>JAOANR010000006.1:55978718-56302005 GCA_030278955.1 Hygrophila difformis | reverse complement strand
CCATATTATTGAAGAGGTATTGTTAATACCCATGATTTGGGTATTAACAAAAAACCCTAAACACAAGAGTTTTTAGAAACCAAAACATGGTATAAAAATGGCTATCTAAGCAACTGTGAACAGTAAAACACTAAAACTAAGCTAAACTAAGAGCAAAAATTAAAAATAATACATGAAAATAAACCTAACTACTCTACCTAAGGAAGAACTCCTCCACAAGCTGCCTGCAAGAGCTCTACAAGAATTTCAATCTCTCTAACTGGCCTCCCCTTAGCTCATGGGAGACACCTCATATTTATAGAAGTGTAACCCTAAGCCCATGGGCCTTGATTCTAGCCCATTGTGTCTTAAGACATCACACACATCACAGCTTTGTCTCGGAGCATCAAGTTGGTCGCGGAAACACACTGCATGTGGCAAGGCTTCTCGACTGGGTCTTGTGTCTCTATTTGTGCATCTTGGTCGCGGAAACATGCCTTTGTCGAGGAGCATGCCCATCGCGACAAAGGTCATCGCGCCAAGGGGCTTGGCTGGTCTCCTCTTCATTGGGCCACTTGGTCGCGGAAACATGCCTTTGTCGCGGAACACTGCATCGCGCCAAGGGGCTTCCGCGGACAAAGGTCTTCATGGGGCCTGCTGGCTTGGGCCAGATGGGCCGAAAATATTCTTTTTGTGGGCTTTTCTATCTTTTTCCCATCTTTTTGTTTCCTTTTCTTTTTCTCATGTTTTTGGATTTTTCTAACATAAATATGTAATAAAATTTACATATTATGTCTTTTTCACACCAGCTTATTATTTTTACAATTATGCATAAATTAGTCCAATTCGACTGCTTTCTTACTTACTGTAAGACCGGGGAATGCGATCAAATGCCCGTTTAAGACACGGAAATGGATTGAAAATAATGGTCATTTTTTGCCATTTATCATCATCCTCACATTTAATACTGATCGTCCCGAGCAGTCAGAGTCAATGTTCGTAAGAACACGGACTCTACATATTCAATTCATTTTCGTGGCTTCATAAATCACATCCTTTTTGGTATTGGGATAAGACAATCAAAAACTACAAGCATTGAATTCCCTTGATTGCAAGTGTTTAATGAAATGATACTTGCTCACTACATCGGGCCTACAAATCAAACATTATTATCAATCCTTCATGAATATCATGTTTGAAAAATGCAAAGATTAAGGATGAGAAATTAAGGGATGACATGAACATTTTAAATGAAACAGAGCCTCACTTATAAGAGAATCGGAAGATCACTCACTCTCAATTGGGGTTTAATCATGAACGCTCCAAAATCAAATTTAATTAAATTATCCCATAAGCTTGCAATCAGACCAATTCGCCACCGGCTCATTTCTTCAAATCGAGATCACGAGGTCTTATTCGAGGGTTATAACGGGGCATACGGTTGTAACATTAGGTAGGGAAAGGAAAATTATTGGGCTAGAAGTGGCAAAGATTTATTCTATCATAACTTGGCATATTTTTATTTAAAAATTTATGATCATCAATATTTCTTTCTTTTGATTTTCTTTTGCATGACATTAGACTATTGCTTGTCATTCGCAATTTATTGATGTTGAATGAAATTCAACTTCTCTCTTTTTTTTTTTTTGATGATCATAATTTTAAAGCCTTTGATAGCATTCATCCTTGCACACTTGGGTTTGAATTTCTTGGTCTTTTTGTAAGGCTAGGAATAATATGAAGGGCTTCAAAGAAAAATAGGCTTATTGACTCCAATTGGTTAATCCTAAAGGGAAATATTTTTGGGTTTGGATTTTCAACGAAGGCCGAAAATTTGGGTTTTCTAGGTGCCTCGATCATATGCTCGATTTCGGGAATATGGCATGGTCTTGGATCCGGTTCCCAATTGCAAGTTCTAGTTTCCTTTAATCAAAATGATTCACACATCAAGAAAAATGAATGAGTAAAAGTGACTCATGGCTCAAAATCTCACAAGGTTGGGTTGATTCATGTCATACAGTATTCTCAAATTTAATCCAAGCTTAATTCTAACAATTTATTCAATCGAAATCTCTAACATGCAGATTTATTACCCAATAAGCTGATCGCATCATTAAATTTTTATAGCTCAAAACCTCAGGAATTCATTTCATGCATGTCTTCAATTATATTATCCCAATTTGAAAGTCTGAAAATTTAATCAGAAGCCTAAATTCAACCTGTGAATTTAGAGCAAGTTTATGCATATTTTTGCTGGTTATTTAATTGAAAGCAGTAAAGAGGCACTGCTGACATACTGAGTATGTCAACAGCATATTTTTGGCCTGACAGTCACTTATTCATCTCGGACTGTGCAGACATCTTTTCAAAGGAAAGCAGTAAAGAATTGTTCAGTGGTCTCAAAAACTGAGTTCCAATTTAGGGGAAAGCAAATAAATACAACCGAGGCAAGGGATTCTCGTGCAGTTAATACAAACCTGCACACACCAAAAGGAGGATTCCTTGCAGATTACTACTACTAAAATGGAAATGAAATAGAACCTAATAGACTGGGATTCATCTTCTTCCTTCAGAACTAGAAATCTGGCCCAGTGGATGTAGCTGGTCAACTCTCACCCGCAGACCCCAGCCCGTTATGGTCCATCAGGGCTCACGCCTCCTTGGGCAGTAGATTCTGTCCCCTTGGTTTGCCCATAGGTACGGAGTGTCTGGGGTTATCCGTCATCCATCCGAGGACGTTGGTAGACGTGTACTGAAGGATTGACCGATCTGTTACCATCCTTTCGATCATTCTGATTCCTTGTTCAACTTGCCTTTCATCCGTCGTACTCATAAGCATCAGTCCCTGGGTGAAGATTGACGCCTTGTGGTTGTCCTCAATTCCTGGGCGCAGCAGTTCACAAGCGTGCTCCTCATTCCCTTCTACAAACGCCATAAGTGCTGGAATGATCTGGAGATTGAAGTTTCCTGCAGCTATGCATGTTTGCAGGAATCTCTCCTTCTGCCAAAGGATTCTTTCTTGCCCTCTCTTCACAGTGGAGGAGTCAACCTCGCATCGCTTGTATACGATGGCAAGGTTCCCAGCATCCCTGAGCTTCTTGCATACACGTTGCGCGGGCAAACACCTCCCTGATTTCATCCTCTCCTATCCGGGAGAGAATCTCACCAAGGAGTTCGAGCGGTAGGTCCAGCAGCTTGGTTCCCTCTGGAGCAGGGTCTGGAATGGGAGGATTACCCCTGAAAAGATAAGAAGTGATGAATCCAATTTTTATGTAATTTTCGGAAATTATTCAAGTTCAGAAACCAACATCCTCACATTTAGAGCTTTGCTCTAGATGTGAGATTATTAAATTTCTGACTTGAATTTTAATTTAAAGCACATGCAAATAATATTTGGTTTTAAATGGGCTAAAGAGCCCAAAATAAAATAAAAATTGGCCATTGGGCCTAAAATCTTTTTAATGGGCCATTGGGCCCAAAAGTTTTCAGTTTTATTAAACAAGTCCGAGACACTTGTTGGAAGTGGAATGAGATGGATAGATGGAAATGGAATGCTCGAATATTGGAATGTGCAATGGAGACGTGGCGGAACGGATCTGCTGTTTCTGGATAGCTTGGACTGTTTGGACAGTTAAAGCATCCAAAAATTTGCAAACATTGTTTTTAATTTTAAAAATGGTTGACTTGTTTTATTTAACAAAGGTGGGATGTGAGTGGTCCCATTTTTGGATTTTTGAAAAGGATAGCAGTTGGGTGACAAAAGTACTGCTATCTTACTCACACTAGTGTTCCATTGGGAACAAAAGACTCAAGTCAAACATTAAACAAAAATGACTCTTTTTGTCTTTTTCTAAAAGTTGCTTTTATTAAAAGTGGAAGCTTCCTATTGGGTGTTTGTACTATGTTTCCATAAACAAACAAACATTTATTCCCATGAGATTTCTATCATGGGGACAAATGTGCCCAAAGAGATCTTACCTCTTTTATTACACCAACTCAACACTGTGCAAGTCACATCAAGATCAATCAAACCAATAACATCAAGATATTCAAAACAATACCCAAATGTTCATCAGTTTGTTCTTTCCAGTTTTAAACTTCAAAAACTTATCCATTACCAGTTTCAAAATGGGGTTTCAGGCGTTTCAAAATGATGCTCATAACCGAGAGCACTTTGAAAACTTCCAAAAATCTAAAGTTAAATGCACACTAACCACACCACACCAAGAACACAACAAAATAAAAAAACAAAATAAAGGGTCCGAATGGGTGCTATGAACATGGCGAAAACAGGGTTTACCCTCTCCTCCTTGGCTCGGGTCTAGGCACGGGTCCAAGGTTTGGGAGGAGTCCATGAAATCGGTCCATAGTTTCCCCTTGGAAAATGGAGTGCAAGAGTGCGAAGAACACGTGGTGTTCGTTCGGATGAGAGAAAAATGGGGGAAAAGAAGATGAAGAAGTTGGGGGAAGTTGAAATGACAAGAGAAAGCGAAAAGAAACTGGAGGGGGTGGGGGGGGTATAAATACTTGAACTTTTGTCGCGGAATCCGAGACTTTGTCGCGGAACCAGGTTCCGCGACAAGGCATAGCGACATCAGAGAGGTCGCGGAGTTGAGGGTTGGTCGCGGAGTCATGCTCCGCGACAAGGGTACCGCGACAAAGCTCAGTATGGAGACAAGGTCAACGCAGATCATGTCGCGGAGCAGGGCTTGGTCGCGGAGTCATGCTCCGCGACAAGGTGCATCGCGACAATCACCGGAGAAGGGTTAAGAAGGAAAAGGGAGTTTGTCGCGGAACAGGGCCTGGTCGCGATGTATGACATCGCGACAAAGGACCTTCCGCGACAAAGAATTTTTTTTGAATTTTCAAATTTTCTTGGACTGGGTCCGAGTGTGATGTGGGCCTGAGTCCATTTTATTTGATTTGGGCTGAATAAATTCAGTCCAAGTAAATTCAAAATGCTGGGCTGAAAATTAAACAATCCACTTGCATAAAATTAGGTTGGGTTAGTCCCATTTATCTGTGAATTTTGTTTCGGGTATTGAATTTCTTCAATTCCCGAAACGTTTTCTTAGACTTATGGAACTAATCCAACCAAGAACCTGGTTTTCCATGTTACTCTTATCTGCTCCTCTTTTTGGGGGTTCCGAACTTCTGCAAGATAGATGAATGAAATGCATTAGATTTTCTCCAAATATCAACATCCTCACATTTAGAGTCTTAGTACTCTAAATGTTTAATTGATCTTTGGGTACTTGCTCGTCATGAAATAAGTACTGTAAATATATACTATATATATATATATAAACTAAAATTTTTGTGTTTTTAAATGCTGTTTCTTATTGAGTGTAGGCCGGGTCTGCCACTGCTTGGCTTTCTTTCTCCGGATCGAACTGTCCAAGGTACTCTTTTAATCGTTGTCCATTCACCACTATATCGCCCCTATCAGTTCGGATCCTGACAGCTCCATTTTTGAACACCTCTAGTACTTCATGTGGTCCTTCCCATCTAGATTTGAGCTTTCCGGGGAACAGCTTCAACCTAGTGTTGAACAATAACACATGTTGACCAACATAAAAATACTTAGGTTTGATCCGGCGATCGTGCAACTTCTGGGTCCGCTCCTTGTAAACTCGAGAGCTTTCATAAGCTTGCGCTCGTATTTCCTCAATTTCATTGAGGTCCAACTTACGTTTGCTCTGAGCAACTTTCGGATCGAAGTTAAGCGTTTTAACGGCCCAGTAAGCTTTATGCTCTAGCTCTACGGGTAAATGACAGGCTTTTCCGAAGACCAGCCTATATGGAGACATCCCGATGGGAGTCTTATATGCTGTGCGGTATGCCCATAGAGCATCATTGAGCTTACGTGCCCAATCCTTACGGGTTATCCCGACAGTGGCTTCGAGTATGTGTTTGATTTCGCGATTGGATACTTCGACTTGACCACTAGTCTGAGGATGGTAAGGCGTGCCTATCTTATGGAGGATCCCATTTTTACTCATTAAAGTTTCAAAACCTTTATTAATAAAGTGTGTTCCTCATCAGATATCACCACCCTAGGTACGCCAAATCGACTGAAAATGTTGTTCTTGAGGAACTTGATGACTTGGCTACCATCATTGGTCGGTAATGCGACAGCCTCGACCCATTTGGATACGTAATCGACAGCTACCAAGATATAGTAGTTTCCACCAGATGGTGGAAACGGTCCCATGAAGTCAATGCCCCATACATCAAAGATCTCAAGTGTGAGAATCCCCTTTTGAGGCATCTCATCCCTCTTGGAGATGTTTCCTAATCTTTGGCATCTGTCACAGCCCTTTAACAAATGTCCTGCAATCCTCACAGATGTGAGGCCAATAAAATCCACATTCGAGGACCTTGTGGGCCGTTCGAGCGGGACCATGGTGACCTCCATATTCTGATTCATGGCATTTTCTGACAATTTGATAAGCTTCATGCTCGGTCACACATCGCCTGATTATTAAGTCAGGGCAGTGTTTGAAGAGATAAGGTTCTTCCCAGAAGTAACTTAATACATCTCGTTTGAACTTATTCCTCTGATGATAGTTCGAAAACTGTGGGGTTACTCCGCATGCCAAGAAGTTAGCGATGTCGGAAAACCATGGACAAGCTTGATTATGCAGATGCAACGCGAACAACTGTTCGTCCGGGAAATCTTCATTGACGGCTTTTTCCTTTTTATCATTATCTAATCGAGATAAGTGGTCAGCAGCACCATTATCTCGACCTCGCCTATCTTTTATTATGATGTCGAATTCTTGCAACAGAAGTACCCACCTGATTAATCGAGGTTTTGCATCTTGTTTGCTAAACAAGTATCTCAATGCTGTATGATCAGTGTATACTATGGTCTTTGTACCTATCAGGTACTGTCTGAACTTGTCAAACGCGAAGACTACAGCATACATCTCTTTCTCCGTTGTGGTGTAGTTAACTTGGGCCCTGACTTGCGTAATGAATTACGCAGTGTCTCCCATCCTTATGTTGTCCAAGAACTGCGCCTACGGCGAGACCACTAGCATCGCACATTACCTCGAAAGGCAGTGACCAATCGGGTGGTTGCACTATCGGTGCAGAAACCAACATCTTCTTGAGCGTGTCAAAGGCTTGGACACACGCTTCATTTATTAAGAAAGGATTTTCTTTACAAAGCAGATTAGTGAGCGGCTTGGCAATTTTAGAGAAATCCTTAATGAATCGCCGGTAAAAACCGGCATGCCCTAAGAAGCTCCTAACTGATTTGATCGAGTTAGGAAGAGGGAGATTGGAAATGATGGAAACTTTGGCTGGATCAACTTCAATGCCTGCACGAGAAATGCGATGACCTAACACTACGCCCTCAGTGACCATAAAATGGCACTTTTCCCAATTTAAAACCAAGTTAGTGTTCTCGCATCTCTTTAAAATCTTAGCAAGATTGGTCAAACAATCTTCGAACGTATCTCCATATACAGAGAAGTCATCCATAAAGACCTCAATGCATTTTTCGATAATTCAGAGAAAATAGACATCATGCATCTTTGAAAAGTAGCAGGTGCATTGCACAAACCAAAAGGCATCCGTCGATAGGCAAAAGTGCCGTACGGGCAAGTAAAAGTGGTTTTCTCATGGTCTTCACTAGAGATAACAATCTGATTATAACCAGAATAACCATCCAAAAAGCAATAAAACTCTCTCCCTGCCAACCTCTCAAGCATCTGATCAATGAATGGCAATGGAAAATGGTCCTTGTGTGTGGCCTCGTTCAGCTTCCGGTAGTCGATACAAACTCTCCATCCGGTCACTGGCCTGGTTGCAACCTCTTCTCCTTGCTCATTCTTGGTTATGCACATCCCTCCTCGTTTGGGTACGACCTGCACCGGGCTAACCCATTTGCTATCAGAGATAGGATAGATTATACCAGCATCTAAGAGCTTGATAACTTCTTTCCTCACCACTTCCTGCATAAGGGGGTTCAATCGCCTCTGAGGTTAACGGGAGGGTTTAAACTCTTCTTCCATTAGAATCCTGTGCATGCAAATAGAAGGGCTTATTCCTTTTATATCAGAAATGGTCCAACCTATTGCATGTACATGTTTCTTAAGAACGTCCACCAGAGCGTTTTCTTGCTCTTGGGAGAGCTTAGCCGAAACAATCACGGGTAACTTTTTATGTTCTGCGAGAAACGCGTACTTGAGATGATCGGGTAGTGTTTTAAGTTCAAGCTCTGGTGGACATTCAACGGAAGGGAGTAGTTTGCGAGAATTGGGTAGTGGGAGAACAGATTTACCTTCGGGATCCTGCATCAGTACAGGATCCTCTTCCTCCTCTTGGTTGGCGTCATCATGGAAGTCGATGCCGTCAAATTCCTCCAAATCCCCTGTTTCGGGATCGGCAAAGTGAACGGCTTTGCATCCTTTGTGCTCCACGCCAGCAGGCTTCAGTACCTGCTTTGATAGTTCATCCAGCATCATTTCACAATCAAGTTCAGAGTCTGGCTCTTCCCTAACTATTACATTTTCAAATGAGAAACAAGAACTGTCATTCGGAAATTTCTGCAATTTCTCCATATCAAAGATGATCTCCTCGCCATCGACCCTTAAGGTGACTTTTCCGGATTTAGCGTCAATCAGTGCACCACCAGTGGCTAGAAATGGGCGTCCAAGGATAAGCGGCATTTCAGAATCCTCTTCAATGTCGAGGACGATGAAGTCGACCGGGAAAAGAACCTGCCCGGTTTTGACCACAACATCCTTGAGGATTCCTACGGGCTGAGTGATCGATCTGTCTGCAAGTTGCAGTCTCATCTTGACCGGTTGAATTTCTCCAAGCTTAAGGCGAACAGCCATAGCTAGTGGCATCACATTGATGCTTGATCCTAAATCACAAAGCCCCATACTCACTTTGGCCTTTCCGAATTGTACTGGAAGTGTGCAACATCCGGGGTCCTCTTTCTTTTCAGGCATTCTCCTCTGAACGATGGCACTGCATGTGCTGTTGAGAATAATTACCTCTTCCTGCTCAACCTGCCTTTTTCCTGAAATCAATTCTTTCAAGAACTTAGCAGAGATGGGCATTTCGGAAATCATTTCTGTGAGAGGAATGGTTATCTCTACAGACTTTAATCGTTGCAGAAATTTCTTGAATTTAAGATCATGTTCTTTATTTTTAAGCCGCGCAGGATAAGGAATCCTGGGCATGTACTTTTTATTAGCAATTTTTGGTGGTGAAGGGAAGGAAGTTGTACCTTCACCTGTACCCTTATCTGTTTCAGCCATTTCAGGCGCAGCTTCAGTCTGCAATTCGGCTGTCTCTTTTTCCGCTTCGTTCCCATTATCAGCTTCCTTACCAGCATTGTCAACAATATCATCTTCTTCAAATTCAGCTCCAGTATCTGCTCCCTTTGGTCCAGCTAGTACTCTTCCAGATTTCAAGGTTATTGCCTTGCATTGCGGGTTCTTTTCCGCAGTACTAGGCAATGTTCCTTTGTCCCTTTTCTGCATCTCATTAGCCATCTGTGTAACTTGGGTCTCCACATTTCTGATGGAGGCCTGCAGTTGATTGTTGATCTCTTTCTGACTAGTGATGAAATCAGTCATCAGATTCTCAAGCCTTGAAGGAGGCTTTTGATTCTGATTCTGATTTTGATGCTGATTCTGATTCCACTGGCCTTGGTTTGGGACAAACTGAGGCTGGAAACTCTGATTGGGCTGAAAGTTCTGGAAATTCTGAGGCGGCCTCTTCTGGATCTGAGGTTGGAAACCTGGATTCTGAAAATGTTGGCCCCTGTTCTGATTGAATCCTTGGTTCTGCTGAGGGTTGAACTGTTGTTGCTGTGGCTTGTTCAAGAGATGTGAGTTTAAGGCGTTGTTGTTTGAATAAGACAAATTCGGGTGTCTATTTGGAAAGGCTCCTGCATAGTTACAGCTCTCAGCTGTGACTTGCTCGCATGTGTCAGTTGCATGAGCGCCTTGACACAGTCCACAGATCACATCAGTTTGCTGTCCCTGCGCAGAACTTCCAACTCCTTGATTTACAGACAACGCTGCCACTTGCTCTTGAAGCTTTTCAATGTCTGACTTCTCTACTGTACCTACAGCACATAAACTACGAGGGGGAGTGAGATTACCATCATCAGTTAGAACAGAACGGTTTACACTCATGGCTTCAATCTTTGCCCAGGCTTGGTCCATCGGTATGTAGAGCAAATGTTGACCACCAGCAGCATCAAGCATGGATTTCCATGCTGGGGTCAGACCACTGTAGAACTTTCTCAGTCTCTCCCAGTCACGGAAGCCATGTTGAGGACACTTTCTGAGTAGGTTGAAGAATCTTTCCTTTGCATCATACAAGGACTCGTCTGGTTTCATCTTGAATTCCGCAATTTTGGAGCGGCATTCATCCACCTTGGACTCCGGGAAGTATTTTGCTAGGAAGTTTCTGATCACATCTTCCCATGTAGACTTCTGATTTACGGGCAGTGACTTGTACCATGTTCGTGCTCCGCTTGTCAGAGAGAAGGGGAATAGCCTTAGTCGAATAGTGTTTGCGGGTACATCACGATTCTTGATCGTGTCACACAATTCTAGGAAGGTTTGCAGGTGATCATGGGGATCTTCATGACTTGCTCCGGCAAACTGGTTGCTCTGGACTAGATTGATTAGGGCCGGTTTCAGTTCGAAATTCCTGGCCAGGAATGGAGCTTGTCCAGGAATGTTCAGATATGGCTCTAAAATCGGCTGCATGTAATCAGCAGCAGCTGCTGCTTGATGATTGTTCTCAGGCCCGCCTTGGTACTGCTGTGGGTAGTAGTTCTGAGGCATGAAATAGTTCCTCGGATCATTGAAATCATTCGGATTCGGGGGATTCTGATGGGGGTTATGGTATTGCTGATTCTGTTGGTTTGGGAAATTTTGCTGATTTGGTTGGTTTAGGTTGTTTGGTGGGTTTTGGTTCGGG
This sequence comes from Hygrophila difformis, assembly GCA_030278955.1. Taxonomy (NCBI): domain Eukaryota; kingdom Viridiplantae; phylum Streptophyta; class Magnoliopsida; order Lamiales; family Acanthaceae; genus Hygrophila; species Hygrophila difformis. The sequence continues at coordinate 56,291,064 of JAOANR010000006.1, read as the reverse complement.
TTGGGAGGGGGTGCCTCGAAGTGCTGCTGCTCCATGTTTGGTGGATTCCCACCTCCTTGTATGATCTGGGGAGGGGGATCATCCAAATCATCATGATCAGCATCTTCGGGGTCTTCCTCGATGTTGTGAAGTGGGGGATTGGGTTGAATGATTGGTGGGATGTCAGGGTTTGCCATTTCGGAAATATCGCTGCTGGTGCTTGGCGAAAGTAATGCCTGTCGTTCCCGTTCCCTTCTTCGTTTAGTCTCCACCCTAAGACGTCGAGCTGTCTTTTCTATCTCTGAATTAAACGGGATCTCGGCTGGCGTCTGCTTCCTCCTTTGCATAGAACAACGGCTTCAATAATGACAGTACCTGTACAATCCCCAGGTTAGAAGTGGTTCTGAAGGTGAATATTTATAATTATATGTATAGGCTACTCTAGGAGCAATGAGGAATGTAATTCTCTAAATAAAACGGCGCTGCATCCTCCCCGGCAACGGCGCCATGAAACTTTTGACAATTTCCGTCCCACGAGCTTTTTCTAAAATTATACCAGGTTAGATTTATTAAATGAAAAGCGTTATGATTCACGGGAAAGGGTTTAGGGATACATCAAGATTATTAGTCTTTTTATTACTCAAGTGTGGTGCTTTGGTTTCAAATGGCGCTGTGGTCCTCTCTGTCATGGAATGTTGAAAAATCTCATGGCATAGCCGGGATAGGTTGACCTTCAGCCTGTCACACTGAGGATCCCCGGCAGATATGCCATGATACTTCTCATCAATTCTTGTCATAAGAGTTCCTCCCATGAAACTTTTTGACAGATTCCCACTACATGAGTATTTTCCAAAAAATCATGATCCTGGTTTAGGTTTTATTTAATGAAACCAATTTATGATGGCGGTGTTGTGATTAGGGATATATTTATACGTAGTCATGTTTTTATTGCTCGTAGTTAAGAAACTGTGCCCCCGAAAGCGCACGGTGTCAAAAATTGCAGTAATTTATAGTAAGACCGGATCGTTCACTGGAGGATGTGCGATAGAAGCAGGTCCCACGTCGTTTTACTAGATTTTCCATTCGTATTGCTCAATAGGTTTGAAAGATGATTAATATCTACTGACGGGAATTTAAACTAGATCTTGAAAGCAGTTAAATTAATCTACAAAGCAAATAAATCTATTCTAGAAAGCGGATAAAAATTATTCTAGGAATGCAGTAAACATTATCTACGAAAGCAGGGAAAAGGTGCATTGTGCCTACCGTGAAATTGAGTCACAATGTAGACAGAAAGGACATGAAGAAAAGAATGAAAATTGGACAAGAGTGAGATACAGCAATATTAAACTTCCATTTTCATACGCAGATCTTTGTTTGGGATAATTCTATCAGATAGCTAATTCTCATGCTCTCAATGAGGCTTTCCCTTTAACAGACAGGTACTTGCAATATGAGTTTACATGTTCTTAAGACCGCAAATTCTAAGATACCACAGATTCGTAACTGCCCTGGCCTGGGTGTGTTACTTCATCTGTGGTGGAAAAGCAACACCCGACACATCATTTATTGAAATGCCAAGTACCACTATCATTCTCCCATGTCACACCCAAAGATTTGAATTCAGCCCTAAACTATCCCTTAACTGTCAATCCTAGTAGCAGTTACACAACTCTCAATACAACCGAGTGACCTCTAATGAAAGCGGTTAAAAGAAAGCGGTAAAGAAAGCATTTAAACCTATCACTCGGAGGTTTTGAAAATCTGACCCTGGTAGTAAAAGACAGCTCCCCATCAGAATGAAGGAGTATGGATCAAGAATTCCCGGCTCTCAGTGAACCACTAGTGTGTTCACTTCCTTCCGGGTGATTATGAGATACAAACTAATGAAACGAACTAATAAATTAGTTCGTTCCGGATGCACTCACTCAGGACTCAAAAGTAGGCTTTAGCAGAAGAGGATAGCAGTTGAAAGAAAACTCAACCCTATCTTGGAAAATAACCAAGGCCTGGATGATGTTCCTCTAAGATTATTTACTACACTGTATTTGAATCCAAGTGGACCCCATCTCGGTGTAGCACTTAATCTTACATTTCCATCAACCAACAATTTTGGAAAATAATGGATTTGAAAATCATTCCCTATCAGGTACTAGACTCTCAGTTAAAACACAGACCCTTTCAGTCTAGGCGAGACCTAATCGCTGAATCTGCTTCTTAATTTCCCAAAATACAACCCTTGACAGAATATGAATTAGTCATAACTGAAGAATTTATCCCTTACTCAGATCCGGATTTTATAAGGAGGTTTTTGTTGGAAATTTATAAAGCAATATCTGTTTAAGATCTAGACTTCTATTGTCCAAGGGAAGGATCCCAAAATAATTACAGACCACAATAGTATATAATATTATCATGCATAAAGATATATGGAAGTGTAAAATTAATTGACCCAAAATATAGATGCGGGTCTAGACAGAAGGTGAAACACAGAATGAAGTGGTCAAGGGACCAAAGTAATGGCAGAATAATCAGGTGGACTGTAAACATCTACTGTCCAATTTCCCAATCACTCGGATGGAGCGAATTTAGACAGCTTAGACCCTATAATGGTGGTGTCAACACCAGTTGGGCCTCCACTGTCTGTGAATTCGGATAAAAACCTACATGCTTCCCTTCTATAATGATCATCAGTTGGCATTGACTGATGCCAACTGACCCCAGTACGGATTGGGATTCAGGTTTGGAAATTAAGATAATAAAAATAAAACTGTATCTGGATGGGAGTCAGCCGAGCAGCTATTATAACCCCGGATGGGCGAACCGCCAAGGCTTCCACTGACAGCCATCCAGACCATGCAAAATAACAATTAGTAACTAATACTCAGAATACGAGCTAGTTATCCATGAGGGAGTACCCGCCAACATTAGTCTGATGTATTCTTTACTAATGGTTCCACACAACACACAAAGACAAAATAAATAAGAAACAAAAGAAGATCCCTTGTATGAGAGACATTGGTTTCTCATGCAAGGTTGTGGATTGGGTCCACATGTGATGGTCTTAAATAATCCTTCCTACCATAATTAATTACAGTCCAGATTATCTGTTTAAGCCATCGAGATTTTGTTTATACAAGAATGTTTTAATGGCAATTGAACAAAGGTCCTTTAGTCATGATGATTATTGAAGTTTGATTATTGCTAATCTCAATCTTTAATCATTAATGAGTCAAGGGTTCAATCAGTTAAGTGATGCAAATGGAGAATCAAAATTTGGGCAGCATAACACCCCATATTGCAATTCCAGAATGTTACATCCTAACCCGTGGGGCTATGATGTGAGTGTTGCAATATAAAATAGGGAGAGAATGAAGTTAGTTTGAGATTAAATAGAGGGAGAGGAACCCTTGTCGCGATATCATAAATTTTGTCGCGGACCGAGATCCGCGACATGGACATCCCGACAAGTTCTTAGAATTTTTGGCAGCATAACGCCTCTTTGTCGCTATGCAAGATTTTATCGCGGAACGTGGTTCCGCGACAAGGGTGACATCGCGACAAAGTGTTTTCAGAAAATTCCTAAAGCATTTGAACCCTTGTCGCTATGCATGGAAATTTTGTCGCGGAACGTGGTTCCGCGACAAGGTGTTCCGCGACAAGGTGTTCAAAGATCAAGGAACATGGCATAATTTTTCTGTCTCAGAATGGGATTTTGTCGCGGAACGTGGCTCCGCGACAAGATGATTCCGCGACAAAAAGCCATGAAGACAAATTGCAAGAGTTTGGCTCCTTTGTCGCTATGCATGGACAGTTTTGTCGCGGAACGTGGCTCCGCGACAAGGTATTCCGCGACAAAGGGTTTTAAATTATGGAGACAAGTGTCTTGAAACACCTTGGTCGCGTAACAGCCATTTTGTCGCGGAACGTGGTTCCGCGCCAGAAGGCGGTTGGCGCCCAAGGTGGTTCAGGACAAAAGTCAGAAAAAGCAGAAATGAACAGTGGCATGCAAACAGCGTGATCTCACCCTATTTCAGATCAAAAAGCTATTCTAAGCTAAAAATAAGCAAGAAACATTCAAAATAAAGAAGAACATGCTTAAACAAAAATAACAAGGATGGGCAGAATATTAAAATAAAGCAGGAGTCCTAATCTAGGGTTTGATCACTCATCCACACAACATTATCCATAATATGCCAACAGTAAACATAAAAATAACAAAATGGGGGTCAAATGACCCCAAAATGAAAAAGAAAGCATAAATCCATGGGGTGTGAGACCCATTTCATGACTTGGGACACAAATGATGAATGTTTTCCCATATTATTGAAGAGGTATTGTTAATACCCATGATTTGGGTATTACAAACCCTAAAACAAGAGTTTAGAAACCAAAACATGGTATAAAAATGGCTATCTAAGCAACTGTGAACAGTAAAACACTAAACTAAGCTAAACTAAGAGCAAAAATTAAATAATACATGAAAATAAACCTAAACTACTCTACCTAAGGAAGAACTCCTAAGCTTGCCTGCAAGAGCTCTACAAGAATTTCAATCTCTCTACTGGCCTCCCCTTAGCTCATGGGAGACACCTCATATTTATAGAAGTGTAACCCTAAGCCCATGGGCCTTGATTCTAGCCCATTGTGTCTTAAGACATCACACACATCACAGCTTTGTCTCGGAGCATCAAGTTGGTCGCGGAACACACTGCATGTGGCAAGGCTTCTTGACTGGGTCTTGTGTCTCTATTTGTGCATCTTGGTCGCGGAACATGCCTTTGTCGCGGAGCATGCCATCGCGACAAAGGTCATCGCGCCAAGGGGCTTGGCTGGTGGGCTTGGCTGGTCTCCTCTTCATTTGGGCCACTTGGTCGCGGAACATGCCTTTGTCGCGGAACACTGCATCGCGCCAAGGGGCTTCCGCGACAAAGGTCTTCCTGGGCCTGCTGGATTGGGCCAGATGGGCCGAAAATATTCTTTTTGTGGGCTTTTCTATCTTTTTCCCATCTTTTTGTTTCCTTTTCTTTTTCTCATGTTTTTGGATTTTTCTAACATAAATATGTAATAAAATTACATATTTATGTCTTTTTCACACCAGCTTATTATTTTTACAATTATGCATAAATTAGTCCAATTCGACTGCTTTCTTACTTACTGTAAGACCGGAATGCGATCAAATGCCCGTTTAAGACACGGAAATGGATTGAAAATAATGGTCATTTTTTGGCCATTATCAACATCCTCACATTTAATACTGATCGTCCCCGAGCAGTCAGAGTCAATGTTCGTAAGAACACGGACTCTACATATTCAATTCATTTTCGTGGCTTCATAAATCACATCCTTTTTGGATTGGGATAAGACAATCAAAAACTACAAGCATTGAATTCCCTTGATTGCAGTGTTTAATGAAATGATACTTGCTCACTACATCGGGCCTACAAATCAAACATTATTATCAATCCTTCATGAATATCATGTTTGAAAAATGCAAAGATTAAGGATGAGAATTAAGGGATGACATGAACATTTTAAATGAAACAGAGCCTCACTTATAAGAGAATCGGAAAGATCACTCACTCTCAATTGGGGTTTAATCATGAACGCTCAAAATCAAATTTAATTAAATTATCCCATAAGCTTGCAATCAGACCAATTCGCCACCGGCTCATTTCTTCAAATCGAGATCACGAGGTCTTATTCGAGGGTTATAACGGGGCATACGGTTGTAACATTAGGTAGGAAAGGAAAATTATTGGGCTAGAAGTGGCAAAGATTTATTCTATCATAACTTGGCATATTTTTATTTAAAAATTTATGATCATCAATATTTCTTTCTTTTTGATTTTCTTTTGCATGACATTAGACTATTGCTTGTCATTCGCAATTTATTGATGTTGAATGAAATTCAACTTCTCTCTTTTTTTTTTTTTTTTTGATGATCATAATTTTAATGCCTTTGATAGAATTCATCCTTGCACACTTGGGTTTGAATTTCTTGGTCTTTTTGTAAGGCTAGGAATAATATGAAGGGCTTCAAAGAAAAATTAGGCTTATAGACTCCAATTGGTTAATCCTAAAGGGAAATATTTTTGGGTTTGGATTTCAAACGAAGGCCGAAAATTTGGGTTTTCTAGGTGCCTCGATCATATGCTCGATTTCGGGAATATGGCATGGTCTTGGATCGGTCCCAATTGCAAGTTCTAGTTTCCTTTAATCAAAATGATTCACACATCAAAGAAAATGAATGAGTAAAAGTGACTCATGGCTCAAATCTCACAAGGTTGGGTTGATTCATGTCATACAGTATTCTCAAATTTAATCCAAGCTTAATTCTAACAATTTATTCAATCGAAATCTCTAACATGCAGATTTATTACCCAATAAGCTGATCGCATCATTAAATTTTTATAGCTCAAAACCTCAGGAATTCATTTCATGCATGTCTTCAATTATATTATCCCAATTTGAAAGTCTGAAAATTTAATCAGAAGCCTAAATTCAACCTGTGAATTTAGAGCAAGTTTATGCATATTTTTGCTGGTTATTTAATTGAAAGCAGTAAAGAGGCACTGCTGACATACTGAGTATGTCAACAGCATATTTTTGGCCTGACAGTCACTTATTCATCTCGGACTGTGCAGACATCTTTTCAAAGGAAAGCAGTAAAGAATTGTTCAGTGGTCTCAAAAACTGAGTTCCAATTTAGGGAAAGCAAATAAATACAACCGAGGCAAGGGATTCTCGTGCAGTTAATACAAACCTGCACACACAAAAGGAGGATTCCCTTGCAGATTACTACTACTAAAATGGAAATGAAATAGAACCTAATAGACTGGGATTCATCTTCTTCCTTCAGAATAGAAATCTGGCCCAGTGGATGTAGCTGGTCAACTCACACCGCAGACACCAGCCGTTATGGTCCATCATGGGCTCACGCCTCCTTGGGCAGTAGATTCTGTCCCCTTGGTTTGCCCATAGGTACGGAGTGTCTGGGTTATCCGTCATCCATCCGAGGACGTTGGTAGACGTGTACTGAAGGATTGACCGATCTGTTACCATCCTTTCGATCATTCTGATTCCTTGTTCAACTTGCCTTTCATCCGTCTTACTCATAAGCATCAGTCCCTGGGTGAAGATTGACGCCTTGTGGTTGTCCTCAATTCCTGGGCGCAGCAGTTCACAAGCGTGCTCCTCATTCCCTTCTACAAACGCCATAAGTGCTGGAATGATCTGGAGATTGAAGTTTCCTGCAGCTATGCATGTTTGCAGGAATCTCTCCTTCTGCCAAAGGATTCTTTCTTGCCCTCTCTTCACAGTGGAGGAGTCAACCTCGCATCGCTTGTATACGATGGCAAGGTTCCCAGCATCCCTGAGCTTCTTGCATACACGTTGCGCGGCAAACACCTCCCTGATTTCATCCTCTCCTATCCGGGAGAGAATCTCACCAAGGAGTTCGAGCGGTAGGTCCAGCAGCTTGGTTCCCTCTGGAGCAGGGTCTGGAATGGGAGGATTACCCCTGAAAAGATAAGAAGTGATGAATCCAATTTTTATGTAATTTTCGGAAATTATTCAAGTTCAGAAACCAACATCCTCACATTTAGAGCTTTGCTCTAGATGTGAGATTATTAAATTTCTGACTTGAATTTTAATTTAAAGCACATGCAAATAATATTTGGTTTTAAATGGGCTAAAGAGCCCAAAATAAAATAAAATTGGCCATTGGGCCTAAAATCTTTTTAATGGGCCATTGGGCCCAAAAGTTTTCAGTTTTATTAAACAAGTCCGAGACACTTGTTGGAAGTGGAATGAGATGGATAGATGGAAATGGAATGCTCGAATATTGGAATGTGCAATGGAGACGTGGCGGAACGGATCTGCTGTTTCTGGATAGCTTGGACTGTTTGGACAGTTAAAGCATCCAAAAATTTGCAAACACTGTTTTTAATTTTAAAAATGGTTGACTTGTTTTATTTAACAAAGGTGGGATGTGAGTGGTCCCATTTTGGATTTTTGAAAAGGATAGCAGTTGGGTGACAAAAAGCTATTCTAAGCTAAAAATAAGCAAGAAACATTCAAAATAAAGAAGAACATGCTTAAACAAAAAAAACAAGGATGGGCAGAATATTAAAATAAAGCAGGAGTCCTAATCTAGGGTTTGATCACTCATCCACACAACATTATCCATAATATGCCAACAGTAAACATAAAAATAACAAAATGGGGGTCAAATGACCCCAAAATGAAAAAGAAAGCATAAATCCATGGGGTGTGAGACCCATTTCATGACTTGGGACACAAATGATGAATGTTTTCCCATATTATTGAAGAGGTATTGTTAATACCCATGATTTGGGTATTACAAACCCTAAAACAAGAGTTTAGAAACCAAAACATGGTATAAAAATGGCTATCTAAGCAACTGTGAACAGTAAAACACTAAACTAAGCTAAACTAAGAGAAAAAATTAAATAATACATGAAAATAAACCTAAACTACTCTACCTAAGGAAGAACTCCTAAGCTTGCCTGCAAGAGCTCTACAAGAATTTCAATCTCTCTACTGGCCTCCCCTTAGCTCATGGGAGACACCTCATATTTATAGAAGTGTAACCCTAAGCCCATGGGCCTTGATTCTAGCCCATTGTGTCTTAAGACATCACACACATCACAGCTTTGTCTCGGAGCATCAAGTTGGTCGCGGAACACACTGCATGTGGCAAGGCTTCTCGACTGGGTCTTGTGTCTCTATTTGTGCATCTTGGTCGCGGAACATGCCTTTGTCGCGGAGCATGCCATCGCGACAAAGGTCATCGCGCCAAGGGGCTTGGCTGGTCTCCTCTTCATTTGGGCCACTTGGTCGCGGAACATGCCTTTGTCGCGGAACACTGCATCGCGCCAAGGGGCTTCCGCGACAAAGGTCTTCCTGGGCCTGCTGGATTGGGCCAGATGGGCTGAAAATATTCTTTTTGTGGGCTTTTCTATCTTTTTCCCATCTTTTTGTTTCCTTTTCTTTTTCTCATGTTTTTGGATTTTTCTAACATAAATATGTAATAAAATTACATATTTATGTCTTTTTCACACCAGCTTATTATTTTTACAATTATGCATAAATTAGTCCAATTCGACTGCTTTCTTACTTACTGTAAGACCGGAATGCGATCAAATGCCCGTTTAAGACACGGAAATGGATTGAAAATAATGGTCATTTTTGGCCATTATCATGGGGAAGGAAGGATTGCTGTCCAGTCACCACTTCCAACGGGCTACGGTTCGTCGTGGGGCACTTTTGGGAGTTAAAGCATAGCTGGGCCGCATCCAACAACTTCACCCAGTCCTTCTGGTAATCGCTCACAAAGTGCCGGAGGTACTCCTCGAGCATCGAATTGAATCCCTCCTCGAGCACATACTGAGGTTTGATCCCCTCAGTTTTTGAATAATTCCGACCAAAAAAGGCTCGTGAATTTTTGATCCCTGTCACCGACGATATCTTTGGGTAGTCCCCAGTACTTCACCACATGGCTGAAAAAGAGATGAGCCGTCGCCTCGGCCGTAACATGTTGCGGAGCCGCCATGAATCTGGCATATTTGGGGAATCGGTCCACTACGACGATGATGCTCCCAAGGTCTCCCTTTCGTCATCAATAGTCCCTCATCAATCCAGAATTGTCGTGTGGAACCTGTTGCCATTAGTTGCTTCAATTGCTTGGCCACATGGCCCGACTCCAATTCACTCCCTTCTTTCTGTTGCATACTGGCCGAGGGCCCTTGACGATCCCTTCGGTCGTCATAATAATCCGTTGTAACAACCCTACCCCGGGCTGGGCCTGCAGACCGTGCACCACAACCCCTCCCCATGTGTGCCTTCCAGGCCCCTAGCCAAGCACCCCATGGTGGGTTGTTGGGAGTGGGATTTGAACACCCAACCTCCCCTTTAACAACCCCCTAAAGGTAAGGTTGTTAACCATGTGGGTTGTGTGCAGCCCACATGGTTAACAACCTTACCTTTAGGGGGTTGTTAAAGGGGAGGTTGGGTGTTCAAATCCCACTCCCAACAACCCACCATGGGGTGCTTGGCTAGGGGCCTGGAAGGCACACATGGGGAGGGGTTGGGGTGCACGGTCTGCAGGCCCAGCCCGGGGTAGGGTTGTTACATAAAAGTGCACTTTTATGTAACAACCCTACCCCGGGCTGGGCCTGCAGACCGTGCACCCCAACCCCTCCCCATGTGTGAAATCACATTCACCCCATGGTGGGTTGTTGGGAGTGGGATTTGAACACCCAACCTCCCCTTTAACAACCACCCTAAGGTAAGGTTGTTAACCATGTGGGCTGCAGCTCACATGGTTAACAACCTTACCTTAGGGTGGTTGTTAAAGGGGAGGTTGGGTGTTCAAATCCCACTCCCAACAACCCACCATGGGGTGAATGTGATTTCACACATGTGGAGGGGTTGGGGTGCACGGTCTGCAGGCCCAGCCCGGGGTAGGGTTGTTACATCCGTAAGCCTTTCTACTGCCGCCATCGCAGAGTTGAGGTCATTCACTCGCTGCCTCTGCAGCTCCAATCGCGTTCCTGGACGGAGGCCCTCCATGAAGGCGAACAACTTGTCCATTTCGGACATGTCCTTGATGTCGAGCATCAGTGCGAGAAAGTTTTAACATATACTCAGACATTTCCTGTGTGCCTCAAATCTCTCAGAGCTTTCTGAGCGTGATATCCTACATTTTCCGGGAGGAACTGACTCCGAATCGCTTCTCTCAGTTCCGCCCAGGTATCAATTGCCATTCTACCTTGCTGAATCTCAGCATATTTTCCACACCATCATAACTTGCCGTCTCCCGCCAGATACATCGTGGCCGTAGAAACCCTTCTTGTTTCATTTTCAATACCCAAATTCTCAAGGTACTGATTCATATCAAAGAGGAAGTTCTCGACTTCCTTAGCATCGCGGTTGCCAGTGTAAGGCTAAGGTTCCGGGACACGCACTCTTGGGCCGGAACTCGGAGCAACTTCTTGCTCTCTACTTACAGCTCTCTGTAGTAGTCATATTTGGATGACCATCTCTTCCATCCTCGCCTGGGCCTCTGCCTGTTCGAGTTTAGCTCTCTCAGCTAACTCTTGTGCCTGGGTCATCGCCATCTGCGAGCCCTACTCTTGTGCCTGGGTCATCGCCATCTGCGAGCCCTCGGCATTACTCATCATGGGCCTCTGCCCGTTCGAGTTTAGCTCTCTCAGCTAACTCTTGTGTCTGGGTCATCGCCATCTGCGAGCCCTCGGCATTACTCATCCTGGGCCTCTGCCCATTCATTCGAGTTTAGCACCACTCACACGCCATTTCGTACACAATGCCCGGCCACACTAGTCGTCCATCGCACCCCGCAACACCCATTGGGAATCACGAGGTTGCAACATCAACCGGCGCGTCCGGACAGCCCCGACAGGCGTGGACATTACTCACAAGTGATCGACAGAGCTCCTGGCACTCACTCAGGATGGCTCTTGTCTCTACATTCTCCGTCTCAAGTTTTTCAACTTTCGACCGGAGCCTTGCCTCTGCAAGCTCCAAGTCAACCAGCCTCGATGTCATAGTCCTGGTCTGCCGCGCCGGGGTGTGCCCGCCTGCCGTTTCCGAATCCGATCCTGCTGCACTCTCGCTCATGATGCCACCACCCGTTCCGGAAGGCCGGCTCTGATACCAACTGTCACGGGGCGCCGGGTCCGTATCGGGACTGCAGCGCACCGTGTGGCTAATAGACTGATTCCCAGCACTATTCCGCCAAACGGTCCATCCGAAGGGTCGAGTTGGATATCATCATAGAGCTAATTCCGGAAACTATGGGATACTTCAATTTATATTACAACGGCAGACGCGCATTACAGCAACCATAAGCTTCGGGACTGCAGGCCAAGGGCGACCACCAAGCGGAGCCTTTGGCCATCGGTCAACACATAGGAACCCACGACAGACCTTAGAAATTTCATTTGAATTGTGTGTTGGACGATGTCATTGAATTGGATTTAAAAAAAAAAAAAAAAAAAAAAAAAAAAAAAAAAAAAAAAAAAATCTAAGTTAAAATACACATGATGATGCATCATTATTAATTTTCTGCCCTGATGATAATATATACTGGTAGGTTTTTATTTGGCTATTTTTCATCTGGAAAATGACTACACAGTACTCACTAATCTATACGTTGTATTTGGGGATTGGATTAAGTTTTTTTTTTCTTTTTTTTTTCTCTTTTTTGGGTAAATCTACAAATTACAAGGATAAATGGAGGGATAGGGGCCAGGTGGGAATCGAACCCCCAACCATAAGATTGGAAGTATGAGACATGACCACTGGGCTAAGTCTTCATTCATTCAAATGGATTAATTTATTAATTTTTTTTGGATAAGATTAAGTTATTAATTAATAGTACTACTATTTAATTTGTTGAATTATCAAGGATGAAGACTTAACGCAAGTGGTTAGGTCCCTTAACTTGACTTCCAACGGAAGGTCGATTTTCCACCGTCCCCCTATCCCCCTCTTTTATTCCCCTTTGTAATTGTGTGGCATGAGCTCCCACCACCACTACAAGAAAATTCTAGAACACCGACCGCATTTACCGACTGCAATCCGTGTTCGGGAATTTATATCTGTTTTGCGTTAGGGATTTTTTTGCCGACCATATTACCGACCGCAGCAAAGGTGGTCGGTATTACTGATTGCATTACCGACCGAAAGTGCGGTCAGAAGTTTTCTTCCCAATATTTTTTAATTTTTTATAATAAAAAAATATAATTTAGCGATCGACTTACCGACCGAACATTTTGTTGCCAAAGTTACCGACCGAAATTTGGGGTTGCGAAATTTTTTCCCCATTATTTTATTTTTGAATTTTCTATATTGTTTGTTTTATTGAATTTTGTTTAATATAATATAATTTTTTTATCAAAATAATTAATTTTATTTTTATGACTATTTATTTTAATTTTTAATTAAAATTTTCTTTTAATTAATTTATTTAATTTTTATTTTATGTTATAATTTAATTATTGAATTGAATTTTAATGTAATTAATTTATTATATTTTAATTTAATAAATATTTATTTCATTTTTTATTTTATTGGGGATTTTTATTATTTATCAAAATCTGTTTTATTTAATTTATGAATTCTTTAAATTTTAATTTTTATTTTATGTTTCAATTTATTTAATAATTTATAAATTAATATTTCTGTATGTATATATAAAGATTTATATATAACAACGTGAAATGTATGATGTCCCAATGGCACACGTTCGAGGGAAAGGCTTCCTCATCTGGGATCGAGCCCTCTCTTCAGCATCTTCCAAAATATATTTGGAAATACTTTAATATTTACTAGATTTTTCACCCGCGCTTCGCGCACGGGTATTAACTTTTTTAAATACAAACTAATGCTAACTCCATTAATATATTTAAAATGATAGATGTTATTATTTTAGTATATTCATGAAAATAATATTTTTAATAAAATATAATTTTTATTATCTTTTTTTAAAATGACATAAGAAATAAATTATCTTTTTTCATAATACATATACCAAAATATAATTCAATTTTTTTGTGCAAGTAAAATATAAATAGAAAAATTACTCTATGATTATCATCCCTACTATATAAATATTATATGTATAACTAAATTGATTAAGTATATTAAAATTTGTCTTTCTAACACACTTTAATCACCTGCAAAAATATGTTGATGATATATACTATTATATTTATATAAAAGGAACAAAGGTTGTATTAATAATTATGCATGTAGATTAATGACCGATAAAAATATATATAAAATTAAATTATCATGATATTAATTTTTATATATACAAAATAGTATATTGAATTTTTGTTACCGATGAAATACTTATTTTTATGTAGAGTAATTTCCATTGTATACCCCGCAACTGTGTCCACTTATATACTTGAACTATTTTTTTGGAAAGAAATGCACTACAACTATTAAACTTTGGAGAAAACTATCATTCCGTCAAAATTAATTAAGGTTACATCGTGTCCAGCCGTGAAGTTCAAAGGGTTAAAACAGTCACCTCAAAAAAAAATATTGACCGGAAACCCATATCCACTACCCGAACCATATCCTCTCCCATCGAACATCCCCTCGAACCCGCTGACTGCTTTGTGGGTTTGCCATCACCATCGCCATATATATTCCATTGTTTCTTCATTCACGTCCTTGTGTGCAAACCCTTCCAGGAGCAACAATTTCCGTTGATAGACGATCTCTCAACCGCGACTTCGTTTTCTGAAATATGAATCTGTGCGCTCTTCCCCCAACCCCAGTCGTCTACCTCCACCCTGGTATGATTTAGACTTCTGGGCTCCATGAAATTAATTTGGTTTGGAATTTTTCAGCTAAGTCGAATGTGGGGTTTGAGTTTTGTTATGTGAATCTGAATATTGCAAGAATCTAAATTATGAAACTGCATTATGTTTTGTGAAATTTAGTTATTTAAATCTGAATGTGAAATTATACTCTAATTTCTCAGTTATGCAAATTGAGTTGTTCTTTTGATTTCCGAATTATGAAAAACCATTTTCTTACCATATGATTTAAGAATTGTTTTGTTGTGTTGGTATGCAGCTTATATGAGTGAATTTGCATTGGAGCACCACGTATTACCCATTTGTAAGTGTGAAAATGTGGTGGAAACCACAAAGCAGTTGCCTATGATGGCAAACAGACGGGGTTTAGGGTTTGAGGAATGAGATTAGAGTCGAGGTCAAGGAAAAAATAGGAGCTGACTGTTTTAACTCTTTGAACTTCACGGTTGAACATGACTTAACGTTGAATTTTGACAGAAGAATGGTTTTTTCCAAAGTTTAATAGTTGGGGTGTATTTTTTTTCAAAAATAAAGTTCAAATATATAAGAGCATCTCCAATAGCCAACACTATACTCAAACCCATTTTACAGTAAATGTCACATCAAACAGTAACTCATCTCCAACCATTTACATTAAACTCAAACTCAAAAGAATATTCTCTATATATTCTTTCTTATACAAACTTATTTATTTTTTCAATCATACCCATCGTTTCTTATAAATTGTACATTAACCCACACAGATTCAATACTCATTAATTATGCCAATATAAATTAGTTATCTTTATGTTTAAAATTTATTTTATAAAATAAAATTCTTAAAAACAAAAAAAAACTTAAAATCTTTAATCTAATTAGATATAAAGTAAATTTAATAAAAAAAATTGTATAAATTATAAAATTATTAACCATAATACAAAATTAGAATAAAAATTTGTTTTCTATTTTTAAATTAATATATAATTCAATTTGCAACAATTGGAGGGATGAAATTGCAATTAATTTAGTTGCAAAAAGTGATATAGGTTTATGAATAGTAAATACTCAAATTTGAGTATTTACTATTCATAAAACTCAAAAAACTTAAAATAGGTTTGGTTTTAGGGTATTGTTGGAGAGAAGATGCCAACCCATTTTAGGTTTTAGTGTACCATTGGAGATGACCTAAGTATACACATTGGTATAGTTGAGGGGTATACAATGGAAATTGCTCTTTTATGTATATTATGTAGTTTTTTAGAAAAAAAATTACAATAAGAAGTTAAATTCTAATACTCCTAAATATTTTTAGTTAAAATAGTATATATATTTATTTAAAGATTTGTTTATGTATTTTCTTTACCGTCTAAACTCGTAATATATTTCTTTATATTTGAAATGATAAGAATATTTACTATAATTTAAAAAATGCATACTTACGTTTTCCTATATATATATTTTATAGTTTATCTAAATTATATTTGTGAGATTCTACTTTGAAAATTAAAACTTGTATAGAAATTAGAATTAAATTTTCATTTAGTTTTTATAGTTTTACTAATTTTTATAGTATTTTTTTTAGTTTACTAATTTTTATAGTATATTTTTAATGATGTATTTTACATTTAAAATATGATTATTATATTTCTATATTGATATGAGATTATATATTTTAAACATAAAATTTAAATCTAAATTAAATTATTTAATAATATTACAATAATGTTCATTAAAATATATAAACAAATAAATAATTTATGTCATATATTTTTAATCAATTTATATCTTTTAAGTGTCATAAAAAATTTATATCTTTTTAAGATATATATGAAGATTTTCTCAAGATTTTATTATATTAATAAATAGATTTATTTTTTAAATATAGATATTGATGATGTGGAAGGTGAGTTGGAATTAGTCAGCGATTAATCATCAATGACGTGGATTAATTGTAGCCAATGATTATAAAATGATGGTATAATTACTGCCAAAAAATTAAAAAAAATTAGTTATATTGAATAAGGACAATATAGTCTGCATAGGCCAAAA
The DNA here is from genome assembly GCA_030278955.1 of Hygrophila difformis. Classification (NCBI taxonomy): domain Eukaryota; kingdom Viridiplantae; phylum Streptophyta; class Magnoliopsida; order Lamiales; family Acanthaceae; genus Hygrophila; species Hygrophila difformis. The sequence goes on along the minus strand of JAOANR010000006.1, from coordinate 56,274,676 downwards.
AGTATTCAGGATTTATTATATAGATTAAATTTTTTATTTATTCTATTAATTGAGGATAATATTTTAGGCTCATATTTTCATATACAAAATATAATATATTTGAAAATATAACATATTCAATTAAAGGATTTATAATATATTGGTTTTACTAAATTTATCATAAACATAAAATATATTATACTAATTTGTTTCCAATTTCTATATTTGTAAAATATATGAAAAGATTTATCAAGATTTTCATATACTAATAAATAGATTTATTATCCAAATAAAATAATTAAAAGGTTGATTACATGGCAAGGAGGATGATTCAGCGGTGATGTGTGAATGACTGTACTTTTCTGGATGATTAATCAGCGCCTACGTGAAAACCTAGGGCATAATTACTTTTTAACCCTTAAAATTTAAAAAGGATGAAGTATATTTAATAAGGACAATACAGTCTGAACATGTCAAAAAGTATTCAGGATTTATTATATAGATATATAATGACATGAAATGTATGGCGTCCCAATAGCACATGTGCAAGGGAAAGGCTTCCCCACCAGGGTTCGAGCCCTCTCTTCAATGGTGGGAGCCCATGCCACACAAATTGTTGAATGACTCATCAAAAAAAAAAATTGTTGAATTATTAGCCACACCACCATTTTGTTTGGCAGCTAACAATTTTAAATTATAAGCCTGTTGGCAACTACTGTTAATTGTTAACTAATTACGTAGATAATAAATTAATTAAAATTAGCTTTTGGTAATTTTGAGACCAATGTTTTGCCTATAGTAAGGTGAAATCTAAAATATTACTCTTTGCAGCGGATTTAAAAAGAAAAAGCTGATTGGATACTGTTTTAGATGATTTTGTTTCTTTAAAAATATATATTTTATCTCACTATGTCACAATGAGCTGATTCAATTTATTTGTTTGCCAAATACCTCCATAATATACTTCCTCCATTTTTTTAATTGCTACGGACCCACAGTGTACGCAGTCCAATGCACATTTTAAACCATTAGTAACTCAAGTTCGGTACAAGTAAAAAATATAAAAATTCGATATTTAAAAACTACAAAATGAGACAAATCTAATAAGATCCCATATGACTATATTATAACTTGTATAACTATGATAAAACTTTAAGTCAAAGTATTTATGTGAACAATAACACATTTACGAATGTAGCACAAATGTAGCAATTAAAAAGAAAAAGAAAAAAAAAAAAAAAAAGAAGAGAGGAAGTATATCCTTATGATTAACTGCACATTATATTGGAACGTGGATATTGTTGAGCTGTAATATACATAACAAAATAAATGTTATGAATTTTACATTAAAAATAGTGGGACATTTATAAAGTGTTCTTAGGCTATCTTTATCCATGACCACCCCAACCACCCAACCATCCAACCATCTCATTATTTAATTAATTTCTCTCTCTTCCACATCATCAATATTCATCCCAACCCAACCATTCCAATTTTATCTACTTTATCAATAACCACCCAACCATCCAACCACAATATTATATATAATTATTTTAATTTTCATAATTGTAAATTTTATTGAAATATAAAAAAAATTAATATATCAACAATGTAAAATATTTTATCTTATTTATAAAGAATAAAAAATCTAAAATTTTAATATATTCTTTATTTATTTTATTTTATATAAATTTTAAATTGAGTTAAATATATTAAAATTAATATAATATAGATTTAATAAAAATATAGCAAGAGTGGTCTCTATTTGTGGAGAATGAAAAATTATAAAATTTGGTATATTTTTTATTTATTTTTATTTTAAAATATAAAAGATATAATAATTTTAATTTTATTATTTAAAATTTTAGTTGACCAATAGGAATGAGACATTTGTCTCATTCCCATTGGCCAAAAGGAGGGAGACCATGAGGTTGCAATTTTGTTTTGGTCGAACTTGGTTGGGTCTCCCAATCCAATTTTTATTTTTTTTTGAAATTAATTAATGAGGTGGAGGTGGATCCAAGGGAGACCAAGGTCATGGATGTAGGTGGTCTTAGTGGGCGTACTAAAAAGTGACCCCAATTGTGTGAACACTATTGAGATAAAGTTTAACCAACAAACTTGGCACCACAAGGCTATTCAACACCTTAAAGCTAGTATTTCAACAACAGCTCCAAAACGTTCAACAAGGACCCCCGAAACACTTGTAAGAAAGCAATTGCCATTAACAAACGGGTACCATCAAATCCAGAAAACATCTTTCCATTTTTTTTTTCTTCTTTGGGATTCCCCAAACAAACATAAGACCAGTAATGTTACAAGACAGAAACACAGACTGACTGATAGATGAGATTCAGACATCCTTAATAATCATTCAATCATTCTCATTCATCCTTAGGGCCTCGGCCTTTCTCCCGAGAATCTGGGCAGCTGGACCAGAGAGTTCACCCTCGTCACGCCTTCCAATCCCGACCAATTCTGGTCCTCGACCCCCCTATTCTCCGCCTCCTCAACATCACCACCACCGGCTGCCTGCCCATTGGTGTACTGATCGTGCTCCTCGCCTGAAGATCTGACCGTGAAGTTCCTCTGGAGGCATGGCTCGGCAGTGTTCTGGCCATCATCGGATTCCACGACATTGCCTGAGTGGTTGCTCTGGAGGGTTGCGGATGAAAACCCTTGTTCATCGTAGTCTGACTCGGAGTCCATCTTCCCATCGAGGAACAAGCACACAACCGCGCAGTCGTCCATCTTGGATGTCGGGTACTTGGATTTCCATTCGCGTGCAGCTGACTCGACAAGGATCCGGGCAGCTGATGACCGCACTGGAACTGAAGATACAATCTCGACCACTTCCTCGTTGCTCAACACATCCCAAACCTGCACACGCAATTTTATTAAGTGCTCGCCCTTCTTTAATTTGTGGCGATACGTACAGTGAAAAATGAAAAATGCTCGAAGAATAGAAGATAAGATGGATTATCCGTCTCGGGTCTGGGACAGAACACAAGCTCAATGCCAAAGGGCACCCTTCCATGGTCACATTTAAGCCACTACAAGTCCTTATAATGTCATAAAACTACAATGACCATGAGTTCTTTATTTTGTGAGAGCAAATCGCAATGCCCTCACCCATGAATCGAAGAACAGTCTCTCTGGATTTTCATTTCAGAAAATGTTTCGCTAATAGCCCAACGAACTTATCTAGTTTCTTCGCTACTCAGAAAGATCAGCTATAGAATTCTTACAAACCCAGTTAGAATGGACAGGAAAAATCATCCGAGAAGACAAACATACGTATACTTTTCCTAGGTTAATGAGAAAAGCGTTGGACAGCAAGGATATCATAGAGCTCATTTATTTTCTTTAATCCATCGATTCACGATACTAGCTAAGAGAGATCACTAGCGATACAAGAGGCGTGCATAATCGTGATAATATTGAAAATTGGAGTGTTAGCAAGTAAAGGAAAAACAAACATACCCCATCCGAAGCAAGGACAATGAATTTATCCCGGTCACTGAGAGTCCGGTGAGTGAATTCCGGGATGGATATCACTCCATATTCCTTCAAACAAAAGTCCCCAAATGCTCGAGCCATGGCTAGTCCGGGGGCATCATCAAATGGCAGCCAAACTCTTTGCACTTCAGGCTCATCTTGTAATGCAAATACTCGACCCTTGCACCGCTTTATCCTCTCTGCCTCCCCTATTTCCAAATAAGTACAACAATTATCATGATTTATTTGTAACCAGAAGAAACAGGAAAATAAAATCCAGAAAATTCAAGCTCATAAACTCGATTCAAATAAGAACATACTTGGAAGGTCGGGTTTTAGATCAACAGTCAATTGGATTGCCACCATCGAGTCGTTGCTGTCTTTGGAGCCCAAAATTGCTCGGGAATCACCAATATTGCCCATGAAAAGGTTCGAACCCTCCAACACGAATGGAAAATCAGGTTGGGGCAAATCAATGTGGTGCCAATACGCAATGAGTTTCGATTAATACCTGTTTTACAATCGTCACTGCTGTGCTTCCGCTGCAAAAGCAATCTAAATTAGGATGAGACCTCAATTCTTTGTCCATTGACTTGTATGCCTTGAGAAAAGCTTCTCGCCACGATGTTTCAATTCTCTCCTCAACGGGAATATCTTTCTCGGGATCAACCACTTCCGCTCTCATATCACTATTACAGCAACTCACACCGGATCCATTCTTCTTGGACTCGTATGACTTAAGGAAAGACGAGAGCTTTAGCGGCAATGTATCCCTAACTTTCCGCGCTACCAAATGTCCGTGGGGACCATGACCATCGAAAACTCCACAAAAGATAACATCCTCCGCCATAAAATCCTGCAGAAACACGACAAATTAACAACCTCATTATCCCCCAACCCCCCAAAATCAGGAGAGACAGTCAAATCTTGGATAAAGATCACAAGAAGACTTACTTCCCACACGATCATCGCATCCTGGTTAATGCCTTTTCTACCCTGCTGAGTGAATATGCAAGAGCTGCTGCTCCTTCCATTAGCAAAAATACGATTGGGAACCGAAGACAGGTGTTGCAAAGTGGTGACATGGTCGGAAAAAGTTCGCCTGTTTCTCTTGCGTCGAAACATATCTATCCACACACATGACGGCGATATGGTCTCCCCATTGCTCCGGCTACTAACACTACTCCGACTACTGATCGAGACGCAACCCCCCATATCTCCCTCAACTCATCTACCTTAGAAACTATATCAAGTAACAAACTTTTTCACCGATACAATTCAATCAAATCGCAATCAAGAATCATAGGCCATACGGTACACCCCACAAGGCAAAAGATTTTCAAGAATGGCAAAATATTAAACACATCAGATCACCGAGATTTTACAACTAAATATAGAAATCAGTTTCCTTTCTCTCTCAGTCAAACGTAGAAACTGCAGATATAGACACGAACCGATATCAATGCCAGCTAAAAAGAACACAACAAAACAAATTTAAACAATTCAGCTTGATTACTTTAACAATGCAATACAACAATAAACAATGGATAACTAATGTTGAATTTAAGTAAACTACAAAATCAAACAAAACTGAGCTTTAAAGACTTCACCATGTGACGGAAGGAATATAATAACAATCACAAGGCTGTCTCAACTGCTTGGAATCTGATGGGAATTTCTGACATTTTAATTATATGTTGAAAAACACCCAATATAAAATTCAATCCTAATTTACTTTTGAGGTTATCTCAAAGTTTATCAAAATTGATGGGTTTGGGGAGTGCAGAGAGATCGTGAAGAAGAAAAGGATGGCAAAAGGCTTTAAGAACAAAACTGTAAGATCTGTGACCTAATTCCAGAGAATCTCCCCCCACAATGTTGTCAGAAAAGAGAAAAAAAGAAAGGCATGGACAGTAGATTTATCCTACAGCAACAAAACCAAAAAAAATGAATAAAATACAAGAAAGGCAAAGCAATTAACAAAGAGGGATTTGTTCAAAGTTTGAAATTGTGTTCATTTGACTGAATTAGAGAAGGAAAAAACAAAAGTATTAAGGGAGCAAAAGGATTGGGGTTAATTCGTCAAAAACAGGAATCTTTTTATTTAATTTGAAACTGGGCACAGAAAAGCAAGCTTACCAGCATCCAGCAGATCAAACAAATGGGAAATGGAAAATCTTTACACTAAAATTCCAGCATCAATTAAAAGCCCTAAACATAGAACACACCATATTAAAAAGACCCTAACAAAATTGGAAAGCGGGGGGCGGAGGCAAATAGAGGAGAAGCAAAACCCTTCAAAAACATGACAAAATGCAATCTTGGAAACCAAATTCAAAGGAAAGCACCAGCAATGAATCCATACAGAGAGAAAGGAAGCTACCTTTGATCTCGATGGGCAGATTGAGGTCAGAGGCTTCAGCATTTATAAAACAAGAAAGGAAGAAATGCGACACCAACTGCAAGCCACAAAACAGAACAAGGGGGAGAACTGAGAAGGGAAACTAAAGAAAGCAGTGGGAAGGGTGGCAAAGGGATTATTGTTGGGAGGAGGCGAAGGGAAATGTAATGACATTAATTGCAAATGCAAGAAAAGTGTGTGTTGAGCGTGTGTGAGTTGGCAAGAGGGAAGAGGTGGGGGAGATGGGGTGTGGGGGTGGGAGGGGCTTCTGTGAAATGTATCATTTCTTCATCTCAATTCTCAAGGAGGAGAAAAGAAATCAAAAGATTGGGGGGTGGGGGTGGGGGTGGGTGTTTGGATTGGAAAGAGCAAAAAAAGTGGTGTGTGAAATGATGGTGGAGATGGACATATCTCCTTTTCTGCCATCTTTTCTTGCTTTATTATTAGTTCCTTGTGAAAAAGGAAAACAATGGGGGCTGCCCCCACGCAATATGTATAGCGCGTGATGAGCACCGCTTAAAGCGGAAGATGTTTGCCCAGTTGCCAGAATGTAAGTCCACTATCCACACTTGTTTTTGCTATTAACACAATTTATTACCAATTTATTTTGGGTTGTGAAAAAAAATGAGAAATCAGTAGAAGAAGTAGAAAGAGAATTCAAAAATAAAAGTAGATCAATTAATTGTTTGGATAGATATTATTAAAGTTATTTTTCAACGAAAATATGTTTGAATGAATTGTACGTAGAAGGACTTTTAATATATTAAAATTACTAAAATGAACATAATTAAATATTATAAGGATATTTATAATTAATTTTATTTCCTTTTTAAATAGGGTTATTTTTGTATTTTAATTTATTACTAAATGACTTCTCCTTTTAAAAAAAAGTAACTCTCTATCTACTTTGGAAAAAAAAAGTAAAACCTTAACTTTTACTTCTCCTTTTATTTTAAAAAAAGTCAAAACAAACAGCTAAAAACATTCAAAAGGACTTTTGGGAAAAGCAAAAATCAAAAGAAAAAAATTAAGGCAAAACAAACAGGCCCTTGGCTTTTGAAAAAAGAAGAAGTCAGTAGTAAAAGGAGAAGGAGAGAGAAGGAGAATTCAAAAGCAAAAGCAGATCAAATAATTGTTTGGATTGATATTATTAAAGTTGTTTTTCAAGAGAAACATGTTTGGATGAATTGTACGTAGAAGGACTTTTGATATATTAAAATTACTAAAACGGACATAAATATTGTAAGGATATTTATAATATATTTTATTTCCTTTTTAAATGGGGATATTTTTGTATTTTTATTCTAAAATGACTTCTCCTTTTAAAAAAAGTAGCCCCCTACCTACTTTTAAAAAAAGTTGAATTTTAATTTTTGCTTCTCCTTTTACTTTTTAAAAAAGTCAAAACAAACATTTTAAAAAATTCAAAAGGACTTTTGGGTGAAGCAAAAGTCAAAATGAGAAAAAATAAGCCAAAACAAACAGGCTCTTAATTGTTGTTTCTGAACGCAATTTTAGGGACACGGTTAGTGTTAGGGGTTGGCAAAAAATTCGAAACGATTCGCTGAACCGCAAAATCGAATCGAAATCGAACCGAATTTCCGGTTAACCGAGGACTCCAGTTCAAATACAAATACTTCATTTAAGTATTTGCCCGGTTCAAATACAAATACAAATACTTTAAATTTTTTCCCCGATTAATCGAACCGAACCGAATATATTTATAGTGTTTTAAAAAATTATATATATTGTATATATTATACATATTTTATGGTATATTATTATATATCAATAATATATTTCATTATTTATTAAATTATTTAAATATATAATAAAATAAATATTAGAAAGTAAAGATAATTAAAAAAATATACTCCCTCCGTCCCATATTTATCTTCTTCGACACTGTAGATACGGAGTTTAAGAAAGTTGTATTTTATTATTTTCATGTGTACTTTTTGAGGGGTAAATTTGTCTCTTTTTGTCTTGTAGTGCATTGTTAGTAAAATTAAGGATTGGTTTTTCTGTAAATATATGGACATGTAGGGACATTTTAGTAAAAAAAATTCCCTTTTCGGGGTAGGAAGATAAATGTGGGACATCCAAAAACGGAAAGTAAGAAGATAAATATGGGACGGAGGGAGTATCCTATATTAATTTTTTGCCTTCAAGAATACTCAATATTGAAATAGACACTACACTAAGATGTTTTAAATATACTAATATATTTTGATAACACTAAAAGGAACCACTGAATTCAAGAGTTATATGATTTTTTTTATTATTGTATTATAATAACCTAAAAAATAAACCTGCAAAGGATAAGAATTAAGAAATGAAGATTTGATTATAAAATTTAATGGGCTTGGATAAAATATTCGAACCGAATCGTTTAACCGCTGAATCGAATCGAAACCGAATCTCCGGTTAACCGAGGAGTCCGGTTACAAATACAAATACTTCATCTAAGTATTTGCCCGGTTCAAATACAAATACAAATACCTGAAAAACTCCGGGTAACCGAACCGTGCCCACCCGTAGTTAGTGTGCAGTCATACAGCACATGCAGCTGTGGTGAGGGGTAGGATTTTTGTGATGTTTTCAACTATTGTTATGGCTATCATTCTAATTGTGATATGTTGGTGTTATGTTAGGAAAATACTATTATTTGATAATTAGTGAATTATTTAATCCATAGAATAAATAAATATTCCCACTGCTTCATTTAAAATGTCTAAAAATTTTTGGATACGCATTCCAATACATTTATTTAACATTAATATATTAAAATGTAGAGAAGAAAAAATTATAAAAAATATATATTTTAAAACTACACAATTAGACGTATCCAACAAGGCTGAACTTGACTAGTTTTTTCGTTTATAATATTATGATAACATTAGGTCAAAGTTGATCAATGAACCGTGTCAAAAGTCAAAATGGAACAACATAATTGGAACAGATGGAGTATTATTAGTATATTTTGCATACCAGACTTCATGATTGTTTTTTGCTAAGGAGACTTCCACGTCATTTATGTGATGCCTACATTATTCTTTGTGATGAACACGATACATAATGTGATGTTTGATGCATATGTGGTCGAAAATATTTTATTAAGGGAAGTTATGATTTTCATTTTTTTTCTTTGGAGTTTTCGGAGCAAGATGTGTTATGTATTCCATGTACCTCATCATTAATCTAGCAACACCAAAGTATATATCAGTGTTTCACATACAGTTCACACACCCACATGCACAATGTCACACATATAGTTTTAAATATATCACACAATCCATATCAGACATCACATGAAATGATACAACCATCACAAAAACAACTTATGACATCACAACTTCAACCATTTTACTTATAATTCAAGACATCACAAAAACAATATGCGTTATCACGATTGTACATGCAATCAAATGAACATTTTGCATCATAACTCTATTGGTTTATTTGGGTTGGTTATGGAGGAAATAAAAATTGCACAACACATAAATCATAATAAAGGGGTTGGAGATCACAAAAGAGTAAACATCACAATTATGAAGTTACACATCAAACTGCACATGCTGTTGCAATGCAAGTCTGCAGGGAAACCGAACCGCAATTTTAGATCTTTCTACATTTTCATTTTTAAATTAATGAAAAAAAGGGCTTCGATGTCCTGATTGAATACTTCGATGTTGGAAGACTTTACTAAGGTTTTAAAACCGCCTATCAGTTTAACATTGATGAGAATGGGTGATTGTCTGATTGACTCTCACCTTTTGTTTGGATAAATTTTTAAAGCAAGTTTTTATTTAAACTATAGAACATGAAGTATTTCTTTCGTTCATTGAAAAATGATACACGTGCATAGTAATTACTAGTATTAATTACTCCATCCGTTCCTTATTAATATAGTCGTTTTAGAAAAAAAAAATACGTTTACCAAGAGTTATAATCATTATTCTGTATTATTCAACTTTTACCCCCTATGTGTTTATTTTTCGGAATAAAAAATTGAATTGGAGTGGAGAGAATGCACAGTATTCTAAAAATTATCTTTTAGGATAATATAGGGGTAGTAATGGAAAAGTATGGAATAAATATATAAAGTGATAACTATTTTGAAATACTTTTATGTTTCTAAAAAGACAACTAAAAAGGAACGGAGTGAATAAGTAAATTCGATTAATTCTTTTAACATAGCTGTATAAAATAAAATATAATCATATGAAATTTTATTGGATTCGTCTCCTAGCATAGTTTTAGAATATTCATTTTTTTAAATTTTTTTAATTGTATATAATTTGAGTTATTAAGAATTAAAAGTATATTTTGAATTGTGTAAAATACTGAAATGTGAATAAGCTAGTTAAAAGCTTTTATGTATATTCAATTTTTTTAGGTACCTTTGGTGTTGACAATATATAGTAACCCATGGTGTGTGGCATGGCTTCAATGGTTAATAAGAGCTTTGCACATTCCTAGAGCTTGACTCTTGGGAAACCATTCCATCGACTAAAGATGGGCAGCATGATCGTCATATCTTTGGCCTTTGCTGCTAACAAGCATTCCGACAGTTGCTCCAGATTATGCACACAAAACTATAGTTGTGAGCTAAAACTGCGGGCTGAAGCTGTATGAAGTTGGAGCTGGAGCTGTAATTGTAGCTGTCAGTTTTATTTAAGTGTTTGGCATAACTAGCTGTAGCTATCATAAAATTTATAAAATAGCATAAAAGGACAAATATTTATGTAGACTATCGGCAGGGGCGAAATGAGGTTAAGATGAGGAAGGGCGCGGGCCCCTCCATGTTTGACAAACTTAAGCTTACATATATAGGGTGCTGTTGGTTCATTTTAGTGTATCATCTGCTTCAATTTTCCATTGTCTCCCTTCCTCTTAATATATATATTAAAATTTGCTTTACTGATTAAATATGCTAAATGATAGGGATTCATAGCATTCCATCCTAGTTTTGTTTAAAATTTTATAAATGGACTAGGTCATTGATTGAAACTCCTATTCCTTTTACTTTATATTTATAAAATATTACTAAAGCTCGGCTCATTAAATATACAAAATTAAACTTGGCTTGATTCACTAAACTTAAACAAGCAAGTCGAGCTCAAGATCTAAACTAACTTGTTGGAATGAAAAAATTTAATTCAATAGCACATACTCGTCTTATGAACTCATAATATTCTAATAAAAATATTTAACAAATATATCTAGTAAAATTACATGTTATTTTGAATTATTAAGAATTTATGCAACTTAATTACCAATATGAGATTGAGGGTCTTTTGGAGAGTGATGCGGCGGGTACTGAGTATTTGAGGAGATAACTATTTTTTTGTAGTTTGTAGTTTTTTTTCTTTACTTGCCTTTTTAGGTTGTGTTACCAAAAAAAAAAATATTAAAATACACTCGGAATACTAGCTGAACTCAAGTCGACCAAATCAAATTGATTCAAACCGGAACAGATATATTTATTTTAATAGCTCCAATACAAAGTTTTGATTTCATCACTGTCTCTGTTCGGCCCTCCCTTCTTTCAAAGTCTAGTTTCGCCACTGACTATTGGGTAGTGGGTTGGTTATTTGGTTAAAATTATAATTGGACAAATAAGCTTGCTAATTTTTTTTTTTTAATGCTACCTTAGGTAGCTTCTATTTGTATACCTTCAAATTATAACTACAACACTCAAAAGCTAGTGTAGCGAATAGAGCTAGAAGTATAATTTTACTATAAAACCAAAAACTAACAAAAGTTCTCAAAAGTGGTCTATAGAATAGACCCCAGTCGACTTCACTTTCGATTTCAAGATATATATTTTATACCTATAATTTTCATTTGTAGACGTTAGATTTCATGCCCAATTTAAGGGTACATTATAGACTGGAGAGAGAGAGGAGCATACAACACATACACAAGTACACAACTACTAGGCATGAAAAAAGTGTAATAAAAATGTGATTCATATAAATTGCTCATTCTTTTCTCAAGCTTCGAACAGTGGTAGACAAAATGTTATTTGTTGGCAGCAAGAGTATGATACTATCTCACATCATCACCTCCACTTGTCATTTTCTTGCATACCCTTTCTCTTGTTAAGGAAATGGCTTTCACTCCTGAAAGAAATTGTTTAGGACAATACAAGGGCGATATATGGTGATGGGGTTTTTGTTCCCGGTTTTTTCCAGTTCATGGACTCAAAGAAAGGCCAAAAGCCATTCCACTCCGGTTCACGCGTGATGAGTTTGTTTTGTTGATCACTCGACCAAAACAATAACAGGGGACGTGTGTTTAACCTAGCTAGATGTGAATTTCTTAATTTTTGGCTTACTAAATTTGTACTGATGTATTGTGTACATGCTTGTTATATCAATAATAAATGTATTGAAGTGTTGGTTTTCGTTTTTTAATTTTTTTTTGGTAAACGGTGAAGTTTTTTAATTTAAACTAATTAATTAATTTGTTTTTCAAAAATAAAAGATAACTAGTGGGGAAAGTGTAAATCCCGTCAAAACCCATTACAAGTAAGAAATTTTGATATAATGCAACATAAATGTTTGGTGAGTTTGATTAAAATTAAAATTTTAATTATGTAAATCAAATTATCAGTATATAGGAGTAAGTATGGAAAAATATATGTGTTAATACATTGCTTGAACATTTTTACTTGTACTTTTCATTTAGATGATTTTACAGGTGTTAGCACATCCGGTTAACGACGACAGTTAGTTACTCTGCTGAAAGTTATTTTGATTGTACTTATTTAGTGTTGCAGAGTCTGTAATCGAGTTAGAAGTTTTACACAGAAAGTATTTTTTTCATTGTTTTATATTACAGAGAGTTTTTTGTTTGTTATTCAAGAATTGAGTTGTAAATCTTTAGAAGAACAAGAAAGAAGAAAGAGTCTACATCGTGAATATCTGAAGATATTGTGTGATCTTCAATCAAGAAAGAATTCTGGAGAAATTCAGCGATCAGATGAAGGCCATGGTGAATGACATACGGTGATCGTGCATTGGAGATTCCAATTAGGGTGTTTTCCCTACAGACATGTTGAGGGGGAGTCCTAACGACATCTGCTCGACTGGATTGTTCATCCAGTGTTAGAGTTTGGTTTAAGGTGTTAGGCATTTGATAGAGTGTCTGTATTCTTGGTCTTTAGTCTAGTAAGAGTCGCCTGGATTGGTATCCCCAGATGTAGGTTGCAAAACCGAAATGGGTCAACAAACGATTGCGTTCTTTACTGCTTTCGCAAACACGTAGTTAGAACACTGCACTAACGACGATAACCGAATCTTGAAGTTTAAGGGACCGTCAATATGTTATGGTCCTTTTTATTTACCAAAAATCTAAAATAGTCATTTATCTATTTTTAGCCCTTATTAATCCTTTATGTTTATAACTAATATCCAAAATAGTCCTTTTTATACTAACATGTACTTTGAGCTAATTAATTTCTTAATTATATCCACAAAGAATGTTTAAAATTTAACTACGTGCACATAATATTAAAATTAATTAAAATTTATCTAAATTTAAAATTAATAAATAAATATTAAAATGGATGAAATAATTATTTAAATTCAAAAAACTTAATTAAATAGTATCTAATAACTTCGAATTTATTTATTTTTAAATTCAGATTACTTTATTCATTAGATATCTTAATTAAAATTTAATTTTTTAAATTTGATATCATTCTATTAAATTTTTAATTTAAATAATTTATTTTAATTAATTTTATTTCTAATTTATTTTATTAATACTATTTCAAATTCTGATTTGACATGTATATGTGTAGTCATATTATAAACATTGCATGTGGACATAATTAAGGAATTAATTAGCCTAAAGTACATATGTTCAGTTTAAAAAAGACTATTTTGGATATTGGTTGTAAACGTAGATGACTAATAGGGGCGAAAAATAGATAAATGACTATTTTGAATTTTTGGTAAATAAAAAGTAGTATGTAGTACATTTACATTTTTCTGGAGTAAGTATAATCAATAATGACTCATATACTTAGTACCGATCAATAGTTACTCCAGTGACGATTAGACTTGACTTCGGTAAGGCAGATTATGATTTGATCCATGCAATCACGATTGGGCACTAAAAATATAATTACTCATATATTTATGGATAGGAAGTATGATATAAAATTGTTGTAATTTACTCAAAACTTTTACTAAATGCTACCATCGGACCATGTGAGTTTGGATCACTTCTTTTGAGTTTTATAGTATTATACTTCTATATCTTTGGAAAAGTGGGCATGCATTTATTAAAAAGCGTATAAAGGAATATACGAGAGTTGTAACTTGTACTAATAAATTGCAGACCAAAACATAATAATAATAATAATAATAATAATAATAATAATAATAATAATAATAATAATAATAATAATAATAATAATACAAAAGCAATCCTTTCACAATCGGAAGAATGGAAGGAGGGAACATAGGCACTATTACAAAACAAATTAGAATTGTAGGAGGGTGTTAGTGTGCATGTGGCTGCACATGCAGCCACCATGTGTGTAATGTGGGTTGTGATTTGTGATGTATGAAATGGTGTATTTTGTGTGTTGGGAGACATGTGTTGTGTGATGTCAAAAATGTGATGCTCAGAGAAGTATTATGTGATGCGAGATGCATTTTTTGTGATGTCTGTACATAAAGGCCTTTGAAGGGGTTGTACGTAACCGGATTGAGAATTGTAGTATGAAATATGAAAGGTTGAAAAAGATTGCCAAATATCTCTTAGACAGTGAGACTCGATGAGACAGATAAATTGTTCCATTTCATACACAACGTCGTCTGTGAAACACAAGTGGTTTATGACATATACACCCCATTGACCATTTTGTCCATTGTAATTAAGGCTTCTGTGAGAAAATTGGATTTTTTTTTTTTTTTTTTTTGAGGAGCCATTGAAGGCCTGGAAAGGGGTGGTGGGAGCCCATGCCACACAATTACAAAGGGGAATTAAAGGGAGGGATAGGGGGCCGGTGGGAATTGAACCTCCAACCTTCCGTTGGAAGTCAATGGACTTAACCGCTTGGGCTAGGTCCTCATCCCCGAGAAAATTGGATTTGATGCTATATATGTTGGGACCCTTTTGTCCATCAATAATGGCTATATACCATTTTTATGATTTTGGAGTAGATATGATGTGGGTTTATAAAGATGATGGTGATTTATCTGATTGGAGTTTGGTAAGTGTTATGATACCATTGTTTGCTTAGGTCAAGATTTACAACATTAATCCTTGCAAAGCCACCCCTTAACTAATGTTGTCACTTTCCTACATCCTTGTCTTAGTTCTCTTAGCGGACAGGCCGTTGGATTTTTTTTTTTTTTTTGGCGCAACAGCCTATAGAAGGCTAGGGAAGGAAAGTAAAGGAAAAAATTAAACCGAAGGTCAGCACAATGATTCAATTGACACGAGGAAACCACGTGCCAGCTGCGTCGGCCGCCAGAAGAGGATGAAGTCGATCCGGAGGGAATGACCAGGTGGTGAAAAATAGCTCATCTTCCGCCCCCAATTTCGCAAGAGAATCAGCAACTCCATTACCTTCCCGTAGGATATGATTGAAACTATAGACATGAAATTGTGTAAGCAAATCATCAATACGAGCGAGGTACGGGGCAAGCCAATGAGAATAAGACCTTTTGGCAGCAATGAGTCTTAACACCTCCTTTGAAACACAAGCACAATAAATTTGTGTGATGCCATAATGGACCGCCAACTGTAAGCCATGCATCAGACCAGCTAGCTCAGCATGGATGATCGACACATCCCCGAGCTGACCTGAGACCCCCCCTATCCAGCTATCGTCAGGATTTCTCAATACGGCCCCGTAGCCAGCTCGCCTTCCACTGTCCAGGCGTGAGCCATCCGTATGAAGGAAGACCCCGTCTATGAGCCCATATTCCAGCATGTGAGACGTGGGGAAGAAGATGAAGCAGACAGTTTCGTGGAGGAGTGCTTGATAGAGTCACCAAGATGAAGAACATCACGTATGATTTTATGATGGGAAGCAGCTTTACCTCGGAAGACCCTAGCACACATTTCTTTCCAAATAATCCAAATACCTGCTATAAACAAAGGGCCATACCATCTAAACATACCACATAGCCATGTCCGTATGTTAGCGACGTCCAAGTAGGGGTGTAAATGAGACTGATAGGCTCGTAAAATATTCGGGCTCGACTCGATCAAAGCTCGACTCGAAAAGACTCGGCTCGAATTCGAGATCGGCTCGAATATTAATGAGCTCAAGCCGAACTAACTAATACTCGGCTCGAAAGCTCGATAATAGGCTCGAATATATTATATATATATTATTTCTTTCCTAAAAATATAGTATATTTTCTGTCTAAACAAATGTGAGGAAGATGAAGTCCAACAGTAAATTCACTCCTCCTTTTATTTAATAATACAGTACATTATATTTTATTATGGTTAACACTAAATCAAAAAAAATTAAATCCCAATTTCCTTCCAAATTGGTACTATTATAAGGAATTATGAATAGTTTAATATATTTCTACAGAACTCCGTTTTTCAAGTTTTTAAGCTCATTATTGAATAATTTAAAATTTTTTAGTCTTGAGTCCAATGTGGTCTAGGAATACCCGGTTAAAAAAAAAAAAACTAAAATTTATGTCGAGCTTTTTTGGCCCTTCGAGCCGAGCTCGAGCTTCAATATATTGTGTCGAGCTCGAGCCGAGCTCAATTTTTAAAGCTTGTCGAGCTTCGAGCTCGAGCCGAGCCGAACTTCTATGGAAATGTTAATGTCAAGGGATCCCCATACCGCCACTGTCCATTGGCATCGGAACAAACAATGCTTCCAATCTTCCGGAAAAACTCCACATATTTGGCATAGCGGGGTATTGGATAAATTTCTACAATACCTGAGAGCATTACAAGGAATGGCATCCCAAGAAATTAGCCAAAGGAGGAAGCAAATACGCTCCAGAAAGCTGGAGTTCCAAATCCATTTCCAAGCCCGAGCATCCATCGATTCAGCGAGGAGGAATGTCATGCCAGATCGCGCTGAGTAACGACCATCGACGCAACCGGCCCAACTCCACCCATCCTCCACATCCGGGTGCAAGCATGGCGGCGGTAGCTCAAGGATGGCATTCTTCACTGTATTGGGAATAATGGTGAACAAGCCGGATAAGTCCCAACCATTATTCTGAATAATATCCTTTACACGCTTATCAACATCGGCCATTTCTATGAAAGGCACTCGTGGCCCCAGCTGGCTGCCGTGAATCCAAGACGTGAACCACAGGGAGGACATTCCATTACCAAGACGATATTTAAATCCTCCTTGAATATTCATAGTCGCCTTCCTTAAGCTTCTCCAAGTAAATGACCCTTTAGGCGTCATGGATGATATGAGGCCGCCAGCAAGCCAATACTTCAAGAAAAGCTCCTTACACCAAAGTTTGTCACTACCATGCACGACATCCGCCACCAATTTACCGAGGAGGGCGATGTTAGCATGGCGAGAGGTGCGAAATCCCAGTCCTCCTTTGTCTTTAGGAAGGGCCACACGATCCCATCCAATAAGGTTGAGACCATGCCCCGCACTATCTTTTCACACAAAATTCCGCATTCTTCTATCAATGTGTCGACAGGTGGATTCCGGAAGCCACCCAATTTGCATACAATACGAGGGAATAGCGGCGAGGACATGTCTTGCTAAAGTGGCACGACCCGGTTTGTTGAGCAATCTCATAGCCCAACAAGACATCTTGTTATCAATCCTTCCAAAAGATAATTATATGCCTGGCTACGAACTCTTCTAGCATAGATTGGAAACTGCAGGTATTTTCTCAATTGATCAGTGAAAGGGATGGGGGTATCTTCCGAGAACCAACTCTTTTCCAAATGGGTAATACCAGCAGAGGCAAAGGCCCGAGACTTGGAGGTATTGATTTTGAGGCCTGACAGTCGACCAAATTGCTCAAGGATAGCAGCTAAGTAAGATATACTATTGACATCTGCCTTGGTACATAGAATTAAATCATCGACGAAGAGTAAGTGAGAAACACCAGTGCCTCTTCGCGATAGCTTAACAGGAAGCCAAAGCCCATCTCTGAAAGCATCCTCAATAGTCGCTGAAAGCCTTTCAAAGATGATATTAAAAAGATATGGGGAGAGGGGATCTCCCTGCCACAAGCCACGTTGTGGTTTAAAGCCTTCAGTAGGTGACCCATTCCAGAGAATTTCATAAGTGGGAGAAGTCACACAACTCACAATAATGGAAATCAGGGAAGTTGGCAACTTCATTTGCAGCAATCATTCCTCAATAAAAGACCATTTGACTGTGTCATATGCCTTCTCAAAATCGATCTTAACAATGATAGCCTTAGACCGGGAGCCAGGCCGGAAGAGAGTGTAGACAATCTTCTGTAACAAAATGGCATTATCTACTGTTCCACGCCCCAGCAAAAATGCGGACTGGAGAGGAGAAATATAGTTTGTCAAAATAGGTATGTGCCGATTCACAATAATCTTCGAGATAAAATTATATGCCACATTACATACAGTTAAGAGCCGAAAATGTCTAACAGAGTTTGGTACACTGATTTTCGGGATGATGAAAATGTGGGCACGGGCAAGAACTGTATCAATTGTCCCGTTTCAAACGCCTTATGCACCATGGAAGTAATGCGTGGACCAACAGAGTTCCAGTGTTTATTATAGAAAGCCGCCGGGAAGCCATCGGCCCCGGCATAGCATAAGATTTGAACTGAGTAAGAGCCAATGAGACTTCCTCCTCTTTAACAGGCCCGGCGTCGACATCACCATACTGAGACCCCAGCGACTGTAAAGGTTATAAAGGAGGAAGTTGATCATCCATACTAGTAAGCCCATTATCTGAACATAGGTTAACAAAGAAATCTCCAACAGATTGCTCCAAGGTGCAAGAGTCAGTGCACCAAGTCCCATCTTCCAATTGAAGGCCAGTAATTTTTTGTCTATGGTGGCGATATTTGGCTTGGGCGTGAAAGAATTTAGTGTTACAATCACCAAGGCGAATCCAATCCTCTCTTGCCCCTGGTACCAGAATAGTTCCTCCTACTCCAAGATGACTTTGTATCCGCTCTAGCAAAATAAGTCGTGCCGAATCCACATGAGCCAAGCACCGGTCCACCCCTTGTAGTCGACACATAATCTTTTTCTTTTTATTCCTCATCTTCCCGTGTTCATGATTTCATTGTTGAATAGAAAGGGCTTTCAGGCACTCCAGATGGGTGGAAAGTGGTTGAGAGGCGTCCGAGCAAGCTTCCACAACAAGCTGATTATAAACGGGATAATGGCTCCAATATGCTTCCCAACGAAAAGGTTTGCCGGGAGGGGTGATCTGAGGTAGGCCACATTGCATAAATAACGGCGCATGATCAGATCCAAGGCGGGCCAGAACACTTATGTTGGCATTCGGGAATAAGTCTATCCAATCAAGCGAGGGCCAGACCACGATCCAGTCGTTTTTTAATGAATTGGAGACTATTGGCAGGCGATATCAAGTAAAGATATTTCCCTCAGTACGAACCGGATAAAGGCCACAGTCATAGAGGCATGATCTAAATAAATCTGTACGATCTTGAATAAATACCCTGCCCTGGACCTTAGACGGTTCGAGTATCTCGTTCCAGTCTCCTGCAATGTACCAAGCTCCCGGGATGCGCCGGCGAAGGTCTCGCAGATAAGCCCAAATGGCTCGGCGTCTGAAGAAGTTCGGCCATGCATAAACTACAGTAGCATACCATGAAATAGAATAATAGATCCCCATTGTAAGGAAATAGTGATATATCTATCCGCTACCTCAAACACAGAAATCCCAGTAGAAGAGCCAGATTGTCTGAGGATCCAAAGACCCCCAGCTCGACCAGACACTTCCTGAATGGAAATAGGGTAATAACCGCGGCTGTAGATGACATTACGAACTCTATCATAGGATCCTTGCGGCTCAAGCAGTAAAAGAAGCGAAGGGCTGTGTTGCCGTAGATAATCCATCAAATGTCTGTGAGCATGGATGTAACACCCCGGTTTTTCCGATTCGCGGGTGTTACCGCCACACCTTCCAAATAAGACTCGATCTGACACATCGGGCTTATTCAGGAGATGCTAAGGCTAAAACGAGTATACCAATTATCCATTTTCAACAACAATACTTAAAGATAACAAATATAATATTTTATTAAAATGAACATCGTTTCTCAAAACGATATACAGTGTAGGGAGAGTAATCATTTTTTAGTTTGGATTATATAAAAGATACCAAAATCACAACGTAGCGTTGTCATAAGTCTGACATCTTCCAAAACTAATGAAAAGTTTTATACAGAAAATATGCAGGTGTAGTGCTCCCTTCCCTTGTCAGTCTTTAATCTTACCCTGGAATGAAAAAGAAATAAAGAAGAAGGATGATCAGCGACGGATTCGCTGGTAAGTTTCCTATACTCGGAACCAACGAACAACCATACAATTTTAGACAAAATAAGGCTGCTTTCAGATCAATAAACAAGAACTCAGCAATAGGGGCAACACAATAATCATACTCTTAATCAACAATCAGAAATTCAACAATATATAATATTAATTTCGGGATCACCCGAAATCCTCAACAAAGGCAAATGCCAAGATATGAATAACCATCTCAATGGTTGCATGAATGTTAGAGGGATTCAGAATGAACCTCACAATATTGGTATCCTATACTAAATAATGGTTATCACCTCGTCTTATTTAGTTCAGGGGTCACTCTCTATGGCATTTTCCAGTGTCTGCTGAACACGAGCCGTTACACGGCAAGTCAATCTCAATCATGCTTGATATATATTAATCAATAGATAATTAATCTTCAAGGGCGCTCGCAAGCCAAAGATTCGACAACAAGTTAGATTATCTCACCAGGTTCAACAAGATCATCAATGAATTGGTCTCACTCATATTATGTCATGAAACCCCTCGGTGGGATGGCTATAACCTATGTTGTCGTACTTAGGGCATATAGTCAAATGATTATTTGTACAACGAGTATCTACCCAAATCAACGACAAATGGAACGAAGTCAAAAGGAAATACGCGACGGAAAGCAAATCAAGCGGGAACAAAAAGGGATAACAACAGAATAATGATCGAGAACGAACAAACAATAACGGATAACGTAGGCCAATAAGAACTAAGAAAAGCCTACTACTAGTAGGGCGAGAATGAAAAATAAATGCCAACTACGGAAAAGACAAACTAAATAAGAAAAGCGGATAAAGAAAAGCCAAGCAAAGACAAGTTAAATGAATAGGGAAAGCGAATACAGGAAACCAATAAAGGAAGTGAATAAAAATAATAAGGGCAGAAAAGCATAGGGAGCTTAAAGAGGAGTATAGTAGGAAACTTACTCTACCGCAAAACTTTAACTAACACCGACTCGTCTAGCAGACCTCAGCGCTTTCCCAACTACTACTCTGCTACCAAAATTTAAACTAAGGTCCTCCTTTAAAAGAAAGACTGGAGCTGGGGCGACGCAATTAGCATCACCCCAATAATAATAATAATAATAATAATAATAATAATAATAATAATAATAATAATATAGCTTATATTGTTTACTAGTAAGCTATGATTAGAATTGGATGGGTAAAGAAAGCTTACCTTAGCTATGTATATATAGGCATTGCCCAGGCATGTGTTTTCTTTAGCTGATCGATGTGGGATGAAAATTCAATACAACTTTATTCAATGTGGAAACACTATGTAATGTAATAGCATCCATTTCTAATTTTTATGAATAGCGTGGCACCCTGGCCACGTCACTCAGGCATATTATTTTGTAAATTACTCTTTTTTCTTTCCTTTTTTTTAAAAAAAATAAATAAATAAAAATTAATGCCCACATAGGTCCACGTCAACTACTCTTCCATTTTGCACTTATTTCAATTTTTGTTTCTTCAAAACCAACACATAATAAAAGAATAATAATACTAATAAAATTAAATGAACATATGCATGAATACTCATAGATATATTTTCACCAAAAAAAATACTCATAGATATTTTTTTAACAACTTCAAAATAAATAATTCCTCAAAATTAATAATGAGAATATAATCCCATAAAAATAATAATACTAATTGTGGGTAGAGTATAATAAAAATTTGGGATATTACAATCTACCCCCTTAAGAAATGACTTCGTCCCCGAAGTCAGTATTTCGCTCTTTAAACGTGAGGTAAGTATTCACCCAAGCCAAAATAAAAACCGTGCCATGTTGAGAGTACTTGGTAATGTTGGGTGGGGTGTTACATCCTCCCCCACTTAGGATTCTAGTTATGTCCTCATAACTATATCGTTTTCGATGAAGAGTTCTGAATACTTTTATCACGTCTCAGCTTCCGTTTCCCATGTTTGCTCGTCTTTGTCATGATTCGACCAAATGACTCTAACTAGGCGTGTGGTCTTCCTCCTCATTTTTCGCTCCTTAGTGTTGATGATCCGAAGGGGTTTCTATTCAGAAGTGAGATCTTCAACCAAAATTATCGTTCGTGTAAGGGCGTACATTCGATTGTGATCGTACTTTCGCAGTTGTGAGATGTGTAAAACATCATGAACTGCACTCAATTCTAGTGGTATAGCAAGCTTATAGACGAGATTACCGACACACTCCAAAACTTATATGGCCCAATGACTCATATACTATGTAAGTTAACACACAACACTGAATCATTGAAATTTTAGAAAGAGGGATTTTATGAAAAGTTTGGTTTTAAAAAGGAGAGATTGATTTAAAAACGCAAGATTATTTCAGTTTCAAAATACTTGATTCCACACTTGTTTCCGGAATCCATTCTTTTACCATTGGCATATTATGATCGAGGACTCCCCATTCCTCTTGGGCCCTTACGTCCACAAGCCACAATATGACTGCAGCGGCCTCTATACAGACACACTCCGTAGCCCCAGATAACTCATACAGATACATCCAGGAGTATAGAGACATACATCATTCACTAATGATTGCAGCGGCCTCTATACAGACACACTCCGGAGCCCTAGATAACCCATGCAGATACATCTAGGAGTATAGACACATACATCAATATGACTGCAGCGACCTCTATACAGACCCACTCCGAAGCCCCAGATAACTCATATAGATACATTCGGGAGTATAGACACATACATCGATATGAGTGCAGCGGCCTCTATACAGACCCACTTCGGAGCCCCAAATGACCCATACAGATACATCTGGGAGTATAGACACATACATCATTCCATAACATAATGCCGTTTTGGCTATGAGAGGAGGCGGCCCAGCGGGCTCCACCAAGTGCACTTACCCTCAAAAACATTATAGCAAGGCGTCCTTCTCGATCTTTTAGCACAATGGTTCAAAAATTTCTTTTCCGAAAAAAAATGATTTTCGATCATAGTTAAACCATTTCAAAGGTGAGTCATTTCGCAAAACACTATATCGTAGTTTACGCCAAAATCGATTTAAAAATACATGCACCATCCAATGAAATTTGGATTGAAGATGCCCAACACATAGAGGGAACAAATTTCATACTTGCACTTTTTAAAATAAGGACCGGAAACAGTTCAAAAATCAACATCTTTGTAGCATAGTGAACAAGTCATACTAGAACAAGATTTCAACAAGTCATGCTTCCATTTCAACAGTTTTTTTAAAAATACCAAATCATACAAAAAAAATTACTGATATTTTACATCACTAGATAACATGTAGATGACCATTTTCTCATAAGAAACTTTTTAATCTGACCACTGCAACTCGTCCAAAAATGGGATTTCAGCAAATCCTAATTAACTTCTAATTCACTAACAGTGAACAATCGACCAACGGTGGGTCAAAAAAATCCATAACTTATTCACGAGTTGAGAAAAAAAAATCTCCAAATTTGACAGGGATACTCTTAACATAATTTTGAACATTTCTTATGAAGGAACGCTTGGTAGAAAATAAATTTATCATAGTCAAAAAGGATCTGTACCCTCTTCTTTTTCCCAGACTTCGTGACGGGTTGTCAATTCCCAGACTTCGTGTCGCAGTTTCACGTCCTCGGAATCAGACTAGTCAGTGCTACTACCATTTGACACGAATCATTTAGGGAGGTCATTTTCTACAATACTTAAATATTGATAATCGATTTACCCAATATAGAAATAAAAATATCCCCAAATAATCCCAGTGTCGTGCATTATAATGTATGCAAAATTTGAAAACATTGAATACCTAGGAAGATGTCGTGGTTTAAAAAAAACATTCTTTTCTAGAAGTAACTTTTGAAAAATAGTTGGATGCTCTGATACCACTCTGTAACACCCGGTTTTTCTGACTCGCGGGTGTTACCGCCACACCTCCCAAATAAGACTCGATCTGACACATCGGGCTTATTCAGGAGATGCTAAGGCTAAAACGAGTATACCAATTATCCATTTTCAACAACAATACTTAAAGATAACAAATATAATATTTTATTAAAATGAACATCGCTTCTCAAAACGATATACAGTGTAGGGAGAGTAATCATTTTTTTTAGTTTGAATTATATAAAAGATACCAAAATCACAACGTAGCGTTGTCATAAGTCTGACATCTTCCAAAACTAATGAAAATTTTTATACAGAAAATATGCAGGTGTAGTGCTCCCTTCCCTTGTCAGTCTTTAATCTTACCCTGGAAGGAAAAAGAAATAAAGAAGAAGGATGATCAGCGACGGGGATTCGCTGGTAAGTTTCCTATACTCGGAATCAACGAACAACCAAACAATTTTAGACAAAATAAGGCTGCTTTCAGATCAATAAACAAGAACTCAGCAATAGGGGTAACACAATAATCATACTCTTAATCAACAATCAGAAATTCAACAATATATAATATTAATTTCGGGATCACCCGAAATCCTCAACAAAGGCAAATGCCAAGATATGAATAACCATCTCAATGGTTGCATGAATGTTAGAGGGATTCAGAATGAATATCACAATATTGGTATCCTATACTAAATAATGGTTATCACCTCGTCTGATTTAGTTCAGGGGTCAATCTCTATGGCATTTTCCAGCGTCTGCTGAACACGAGCCGTTACACGGCAAGTCAATCTCAATCATGCTTGATATATATTAATCAATAGATAATTAATCTTCAAGGGCGCTCGCAAGCCAAAGATTCGACAACAAGTTGGATTATCTCACCAAGTTCAACAAGATCATCAATGAATTGGTCTCACTCATATTATGTCATGAAACCCCTCGGTGGGATGGCTACAACCTATGTTGTCGTACTTAGGGCATATAGTCAAATGATTATTTGTACAACGAGTATCTACCCAAATCAACGACAAATGGAACGAAGTCAAAAGGAAATACGCGACGGAAAGCAAATCAAGCGGGAACAAAAAGGGATAACAACAGAATAATGATCGAGAACGAACAAACAATAACGGATAACGTAGGCCAATAAGAACCAAGAAAAGCCTACTACTAGTAGGGCGAGAATGAAAAATAAATGCCAACTACGGAAAAGACAAACTAAATAAGAAAAGCGGATAAAGAAAAGCCAAGCAAAGACAAGTTAAATGAATAGGGAAAGCGAATACATGAAACCAATAAAGGAAGTGAATAAAAATAATAAGGGCAGAAAAGCATAGGGAGCTTAAAGAGGAGTATAGGAAACTTACTCTACCGCAAAACTTTAACTAACACCGACTCGTCTAGCAAACCTCAGCGCTTTCCCAACTACTACTCTGCTACCAAAATTTAAACTAAGGTCCTCCTTTAAAAGAAAGACTGGAGCTGGGGCGACGCAATTAGCATCACCCCAGTAATAATAATAATAATAATAATAATAATAATAATAATAATAATAATAATAATAATAATAATAATAATAATAATATAGCTTATATTGTTGACTAGTAAGGTATGATTAGAATTGAATGGGTAAAGAAAGCTTACCTTAGCTATGTATATATAGGCATTGCCCAGACATGTGTTTTCTTTAGCTGATCGATGTGGGATGAAAATTCAATACTACTTTATTCTATGTGGAAATACTATGTAATGTAATTGCATCCATTTCTAATTTTTATGAATAGCGTGGCACCCTGGCCACGTCACTCAAGCATATTATTTTGTAAATTACTCTTTTTTCTTTCCTTTTTTTTTAAAAAAAATAAAATAAATAAAAATTAATGCCCACATAGGTCCACCTCAACTACTCTTCCATTTTGCACTTATTTCAATTTTTGTTTCTTCAAAACCAACACATAATAAAAGAATAATAATACTAATAAAATTAAATGAACATATGCATGAATACTCATAGATATATTTTCACCAAAAAAAATACTCATAGATATTTTTTTAACAACTTCAAAATAAATAATTCCTCAAAATTAATAATGAGAATATAATCCCATAAAAATAATAATATTAATTGTGGGTAGAGTATAATAAAAATTTGAGATATTACAATGAACATTCATAATTCCGCGTATATTCCAAGAAAAAATAGAGAAATCCGCAAAGAATGACATAATTAAGATATTTAGAAATTCCGAACGCCCTGTCATGCAGAACCCATCAATAGGAGTTAATTAGGGTTTGCATCGGCCACCTGTACTACATGGCATTCCATAGCATTAGCACTATATATGAGGATTCTCCACCGATCCCGAACTCACAATTGGAATTGAGTACGTCTATTTTAAAATTTATTATCAGATTATTCTTGTTCAGTTTATTACTATATATTAAATCAAACAAGTTTATTGAATACTATATTCTGTTTTTGTAGAAGCATATCCAAGTGCCATGTAATATATTTCATCCGTTTTTCTTTTTTTTTTTACGTTTCACGTGTTACACTTCATATTTTTACATAATTCAATACACATTTTTAACGCTTAATATATCAAATTATATAAAAGTAAAGGTTATAAAAATTTGATATTCTAAAATTATTCGATTAGACGAATCCGAAAAAATCCCACTTGACTATATTTTATCTTATATAATTGTATTAAAAGTCAAATTAAAGCTAATGAATGAATAATAATTACTATACAAACGTACAGAGGCGAAACTTAGGGGGTGTATTCAATCCATGTAGGATTTTTTTGGCCTTTTAACGTATTGGGGTGTATTCAATTTTGATTTTAAAAAGTTTTTAAAAATCTAGGTGTATTCAGTACAAATTTTAAATAATCTTTAAAAATTTTGAGGTATTTAACAGTTAATGGATTTTAAATTTTTATAAATTTTCATGGACTCTCTAATGGGGGTGTATTCGATTGAGAGTTTATAAGATTTTTATGGACTTTAAAAAGTTGATGGATTTAAAAAGTCTATAGACTCCACATATTGACTGATTTATATAGAATCCATGAAGAGTTTTGAAGAGTCTTGCTTTTAGAGAGATTTCGTTTAATTATATTTTTTAAGAGAATCCATTAAAATTTATAAAGAACTAAAATCCGCATACTGTTGAATACCTCTGTATTGAATACCTCTAGATTTTTAAAGACTTTTTAAAATATTCTAGATTGAATACACCTCAACTTTAGAAATCCAAAAAACTCCAATAAAGTTTTGATTGGATACACCTCACTAAAGGCACCAACTTTTTAAAATTCATAAAACTATAAATTGAATACACCCCTTTAAGTGAAGGGATGGAGGGGCTTGTGCCCTCTATAATTTATGATGTGAATACTAGTCAATATTTAAATACAATGCCGGCAGAAAAAAATAAACAAATAAAGAATGAGCCCACCCTTCTTTAAATTTTTCGACCTTCACAGAGGCTTAACAATTATTTTTAGCCCAAATAATTTAGTTTTTAGCGCAATTATTTATTAATTTGCTTTATTTTTTTTTTTTGTGTTAAAGCCCAAATCACCATCAATATTAAAAATTCTGAATTCAGTCTCCAAAATATTGGTAACTAAGGAAATTCTGAGCGCTAAAATTTTGGCATCTAACTAATTTTGATTGCAAATTTAATCACTACACTTTTAGGTACCGAAATTTAGGTTTTTCTACCAAAAGTTCCCTAAACCATAAAATCTTGTAATGATAAATCCAAATCAATTAAAAATTAAATGAAATCAAACCCGGTTTGGTTTTTGTGTTCATATATTTGTGACAACCTTTAGTGGAAGGGCCATCCCTTGAAAGAAATCCTGGTTTCGCCACTACAAACGTAACACTTTAAAAAATGGAGGGTGTATTACACTATTAATTGGTCGGATAATATTACACTATTAATTAAATCTGGATAATTGTATCAATTTTTTTTAAAAAAATTAAAATACGAAGACTTTTTTTTAAAAAAAAATTAGGAAAACGACATTCATTTTGTTACATATAGAGAATATATCATGGCTGTGAAACCGTGGGCGAGATTGTTCATGGCCAAATATCATTATTCGGGTGGTTCCATCCAACCGTGTCTGTGCGTCTGTGTTTTATAAGTCACTTGTTCGAGTGACGCCTTTCTTAGCCGAGGGGATTCGCATTTGTGTAGGGAATGGCCACTGTAATTTCTGGTATGACCCGTGGCATACAAACGGCCAGCTTGCTTCACAGGTACCATATGTGCATGTGGTAGATGTGGAATTGTCTGTCAAGGATGTCTATCATAATGGTGTGTGGAATTGGGAGTCCATTTACACCCCGGTGCCTGCTCCTGTTCGAGAGGAAATTAACAAGGTGAATGCTCTTTTCCTTCATCCGAATGTCACTGATTCTTGGAGGTGGTTGGGGTGTCCTAATGGTGATTATACTGTGAAATCCGGCTACTCTTGGATCCTTGCTCAACGTGGGAGTTGGGGGATTATCATAATGCTTGGTCATGGAAAATCCTCGCCCCAGAGAAAATTATATTCTTGGTTTGGCTAATGACTCATGACTCATTACCAACTAATGAAATGCGTTTCTCCCGTGGCGTTGCTCAGTCGCCTAATTGTAGTATCTGTGCTCAAGAACATGAATCTGTCCGCCACCTTTTTTTCCATTGCTCTTGGGCAGCCGCATGTTGGAGTTATCTTGGAGTTGCATCTGGTGCCCTCTGGCAGGATACGGATGAAGCCGCTGGCCCGACACTTAAGCGCATTTATCTCAACTGGCCGGCCAACCATTGGGCCATGCTTTGGAGTATTTGGAAGCAGCGCAATGCACACTGCTTTAAGGGAGTGGATGTCAATGTTGCTCGCACGGTTCGGGAGGCACGACAGCTTGGAGATCTGTTCAGCCATGCCTTTGATAGCAGGATAAAAGTGATAACTCCAAAGCTTGTGTGCTGGAATCCGCTACGGTGCCCGGGTGCATACTTGCATGTGGACGGAAGTTCGCTTGGTAATCCGGGAGCGGCGGGATTTGGGGGAGTTATCCGTGGGGCCAATGGTAGTTAGATTGATGATTTCTCAGGATCAGTGGGCGTTGCCACTAATCTCGTGGCGAAATTACATGGTATCCTCAATGGGATTAAATGTCTTATCGCACTTGGTATTTATAGGGCTTCTTGTTTCTCAGACTCTCTAGAAGCTCTTCGGTTAGTCAAAAATGGTACGGATGAGGGTCATTGGCTCTGGTCTCTTGTGCTTCACATTACAGATCTATTTGATCAACATCGGGATTTCTGCTGGTTTCACATTCTTCGGGAAGGGAATGCGGTGGCCCATTCGTTAGCCAAGCGTGGTGCGCGATCGATTGATTTCGTCACGACTTTGGCTTATCCCCCGGATGAAGTTCTTCCTCACTACACTGCTGACCTGAGAGGGGTCTGGTTTCTTCGTGATTGATTCTTGATTTTGTATTTTTTCTTTTCCCTTCCCTTTGCCGACGTTTTTTGTAAAGTCTCTGTTTACCAAAAAAGGAAATTGACGTATTTATGGAAAGATGGATGATGGGATTTGACATCCTCTATTTACCATTTTAATTTGGTTCCCCATTATTTAATTCGGCATCTGTTAGGGTGCGATTGAAACTTTCGACAAGTTTCACTAACACGAGTATTTTTATGAAAAATATCAAGTTCGAATTTATTAAATGAAAAGAGTTATGATTCTTGGGAAAGGGGTTTAAGGATATATTCCACTTTTTATTACTCATGTGGGAGACTTCGATCTCAAATGGCATTGTGGAACTCCCCGGCATGAAACTTCTGACAATTCCATGCTATGGAGATCCTTGCCATGAAACTTTTGACAAGTTCCCACTATATGAGTATTTTCTGAAAATCAATAATCCCGATTTTCAGTTTTATTTAAAGAAACCGATTTATGAAGATGGAGTTGGGATTAGGGATATATTTATAGGTTGTCACGTTTTTATTACTCGTGTTAAGAAACTGTGCTCCCGAAAGCGCATGGTGTCAAAAATTACAGTAATTTATAGTAAGACCGGATCACTCACTGGAGGATGTGCGATAGAAGCAGGTCCCACGTCGTTTTACTAGATTTTCCACTCGTATTGCTCAAATCGGTTTTGAAGTTGGACTAACAACTACATGACTGAATTTAATCTACATTATGAAAGCAGTTAAATAAGCTGAAGAACATGCTGATATTGAATCAAAAGGGTAGATGGAAATAATAGTTCCACAAAAACAATAAAAGCTGTAAATCTATGCTATAGTACCTATGAAGCTGATTTAAAATGATGACAGAATGGACAGGGAGGAAAGAATAAAGATTGGACAAGGTTTAGATAAAACATAATTAAACTTCCATTTTTATACACAGATCTTTGCTTGGGATAATCCTGTCAGAAAGCTAATTCTCATGCTCTCAGCACCATGTTCCCTTTAACAGACAGGTACTTACAGTGTGAGTTTACATGTTCTTAAGACCACAAGTTCTCAAATACCACAGATTCATAACTGCCCTGACCAGGGTATGATATTTCATCTGTGGTGGTCAAGCAACACCTGTCAAGTCATTAGTTGCATTGCCAAGTACTGCTATCATTCCCCCGCGTCACACCCAAAGTTTCTAATCAAACTCTGAACTATCCCTTAACTCTCAGTCCTAGTAGCAGTTAGAAGATCTAGAGACACATCCGAGTGACCTCTATGAAAGCAATTAAAAGAAAGCAGTAAAGAAAGCATTTAAAATCCTATCACTCGAAAGTTTCAAAAGCTTCGTACTGGTAGTAAAAGAAAGCCCCCAGTCAGGATGACCGGACGTGGATCAAGAATTCCCGAATCTCGGTGAACCGCTCGCAGTGTTCACTTCCCTCCGGGTGGTTATGAGATACAAACTAATGAAACGAACTAATAGATTAGTTTGTTCCGGATGCACTCACTCAGGACTCAAAAATAGGCTTTGGCAGAAGAGGATAGCAGTTGAAAGGAACTCAACCCTATCTTAGAAAATAACCAAGGCCTACGCATGGTTCCTCTAGAATTACCTACCACACTGTATTTGAATCCAAGTGGATCCCATCTCGGTGTGATAGTTAAAACTAAATTCCCAACACATAGCAATTTTAGAAAATAATAAATGTGAAAATCATTCCCTGAACAGGTACTAGACTCCCAATAAGAGCACAGACCCTTTCGGTCTAGAAGAGACCTAATCGCTGACCCTGCTTCTAATTTCCCAGAAATTAACCCTTGACAGAATATGAACTAGACATAACTGAGGAATTTATCCCTTGCTCGGATCCGGATTTTATAAATGAATTTTTGTTAGAAGTTTAATATGCGGGTATCTAATTTAAATCTAGACTTCTATGTCCAAGGGGAAGATCCCAAAATATTATAGACCACAGTAACTACATAGTAATATCATGCATAAAGATATATGGAAGTGTAAAATTAATCAACCCAAAATATAATGGTGGGTTTAGACAGAACGCGTGACACAGAATGAGGTGGCCGTGAGGCCAAAAGGGTGGCAGAGTAATTAGGTGGAATGCAAACATCTGCTTTCCAACTTCCCAATCACTCGGATGGAGCGAATTTAGACAGCAGAAACCCTAA
The DNA here is from genome assembly GCA_030278955.1 of Hygrophila difformis. Lineage (NCBI taxonomy): Eukaryota > Viridiplantae > Streptophyta > Magnoliopsida > Lamiales > Acanthaceae > Hygrophila > Hygrophila difformis. The sequence continues at coordinate 56,242,742 of JAOANR010000006.1, read as the reverse complement.
AATGGCAGTGTCGCTACCAGTTGGGCTACTACTGTCTGCGAATTCTGACAAAAACCTACATGATTCCGTTCAGCAATATTCATTGGCCAATATTGACAGATATTAACCAACTTATATTACAAATTGGAATTTGGGTTTAGAAATTAAGATAAGGAGAATAAAACTGTATTTGGACAGTAATTAACCAAGCGGCTACTTCATTTTCCGGTGAAAGGACCGTTCGCCTCACCTTGTTAGTTATTATCCAAACCATGCAAAATAACAAACAGTAGTTAATATACAGATTTCGGGCTACTTCATTTCCCGGTGAAGGGACCGTTCGCCGACATTATTCTGTAATATCTCTCACTGTTTGTTCATACATCACGAAAAAGGATAAGCTAGAATAAAAATAAAGACAGTGCCTTGTATAAGAGACATTGGTTTCTCATGCAAGGTTATGGAATCAATCCATAATTAATGTCTTAAATAATCCTTCACTCCATAATTAATTACAGTCCGGATTATCTGCTTAAGGCATTAAGGTTTTGTTTATAGAAAAATGTTTTAGGGAGAATTGAACAAAGATCCTTTAATCAAAGTAATTATCGATCTTAATCATTGCTAATTATGATCTTTAATTATTGACTTAAGGGTTCAATTAATTAATGATGAACATGGAGAAATGAAAATCTGGCAAAGCTGCCAATTACGACGCTATACAGATGTTACGACGCTATCCTAGGACAGCATTGTGGGGATAGCGTCGTCATGGATTGGTGATAGAGGTAAGAATTTTGGTGTTTAAAGAGTTTATATACGACGCTGAACGTGATTACGACGCTATCCTAAGGTAGCGTCGTAGTGTTAGTGTCGTACATGAGGTTTTAGAATTGAGGTGCTACGACGCTATGTATGGCCTACGACGTTAAACATGGTTTACGGCATAAGGTTTAGCGTCGTAGTGAGGAGAGATGGTTTTTAAAGAGGAAGAAGTTGCTACGACGCTATACACTAAATTACGACGCTATCCTAGGATAGTGTCGTAGGTGTAGCGTCGTAGGTGGATTTTCTGAAGAGTTAGAAAAAAGGGAAAGTTACGACGTTATGCACTAAATTACGACGCTATCCTAAGGTAGTGTCATGGTCATAGCGTCGTAGGTAGACTTTTGTGAAAAATAAAGAGTTTTGGGGTCCTACAACCTTAGACAAAAGTTACGACGCTATCAGTGGATAGCGTCGTAGGTCAAGTGATGTAGGGCAAAATTTTGTTCACATTCTGAGGTAACTACGACGTCAAACTCTGCCCTACGTCGCTATCAGTGGATAGCGTCGTAGGGCGGTTAGCGTCGTAGCTAACTCAATTTGTGTTGTTGGTTGGGTAATGCAATCTATGCGATTGCAAACCCTGTTTTCAAGTTCATGGTTCATCAGTACAAGAACAGTAATAAAATAAGCAGAAAACAGCAAGCCAAAATGTAAAGAAAACATGGCATGATAAGCTAGAACACACCCATGAACCACAAACCCAAATAAGGGTTTTCAACCATAAAAGATATGCAATATAACCAAAAATAAGGAAAATAAAACAGAAAACCCATTTGCAAAAGAAAAAAGAGATGACCGAATGGTCATTAAACCAAAATAAAGCAAGTAAATCCATGGAATCATTTCCATTTCATGTTTTTGGGACTCTTTAAAGCTTAACTTCCCATTTTTCATAAAATGGTTTGATAATACCCATCATTTGGGTATTTCAAACCTAAATAAGAGTTTAACAAAACTAAAATAAGAGAAAACAGTATGAAACTGGCTACACTAACATGGAAACATAGAAAAACCACTAATCTAAACAAAATACAAACTAAACTAAGCTAAACTACATGCATAATTTAAATAATACAAGAAAATAAATTCTAACTAACTAACCTAACTATACACTGCTCAAGAACTGTAGCTGCCTTCAAGTGTGGAATGTATGAAGTGACAAGACTAGGGAGTCAACACCTATATATATAGGCGAGAAACCCTAGGCCCATGGGCCCCCAGGCCCTTGAATTTGAATTCTGCAGCTTGGTACGACGCTATACGTGGCTTCGTCGCTATCTTCATTACGACGCTATGGGTACTGCGTCGTAGTCTTCCATCTCAAAACACTCTTTGTCTCCAAATGGACAGCTTACGACGCTATACTCCATTATGTCGCTACACTTGGGTACGACGCTATGCTCGGTGTCGTAGTTCTTCCTTCGAGGTTCTTGTCTCCATTTCTGCCTACGACACTATGCTCGGCTACGACGCCATGCATGCTCAGCGTCGTAGTTGTGGCTAGCGTCGTAATTACCTGAAAAAATCGACTTTTTTGTGGGTTTTCATTTCTTTTCCCATCTTTTTGTTTCATTTTTCTTTTCTTTTCTTTTTCTCATGTTTTTGGATTTTTCTAACATAAATGTGTAATAAAATTACATATTTATGCATTTCTCATACCAGCTCAATATTTTTACAGATATGCATAAATCAGTCCAATTCTACTGCTTTCTTATTTAATATAAGACCGGAATGTGATCAAATGCCCGTTTCAGACACGGAAATGGATTGAAAATAATGGACATTTCTGGCCATTATCAACATCCTCACATTTAATACTGATCGTCCCCGAGCAGTCAGAGTCAATGTTCCTAAGAACACGGACTCTACATATTCAATTCATTTTCGTGGCTTCATAAATTACATTCTTTTTGGATTGGGATAAGACAATCAAAAACTACAAGTATTAAATTCCCTTGATTGCAGTGTTTAATGAAATGATACTTGCTTACTACATCGGGCCTACAAATCAAGCATTATTGTCAATCCTTCATGAACATCATGTTTGAAAGATGCAAAGATTAAGAATGAGAATTAAGGTATGACACGAACATGTTTAATGAAACAGAGCCTCACATATAAGAGAATCGGAAAGTTCACTCACTCTCAATGGGGTTTAATAATTGAACGCTCAAAATCAAATTTTAATTAAATTATCTCATAAGCTTGAAATCGGACCAACTCGCCACCGGCTCATTTCCTCAAATCGAGATCATGAGGTCTTATTTAAGGGTTGTAACGGGGCATACGGTTGTAACATTCGGTGTGGAAGGGAATTATTGGGCTAAGAAGTGGCAAGAATTAATACTATCATAATTTGGCATTTTTATTTAAAATCCATGATCATCAATGTTTCTTCTTTCTTTTGCTTTTCTTTACTTTTGCATGACATTAGACTATGTCTAATTGCTTTGTTATTTGCAATTTATTTTTGTTGAATTGAATTCAACACACTTTTTTTTTCTCTCTTCTCTCTCTTTTTTTTTTGAATCGGTTTATAGCTTATCGATTGACACATTTTTTATGATCATAAATTTAATGCCTTTGATAGAATTTATTCGTGCACACTTGGGTTGAATGTTTTGGTCTTTTTATAGGCGAGGAAAAATATAGAGGGCTTCAAAGAGAAATTAGGCTTGAAGGCTCAAAGTGGTTAATCCTAAAGGGAAAATATTTTTGGGTTTGGATTTCAAAAGAAGGCCAAAAATTTGGTTTTTCTAAGTGCCTCGATCATATGCTCGATTTTTGGAATATGGCATGGTCTTGAATCGGTCACAATCGCAAGTTCTAGTTTCCTTTAATCAAATTGATTCACATATCAAAGAAAATAAATGAGTAAAAGTGAATCATGGCTCAAATCTCACAAGGTTGGATTGATTCTTGTCATACAATATTCTCAAAATTAATCAAAGCTTAATTCTAACAATTTATTCAATCAAAATTTTCAACATGAAGATTTATTACCCAACAAGCTGATCGCATCATTAAATTTTTATAGCTCAAAACCTTAGGAATCCATTTCATGCATGTTTTCAATTATATTATCCCAATTCAAAGGTTTGAAAATTTAATCACGAGCCTAAATTCAACATGTGAATTTAGAACATGTTTATGCATACTTTTGCTGGTTATTAAATTTAAAGCGGTAAAGAGGCACTGCTGACATACGGAGTATGTCAACAGCATATTTTTGTGGCATGACAGTCACTTATTCATCTCGGACTGTCAGACATCTTTTTAAGAAGAGAATAAACAAATAAAAGTTGTTCGCGGATCTCGAAGCTTGAGTTCCATTCATGGAAAGCGATAAATTACATCACTTACAAGAGATTCTTATGCAGTTGGTATGAACCTGCATACAAAAGAAGAATTCCCTCATATGATGTTTACAATAAAGCATTTTAGGATTCACCCCTTCCTCCATTCCTCCGCTCCTAGGGAAAGAAGAATCTGCTCCAGTGGATGAAGCTTGTCAAATTGCAGCGCAGGCACCAGCCGTGATGTTCTTCTAGGGTTGCCCCATTCATTGGGCAGTAGATCCGGTCTGCCTGGCCATGGAACAGGCCAGGGGAGTTCACGTTATTTGCCACCCATCCGAGGGTGTCAGTGGACATGTAGACAAAGACCGACCTATCAGTTACCATTTTGTCGATCATTTCGATCCCTAGAAGAATTTGGCTTTCCTCATGCTTGCTCATCAACATCAGTCCTCGCACAAAGATTGACGCTTTGTGGTTATCCTCTATCCCTAGTCGCAGCATCTCGCAGGCCTGCTCTTCATCCCCTCCTGTGAATGCTTCTATTGCCGGGGCAATCTGAAGGTTGAAATTTTCTGCCTCTATGCATTTCTGCAGAAATTCTTCCTTCTGCCTCCGAATATGTTGTTGCCACATTTTCACGGAGGAGAGTTCCAGTTCACACCGCTTGTAGACGATGGTGAGATCGCCTGCGTCCCTCAGCTTCGTGCAAGTTTCCCTAGCTCTGAACACTTCCTTCATTTCATCCTCCCCGATTCGGGAGAGAATGTAACACCCCGGTTTTTGGTCACCCAGGTCGGGATGTCACCGCCACATCCCCCTAGTAAGACACGGTTTCTCCGAGCTTACTAAAGAGATGCAAGGCTAGGTATTGCAGTATTTAAAAGTATTTAATTCATTCAAAACAGCCCATTCCATATAATTGGAAAATAATAATAGTATAGTGCAGCGGAAATAATTGTTTTAGTACAGTATCGCAGCGGAAAATTTAAATAGGGCCGACATGGCCAAAACACGGGTTAAACAGGCCCGTTCATAATATAATCTAAAGTACGAATTTAAAAGCAAAATAATAATCCCCAAAATCCCATGCATGATTCGTGCTCACACATGCTCATTCCACATATTCTGTAAGAAAAGGAATAAAAACGGTTTTGGTCAGCAAACTTGCTGAGTAAGTTAACACATGCATGATCGTAGGGTTTAAAAGCCATTAATTGAATAACTTACTAAAAGCATGATAGTAACATAATATTTAATTTAATCTAATCAACTATTCAATAACATAATTTATCACAGGGCTCTATTTAATAACACATATCGCATGGTTTAAGATAAAAGCCATAATTTAAAGAAAGCATTTAAATAATTTAATTGGACAACAACATAATTTAATTTACTTTAATTAAATTTAAAATCCCCATTACATCCCCGATTTGGTATTTCAAAGTTTCACGATAGCATCGCGATGTCAACAAGTTTAGCCGGTAGCCCGGCGGCCGCAACCGTATCAGCCATACCCAGTACCACTCCGGAGCCTCGGGAAACCCATACGGATATTCACTAGAGTGTAGGCTCTATATTTCGCCGTTTTGGCAATATCACATTTCAAGTTTAGCGCGCGGGGTCACCATCGTCCATTACGGCACGAAGTGAATCGTTAGGGGGCACCCTGCAGAGCACTCACCCCTAATTTTAATTTATCAAGTTTTTAAGGGGATTTAATTTTTAAAATCTGACTTCAATTTTATTTATTTAAAACTAATATCTCATCTCGTTTCAACCCTAAAGGTTAATTCCATGTTTCAACAAGATTTCAAGATTTTGTTTCCGGTAAACCACAGTTTACTCTAAAATTCGTCAAAAATCAGATTTAATTCCAAAAATTCCAAAATTTCATATCTGACTCAGAAACGTCAAGATCTACAACTTTTGTGTTTTAACTTTTTCAATCCGAGATACCTAAGTAGGTCAAAATCACCAATTTTCGCATAAGAACAATTCTGTCCGAGTTTAATGTGTCACAGTTTAAAGATTTCGTATTCTACCATAGCAATTCAACTCCAAATTTAATGAAATTTGACAGAGATCATCTTAAGATAATTATCTACGACTTTCATGTTCGGCCAAAGATCTAAAACAGTCTAGATCCTACGTCAAAAACGTGATCAAGATCATTCCTAAGTTCTGTCCAGGATTTCAAGATCTAGATTCCAACAGCTCGGTTTCGGTGGGTTTTCACATAACAAATCAACTCCAAAAATTCTCAAAAATTTATAGTAGCTAGATCTAAGTCTTAGGAACGTTTTTCGTGTTTTAAGTTTTTCGTTTGAGTTCGTTTTAAGGTTCGAAAAAATTCAACAAATCTGTTGCGCCGATAAAAAGTTTAGATTGACAGATTTTCGGTTTCTTGTTAATCTTTTAGTTCCAAATGTTTTAATTCATCCAAAAACCATGTAAGAGTTAACTTACCGAGTTTATGGACGTCCGGGATCGTCTATTCGAAGGCGTGGCTTCCAGTCCACCGTTTCTCCTCTCCGTTCGTCGGGTTCTACGATCTAGATCCAATACGGGGTGCAGAAAGAAAAAAGGAGATGATTAGGGTTCGTTTTCGAATCGTTTATCAACTAAAGATTGGATCGAGACTTACCACGACTAAGGAGATCTGTAGAGAACTTCGTCCAACAGCGTTCGTCTTTGTTTCGTGCCTCCGACGACTCCGGATTTAGGGTTTCGAATGTATAGAATGTTGTAGGGTTTTGTAAACTTGTTCGGGGCTCCCAAGGGGTTTATTTATAGATTTCCCAAGCCATAGGGCGTCCAACATCTGACCTAAGGGTCTTGGGTCGAGAGATGTTCAACCGAAAGTCGAAAAATCCGCGTTCGGGCGAGAGATTCACGCAACGGGCGAATCTGTCGTGTGGCGCGGTCGTGGCGCGCTTTTCCCCCCTTCACCGCGCGGCCACCGCGCGACACTCGCCTGGACTTCGGTCCGGGCGGGTCGTGCGATCCGTCGTGCTTTTCCGCCTCTCTTTCGGGTTTCTATCCCTCTATGCTCCCGAATTCCGATTTCCGGGGTATTTTCGGGTTTCTACTTTCTCTCTAAATTTTCACTCGAGTCTAATTGGATGTTTTGGACTCGAATCCTCGAGTTCATTAGTGTCGGGTTTTGGTGTACAATTTATTTACCTTTAATCCGTCCTTTATTCAATTAAATTCCTTTAATTCCTTTTTAAGTAAAAATCTCATTTCTCATTTCGTTATCTTTATTTATTTCCTTAGTTGCTGGATTTATTTATTTATTTATGGTATTTATTTTATTTATTATTTGTTTATTTAATTATTGTTTTATTTTATGATGGAAAATTCTCGGGTATTACAGTCTACCCTCCTTAAGAATCAACTTCGTCCTCGAAGTTGTGTTTCGGCTTTTCTCGTGCTAAAGGTCTTGTGTTTGTTTTATTTATGTTGTGACTGAACTTAGAATTAAAACTTCTAAGTTGCCTACGTACCCGGTAAAGGGATCAAGCCATAACGTAGTTCAACAATTTACAAAAGTGCACGAAAAATAGGTGGTGTCACATCCTCTCCCCCTTAAGATTGCAGTTATGTCCCCATAACTGTGTCGGTATCGGTTTGGAACAATGTCGGGTATCGTTCTCTCATGTCGGATTCTACTTCCCAAGTTGCCGTCTCACTTTCGTGGTTTGACCAAAGAACCTTGATCATTTTGACGGTTTTGTTCCTCGTTACTCGTTCCTTAGTATCGAGAATACGCACTGGGACTTCTTCGTAAGTCAAATCTTCATCGAGCTCAATTATCTCCGGTTGAAGTACATGTGTCGGGTCCGGCACATACTTCTTTAGTTGCGAGACATGGAAGACGTTATGAACTCTATCTAAGTGTGGCGGTAAAGCCAATCGGTAGGCTAGAGTTCCGACTCGTTCTAGAATTTCGTAAGGTCCTATGTATCGAGGACTTAACTTCCCTCGTTTGCCAAAGCGCATCACCCCCTTCATGGGTGATATCTTTAGCATGACTCTATCTCCCACTTGAAATTCTAGGTCTCGTCGTCTCACGTCGGCATAACTCTTTTGACGGTCTTGTGCGGCTTTCATCTTCCCTTGAATCACTTTGATTTGTTGAGCCATGTCTTCGATAAGTTGTGGTCCCACTACCACGGACTTATCGTTTTCTTCCCAGCTCAATGGGCCTCGGCACTTTCGTCCATACAACGCCTCGAAAGGTGCCATGCCGGTGCTAGCATGGTAGCTATTATTATAGGAAAACTCAATTAAGGGTAAATGAGATTCCCAATTCCCTTTGAATTCCAACACACATGCTCTCAGCATGTCTTCTAGTGTTTGGATTGTTCTCTCGGTTTGATCATCCGTCATCGGGTGGAATGCGGTGCTCATTTTGATTTGAGTACCGAGAGCTTTTTGTAACTCCGTCCAGAAATGAGAGACAAATCTACTATCTCTATCGGAAATGATATCATGTGGTACTCCATGTCGTCGTACCACATTATCAATGTAGGCTCGGGCCAATTGGTCCATAGTCCACGTGTCTTTCATTGGGATGAATATGGCTGTCTTCGTTAGCCTATCCACAATCACCCAAATCTTGTTCATGCCTTTAGGTGATCGGGGTCATCCCGAGACAAACTCCATTGAGATGCTATCCCACTTCCAACTTGGAATCTCTAGTGGTTGCATCAATCCTAAGGGTTTATGTCGCACTGCCTTAACCTTTTGGCAGGTGAGACATCTCGCCACGAAGTTTGCCACTTCCTTCTTCATTCCCGGCCACCAATAGATCTTCTTCAGATCTTTGTATAGTTTGTCACCTCCGGGATGTACGGAATATGGCGTGTTGTGCCCTTCCTCCATCAACCTTTGTTTCAACTCGGCACATTTCAGAGGCACACACCACCTCCCTTTGAAACGGATGCTTCTATCCTCGTGGACAGCAAATCCTATTGCCTTTCCTTCGGCAATATACCCTTTTATCTTCTCGAGTTTCGGGTCGCCCGGTTGAGCGAGTCGAATCTCGTCCAATATTGGAGTTTCTACGACCATGGCATTGACCGTTTCTCTCACTGTGCCAGGATGCACAAGTTCTAGCCCCAATCTTGCCAATTCCAAGTACAATGCCGGCGGAATTACCAACGAGTTCGTCACGTGTTGGGTTTTCCGACTTAGGGCATCGGCTACCACATTCGCCTTCCCCTCGTGGTAGGCTATCTCTAAATCGTAGTCTTTAATAAGTTCCAACCACCTTCGCTGTCTCAAATTCAACTCCTTCTGAGTGAATATATATTTCAAGCTCTTGTGGTCGGTGAACATTCGACACTTCCGCCCATAAAGATAATGTCTCCATATCTTTAGAGCGAAAACGACCGCTGCCAACTCCAGGTCGTGGGTCGGATAATTTTCCTCGTGAGGTTTTAGTTGGCGTGATGCATAGGCTACAACTCTTGAGTCTTGCATCAAGACACAACCTAAACCTTCCTTCGAAGCATCGCTATATACTTCGAAGTCACCATTCTCTGATGGTAGTGTTAATACGGGTGTGGTTGTGAGTCGTTTCTTCAGCTCTTGAAACGCAGTCTCACACGCTTCGGTCCACTCGTATTTTGCTCCTTTCTTCAGTAGCTGGGTCAAAGGACGTGCAATCCTTGAAAAGTCCTTCACAAATCGTCTATAATACCCGGCTAATCCAAGGAAACTCTTTATTTCCGTTGGACTCTTGGGAGTTGCCCATTCAGTTACGGCAGAGACTTTTGCCGGATCCACTGATACTCCATCAGCGGATACTATGTGTCCGAGAAATGCCACTTCTTTCAGCCAGAAGTCACATTTCGACAGCTTGCCGTATAGCTGATTTCTTTGCAAGATTTCCAATACTTGATGTAAGTGTTTTGCATGCTCTTCCTCGCTCTTTGAGTAGATCAGGATGTCGTCGATGAACACTACGACGCACTGATCTAACAATTCTCGGAACACGTTGTTCATGAGATTCATGAACATGGCCGGAGCATTTGTTAACCCGAAGGATAACACGGTGAACTCGTAATGGCCATATCGCGTTCGAAATGCCGTCTTCGGAATGTCCTTCTCGGCGATCCTCAATTGATGATACCCAGATCGCAAATCGATCTTCGAGAATACTGAAGCTCCCTTCAGTTGATCAAACAGATCCTCTATTCTCGGTAGGGGGTATTTATTCTTAATGGTCACTTGGTTTAGTCCTCGGTAATCTATACAAAGACGTAGTCCTCCGTCTTTCTTCTTGACAAACAAAACCGGTGCTCCCCAAGGGGACGTACTCGGTCTTATGTAACCTTTTCCCAATAGCTCCTCGAGTTGTTCCTTTAACTCCTTCATTTCCAGTGATGCCATCCGGTACGGAGCTTTTGAGACAGGCTCTGTCCCCGGAATGAGATCTATCGTGAATTCAAGATCTCTCTCAGGTGGCATGCCCGGAACGTCTTCAGGGAATACGTCCGGGTATTCTCTTACCACTGGTATGCTATCAACCTTGTTTTCTTCCGCCTCAAGGTTGTGCACATAGCACGCATATAGTTCATACCCCTTACGCATCAAGTTACTCAATTTGAGTGCACTAACGATTTTGTTACTTTTCTTAGGGGGCTGAGAGTAAAAGATGACCCTCTTTCCCCTACTTTTTGACAAGGTGATCTTTTGCTTTTGGCATTCGATCACCGCTTTATACTGGGATAGCCAATCCATCCCCAGTATGATGTCAAAGTCTCTTAAGTTAAATTCTACTAAGTTCGCGAAGAATTCTACGTTCTTTATCACTATAGGAATTCCGTTATATCGTTTAGAGCAAGACACTACTTCTCCAGAAGGCAATTGAATTCCTAAGCTAATTCTCTCGCACTTAGGTAGATCTAACTCAGGCACTATCCTTGATGATATAATTGAGCAACTAGCTCCAGAATCAAATAGAATTCTAAGGGGCGTATTCAACACATACATACTTCTATAAAGCTTTTGATCAACATCACTGCTGGTATCACTCTTAGAAAGTTTCTCATGTAAACCTTGAGGTGTTCTAGCCACTTTGCTGTCTTCTAAGTTGAACTTCTTTAGCATATTAGCTGCATACTTCTCTTGTGACAAGAATATCCCATCCTTTCCTTGTTTGATCTGTAGACCAAGAAAATAATGCAATTCTCCAAGCATACTCATCTCAAATTCTGTTTTCATAGCATGTATAAATCCTTTTCTAAGTTCTTCTGAAGTAGAACCAAAAATGATGTCATCAACATATACTTGAACAACTATAATGTGTTTATCTGAATGCTTAATGAAAAGAGTCTTATCTACATTTCCTCTGGTATAGTCGTTGTTGACAAGGAATTGTAACAGCCGTTCATACCAGGCTCGAGGTGCTTGTTTAAGACCATATAGAGCACCCTTGACTCTGTAAACATAATCTGGATGTTTATGGTCTTCAAATCCAGCTGGTTGAGCCACATATATTTCCTCCTTTATTTTCCCATTTAGAAAAGCAGTCTTGATGTCCATTTGGTACAACTTGAAATCCAAATAGCATGCAACAGACAATAGTATTCTTACTGCTTCCATTCTGGGCACTGGTGCATATGTCTCCCCATAGTCTAGACCTTCAATTTGTGTATAGCCTTGTGCTACTAATCTAGCTTTATTTCTGACTATGTTTCCATGCTCATCTTTCTTATTCCTAAAGATCCATTTAGTACCAATAATGTTGATGTTGTCAGGTGGTGGTACTAACTCCCATACTGAGTTTTTTTCAAATTGAAGTAATTCATCCTGCATGGCAGCGATCCAGTATTCATCTTTGAAAGCCTCTGTAGCAGTTTTTGGTTCCACCTTTGATATGAAGCAATTCATACCAGCTAGTTGCTTGTAATCAATCCTCTTGCTTCTGGTCTGCCTTGGTGCATCTACTCCTCCAATAATATCACTATTAGAATGATGCTTCAAGGTTCTAGGACCTTTTCTCTTATCAACATCAGTAGTATCAGATTGTTGTTGCTCTTCTTCAGTATCAACTAAAGACTCAAAATCTGCACCAGTTTCTTCATCAGCATCAATAGATAGTTCTTGTGATTCCTCTGATGGTGGATCAATAATAGGAAAGTAATGTAGACCATCTTCATCTTCAGATAATCCTTTAGATAAAGAATCTTCAAATAAAACGTTCACAGATTCTATAACCTTCTTGCTATCAAACAAGTAAACTCTATAAGCTCTGGAGTTGTTAGCATAACCTAGAAACAACCCTTTTTCTGATCTAGCATCAAACTTCTTAAGTTGTTCTCGGTCCCTGTAGACATGACAAGAACAACCAAATGCATGAAAGTATTTAACATTAGGAAGTTTATCATACCATATCTGATAAGGAGTGAAGTTCGTTTTTGGCCTCAAAAGAACTCTATTTGCAACATGACAAGCTGTGTTGATTGCTTCTGCCCAAAAGGTCTTTGGAAGTGTACTATCATGAAGCATAGACCTTGCCATCTCCTGTAAAGTCCTGTTCTTTCTTTCAACAATACCATTTTGTTGAGGAGTCTTTGGGGCAGAGAATTCTTGAGCAATTCCATGTAATTTACAGAATTCAGTGAACTGTTGGTTGTCAAACTCTCTTCCATGATCAGTTCTAATCCTTTTGATCTTAGCTTGTCTTTGATTCATGATCTTCAGGCTTAAAGACTCAAAATAATCAAAGGCTTCATCTTTGGACCTGAGAAAACAAACAAAAGTGAATCTAGAAAAATCATCAACTATCACAAGTACATACCTCTTGCCATTAAGGCTTTCAACTTCTAATGGACCCATCAAGTCCATATGAATAAGTTCAAGGCAGTGATCTGTGGTAATTTCATCAACTCGTTTGTGTTGAGCCTTAGTTTGTTTTCCTTTGGAGCATCCTTCACAGACAATTTTGGAGTTGTTCTGTAGTTTGGGCAACCCTTTGACAGCTCCAGAAATGCTCAATTTGTAGAGAGTTTGATAATTCAAGTGTGTCATTCTCTTGTGCCATAGGCTTGTAAGATCTTCTTTCAAAATCAAAGCCCTGTCCACTGTTTCCTTTAAGATATAAAAATTGTTAGTAGACCTTTTTCCAGACATGATATACTTGTAGTCTTTAAACACATAACAAGTATTCATGTCAAATAGCACTAAGGATTTTTCATCACATAATTGACTTATGGAAATCAAATTAGTAGTCAATCCTTCTACAAAGTAAACTTTAGAAAGATTAGAAAGGACTCCCTTGTCAATTTTACCATAACCAGTGATCTTGCTTTTAGCACCATCACCATACATCACCTCTCCACAATCTTGCTCTGTAAAGTTTTGAAGAATGTTCTTTGTTCCAGTCATATGCCTAGAGCATCCAGAGTCAAAATACCACAAGGTATTTTTATGATGTGCCTGCAATGATACAACAACAAGACCAAGTGATTGTTGATTAGAATGTTTAGGTATCCAGGCCTTACGAATCTGGATCTTCTTCTGTAGTTCTAACGATGGCCAGACAACAGGTCTTCCATTTATGAGATCTCGAACAATCCTTTGACAAGTGTCTGCTTGATGGCCAGGTAGACCACAATATATACAGTCCCTTGAGTCTTGAGGTGCAATATTGACTTGATTAGGCACATATTTGTAGGTAGCAACATTGCTTGATTCTTCACCAAGATATCCTCCACTAACAAAAGTTCTCTTGGTTGATCTGAATTTGTTTGGCTTCCTTTTCTTCTTGTAACCAATACCTGAAAGATCACCAGGTCTTTTGCATATAGAAAGAACTGAATCCAATTTATTTTTACCTTTTACCGTTTGAGAGAGTTCATTGCATTTAGCTTGAAGTTGTAGATTTATGTGGTCAAGCAGGTCTTTGCATCAGAAAGTTTGGAGCATTCAGCTTGAAGTTCCTCCACTTTGAGCTTAGCTAGTTTCAATTCCTTTTGAATTTTAATCTTCTCAGCAGATAGATTATCATAGAAAATTCCGAGGTCAGTCAGTTGTGCTAACAGCTTCTTATTCTCACTGAAAGCTGTATCATACTCGAATTTTAACTCTTCATATGCATCGGTTAGCTTAGAGTATATTTCACTGATATTACCTGCATTCATAGAATCATCTTCATCAGTAGAATAATCTATTGAATTTGTTATACCTGGTTGGGGGCTACAATCCCGAATAGTCAATGCGACAACGTCTTCAGAATCACTTTGTTGTTCCTCCGTTGCTTCAACATCGAATTCATCATCACTGAGTGTAACTTGATATGCTTTTCCTTCTTTCCTTTTGGCAGTAGGACATTCCTTTTTGAGATGTCCTTTACCTCCACATTCATAGCATATAATGGAAGAGAATTTATCAAATTTCTCTGGTTCCTTAAGCTTCCTGACATTGTTGCCTTTGCCTTCATGTTTCTTGGATCCTTTATTCTGTTGTTTGTCAGACGTTGTAACACCATTTGAACTGGATTTCTGAGGCTTGCCTTTCTGTAACTGTCTAGCTCTCTTTTCTTGAAGAAATTTGGCCATCCTTCTAGTGATCAAAGATAATTCCTCATCCAAATCATCATCAGAATCTTCAATCTTCTCAGCCTTTAGAGCAATACTCTTCGACTTTCCTTTGCTTCTTGATTCTAGATGATTCATCTCATAATTTTGTAGATTGCCAACTAATTCTTCCAAAGCCATGGTGTTAGTCTTTTCACTCTCCTCAAGAACTGAAATCTTCCCAGAGTACTTAAGTGACACAGTGCGTAGCATCTTTCTAACCAGTTTTTGTTCATCAAAATGCATTCCAAGCTCTATGCATTGATTAACCACATTTTGAAATCTTTCAAAATAAGTTGAGATGTTTTCATCATCAGTCATCTCCAACCTGTCATACAAAGATTCAACGCGATGTAATCGAGTTAGTTTAACATCAGCAGAACCTTCAAACCTGACTTCAAGAAATCTCCACATATCATGGGCATTTTTGCAATTCTTGATCATTCTATGTTGTGCCTCTTCCATAGGTCCACTGATCGCGTTCATAGCTGCATAATTCCCTTGTTTTGCAGCCCTTTCTGCCGCTGTGTTTTCAGCCTTTCTGGCCAAACGGATTATTGGAGCAGCAGGTGGTGTAGCGGTGGTTGTGGTGGCAGTTGTAGAGGTGGTATCCGTTGATGTGGAAGTGGTCGTGGTTGCAGTGACAACAACAGGAGTCTCAGTCCTTATTGGTGGTTCCCACGCTTCTTCGACTGCATCCCAGACATCCTCTCCAAGAGCCCTAAGATAGCACTCCATTCTTGACTTCCAGTAGCTGTAATTGTTTCCATCGAAGACCGGTGGACGAAGATGCAAAATTTCCCTACTCATGATGAATCTTGAATCTCCAGAAAAACGTTTGAAGATTGGCTCTGATACCAATTGACAGTCCCAACAAGCAGGGTGTTAACGCGTAGTTCTGATCACACACACACAATTGCAGAAATGTAAAGAACAATTGTTTGTTGACCCGGTTCGGACCTCCTGTCCTACATCCGGGGGATTCCAATCCAGCCGAGATTGCTTCAACAAAGATCAAGAACAACTACAAGACAACTAGTTTCTATCAACTCGATCTAGAGAATTGACAAGACTCCCCCTTAATCTCTAATCTCCCTAATGAGAAACTCTGATGATCATGTAGTTCCTGCAACCTATTGACATCCCTGAACAAGAACCCTATTCTAATTCAAGAAGTTTCCTTCCTTGAATTTACAACTCGATCTAAGATATACAAACATGAATTCCACAAATTCACTCCAGAACAAAACCCTTGATCATCTAAACATGAAGAACTTGTTTTGAGTTCTAGAGTATATCTTCTAATCAAGACTAAAAACTCTCTTGGTAAAGTGTAGAAGATTAAAAGTAAAATACAAAGACTGACTCAAAGACTTAAATGAATGGACTATTTATAAACTGAAAACGTCTTGGTCTTTGAGTCCCTGGAGCTGGTGAGGCTTGATCGACAATTCCAAAACTGTCCTGTTGTTAGTGTGCTGTATTGACACCAATAAGATCCTGCATGAAATGTTTAGTGCCCACATGGTAAAAGTAAAAGATTTGGAACCAGTGGTATTATTTTCCATATTTTGTGCCTGTGAAATTAAATAATTAAATACTCCCTCCGTTTTTTTTTAACTTCACTCATCCTGCACTGCACGCAATCCAATGCACATTTTCAATCATCAATATCTCATATTATATATAAGTAAAAATTATAAAAATTTGATATTCTAAAACTACGCGATTAGACGAATCCAACAACATCTCACTTGACTATGTTTTATCTTATATAACTATGATAAAAAATGAATCAACGTTATTTAATGAATAGTTTCTACTGTTCAAATGGAGAAGATAAAAAAAAAACGGAGGGAGTAAGTAATAAAGTAATGGAGATGATTGTGTTTGCTATTTTCACTTTTGATGAAGTAATGAATAATACTACTATTTATTTTATTTTATATATAAATATTATAGATATTTAATTTAATGTGAAATATTTATATTTTTAAAATATAGATTTATATATATTAAATAAAAGAAGCGGAAGCGGGTGACAGGTGGATTGGATAGTGGGTTGGATGATGGATCGGGTGGTGGGTTGGGTGAGTCTAAATCCATCCTCGACCCGATCCGTCACCCGATTCACCCATCACCCTATAAGAATCCACGTTTTTTGGGTTTTCATCCATTTTATCGGTTTCGGTGGATCGAATTACGGGTGGGTGCGGGTGGAATTGCCATCCCTAGTTGTATACTTATGTGCTAATAGTTATAAGATGTACTATATGCACTAGTTAATGATGTATCCTCTACTCCTCTTTCCATTAATATTTTCCCCACCTTTTAGCATCATTTTCCGTCTACGAGACCCATTCGTCGACAGAATCCGTGATGGAAAGAAGAAATATGACCAGTGATACTTCCGTTATATTCCTTTTTGTGTCGCCCATCATTTTTGGATCCTGTGTCTGTTAATCCATTTTTATGGGCTTTGTTTCGTACTTTTTTCTTGCTAAAATGTAGTAATTGTTGTGAAATATTAGTCTATTAGCTTAATTGGATTGTATTTATATTATACAATATGTGTATTCAGATATATGTATAAATGTGTAGAGTAAATATATAGAATAAATGTAATAATGCAGTGAATGGTGTGTGAAGAAATGGACGAATGAAGTGGGAAAATCATCACTTTTATTCATTAACCAAGTCATATTTATAAGCATGGTTACAAGTGCTTAGTCACTAATTAATTGCTAGTACAAAGACAAGTGTATCACACTTGTAATTCATTTCCTCAATTATGGACATGCACCATTGTTTATATTGCCACGTAACACTCCCCCTTGCATGTCCATTACACAAAGAATATGTCTCGTTAAAACCTTACTAGAAAAAAACCCAGTGGGAAAAAAAATCATAGTGAATGAAAAATAGTACAATATTCTTGTGTTGAATTCTCCCCCTGATTTCGACTTCATTTGAGATCTTTGGGTGTTTCTCCCCTTGAGATCTTCCTTCGGGCCGATGCATGTCGATTTACTTTTGTAATTTCACAAAAGTTGCTATCGGCAATGCCTTGGTAATAAATCCGCTAAGATGTAGTCCTTTTGGACAAAATATTTCTTTATTTTCTTGTTTTGATTTAAATGGATCCTTTATCGATTCATGAGCTCGGCCGAGCATTAAGCATTTAGCGGATATTCCTTTTTCATTGGGAATTATTTAACACCTTTTCAGGTAGTAGATGCACCCAATTTGCAAATCAATGCAGAAATTGGTTTTACCAAATCATAGATCTCAAATTCATTTTGCTTTTTCCCCTTTCAGTAGTGCATATTAGCTTCATAACGGATAATTTGGGGGATATTTATCTTCCGGACGGTACTGTAATTCATTTTTATATCATATGAAGAATTGTATATAATAAATCCAAGTCTATCGTCCTTTGAAGATAGTAAATTATATCTTTCAATCTCAATGCCATTTATGTAGCCTTGTTTTGTTAGACTTTCACTGAGGCTAGTAAATAACATGCATTCAAATTGCACATAGAGCCAAGATTTTATTTTTCGGACATTCATCAACCGATTTAGGTTTGCAATATGGGTTCCAAATATCTTTGCTTGTGACGATTGATTGAGATCTCATTATTTTTAAGGTAAGGGCCATGCTCTTTTGGAGCTATTTGCTCTTTTGTGGAGCTTGTTTCAACATTTAGTCACTTTCTAAAATTTATAAACCTCGAGGATTTTTGTAGTTGGAACCAGATGATTTACCGTACTTCAAGCGTGCAAAATATTCATTTTTCACATTTGTAATTGGTCCATTTAGGACATAATCGGAACCAAGTGATTATCTTGTGCCACAATTATTTTACTAGGGCAACAAGTTTTCCTTGGGTAATGCCGATATGATACGCTTGGTTTGCAATTTACGCAATATAGTTTTTTTCAGTCACAATAATATATTTTCGGTTGATCCATATCTCCCCCTAATGTCAGAAAATAATAATCTGCAAACCATATATAAAATCACCATACTTTGGTACCAAATATAATTTATTAATGGTGATTTATTTCCGACATATGTATACCCAATCGTCATTGGGAGCCCAATTAGGGTGGCATAATGGGGACTTATATCGCACACCCAAATATATTTTAATTTACTAAACATTGGGCTTATGTTAATGTTAGGGAGAGAGAATTAATGACAATAGGTCGGTTTTATTTTCATAAGCGTTGCTACATAGCATGTCCCCAAAATGATGTAGGTAACTTTGACCTTATCAACCCTGCGGGCAATTTAATTATTACTTATTTTGGCATATATTTTGGCCAGGCCTGGCTTGCACGCGATTAAAATTGAATGACACTATCCAATCTTATTTTCTTTATTAGATGTCATTATGCTCACAATTTAACACATATAGATTCATTTGAATTTGAATTTCCAATAATTCACCCCAGCATGATGCTCTTAGGAGGATGCCCAAGATGATCGTGCCAAGTAAGAAAATTATGAGTAGACTTCAGGTCTACCACATGATATATTTCAACGGTACTCAGCTTTAATTTGTATGGTATATGCCAGAGGATATTGATGCAATTTTCTTTTAATTTCTTTGCATCATAATCTGAGTAATCAAGAAATAATGTTATTGCCTCATTCTGTATTTCATAGTGATATGAATTTTTTTCGAATATCACTGAAGCTTAGTAAGCTCTTTCGAAATTTTCTCGAGAATAGTGCATATTCAAGCACAATTTTTCTTCTCCTTCAGGAGATATACAATGACTTCCAGAGTTCTTTTGAGCTTCCACTAAAATCAGCACTGAGTTTTTCCTTTTTCAGTTGGGATAATAGCTTTTGCTTTTCAATACAACGTGCATAGCTGCACCGTGGATGAGACAGACATCATCCTCGGCTTCATTTTATTTTGGCATTCATTTATCTTTCCAAGAAGGCAGGCGCAAGTGTATAATTTATATACACAAAATATTCAAATTGCAAGGGGGATTATAATGAGGAGTAAAAACATGAATTTTCATTTCATTTGGCACCAATATGTGCGCAATGAATTTATTTAAGTCTACACATGTGATACATACTTCACTTTATTATCACATAAATAATCGTGATCAATACGATTTGGCCTTTCATTTAAACAAGCCACATGTCTAGCCAGATGTCATTTAAATGTTCAATGGCTTTTGATATCACAATGATATGATTTTATCATGACATGTACTTTCTGGTACAGTGGTATTAAACCACTAATGGGATTTATAAGGCCTTTTGTGGTTATACCACATATTTATTTAATTCCGGGAAATTCGTATTTTTATTTTGCCAATATATCTAACCCGGTTCAATTTTCGATTACGATTTCAATAATATGTTGCCTTTTGGCACATCATAATCACGCTCTGATATTTATATTTTGTCATATTCTCCTTTAGAGAGGGCAAGCATTTGTCGGCTTGAATTCGGAATATTTCAGCAATATTTCATTGCTTTGTCCAATCAAGAAAACCAACATTCATTATTGACTATATAATTTTTCTTACAATTTATTGGACTTTCAATAGCCCTTTTCATATATAGGCGTAATAGCCATTTTATCCACTTTGGTATTTCAAAGGTCATCCGGTTTAACCGGGCACATATATTCTCTCTTGTTTCCCTTGTTTTGGGGTTTTGACAAAATTTTGTCTCTATACAATGACTTGATTCGTGCCACAATTCCTTTGATTCTGGGCAATAACTCAAATCTCTTCCTCAAGCCAAGTGTGATATATTTCTATCACAACAGTACCAATTTCCAAGGCTCATTTAGGCCAAATGCATTTGTGCATTACTCGTCCAATACATGGACACCGAATTCAATCCTGCAAAGTTAGTCGTAATAATAAAATTGAAATTAGTAAATTCATAAGTATACCTCCGATAAAATTTTGGTAGATTTAAATCTTCCTCCAACAGCACCTCGATAGAGCTACTCGTGCTGATAACGTGTTGTGAAATATTAGCCTATTAGCTTAATTGGATTGTATTTATATTATACAATATGTGTATTCAGATATATGTATAAATGTGTAGAGTAAATATATAGAATAAATGTAATAATGCAGTGAATGGTGTGTGAAGAAATGGACGTATGAAGTGGGAAAATCATCACTTTTATTCATTAACCAAGTCATATTTATAAGCATGGTTACAAGTGCTTAGTCACTAATTAATTGCTAGTACAAAGACAAGTGTATCACACTTGTAATTCATTTCCTCAATTATGGACATGCACCATTGTTTATATTGCCACGTAACAGTAATTAAATTTTCTGATTAATAATGCTTTAATTCTATAGTACTAAAATCTATTATATAGTTATCAGCATTGTTGTTAAGTTCCCGATCACACATCTCTAAAATGATCATGATCCTGATCCTTGTAAGATCTTAAAATTATAAAGATCTGTATAAGATCCTGATCCTAATTGTAAAATGTTACGATCTTATGGTCATACTCCTTCAAAGTAGCTTCTATTCTTTAATTTTAAACTTAAGAACTTGTACTCCTTATGTATGATTTGTAAAAAAAATAATATGTATGTATGTGAAAATATTTTATGTTTAATTGTGATATTTTTGTACGGTATTGTACTAATTAACTTGCAAGATTCATAAACACAAAAATAATTCTTTTACTTGTTAGTATGCATAATTAAGTTTATCCATTATTGTAATTTCATAAGATCTTAGGATCCTGATTCGATCCTATGATCTCAATCTTGCAAAGAGAAAAAACAATCCCATATGGGATCTCGATCTTAACAACATTGGTTACAGGTTTCGACTCTCAGAAGAAAAGAAAAGAAAATGAAAAAAAAAGGTGCAATAGAGTCACTCTTTTGAATTTGATGGCTGTACTAAAAAGAAAAAAGAAAAAGAAAAAGAAAAGGTGCAATAGGAGTACTTGTTTCATAGCCCTTACTTCCCTGGCCTGGAGTATATCTATATAATAAATATTGAATACTTTTTGGTATATGCAGACTGTATTGCCCTTATTAAATATATTCCATCCTTTTTTAATTTTAAGGGTTATATTGTAATTATGCCTTGGGTTTCCACGTAAACGCTGATTAATCATCCAGAAACGTACAGTCATCCAACTTAATTACACGTCAGCAATGAATCATCCTACTTGCCAAGTCAATCAATCTCTTAAATCTTAGATTTATGTAATAAATCTATTTATTAGTATAAGAAAATCTTGAAAAAATCTTTTCATATATTTGAAAAGGATATAAATTGGAAATAAATTATAATATATTTGATATTATGATAGATTTAGTTAAACCAATATATATTCTTTAATTTTTGCTCGATATATATTATTCAATTGAATATGTTATATTTTCAAATATATTATATTAATTATATAAAAGTTTGAGCCTGAAATATTAACCTCCATCAATATAATAAATTAAAAAATTAATTAATAATAACTATAATTCCGTTAATTTATCAAACTATATATAGTTAATAAGAAATTAAAAT
The DNA here is from genome assembly GCA_030278955.1 of Hygrophila difformis. Taxonomy (NCBI): domain Eukaryota; kingdom Viridiplantae; phylum Streptophyta; class Magnoliopsida; order Lamiales; family Acanthaceae; genus Hygrophila; species Hygrophila difformis. Next base: position 56,220,493 of record JAOANR010000006.1, on the reverse strand, counting down.
CCGTTATAAAAATATAATCATATTTTAATTTTTAGTATTAGGTTTAATTTTTAAATATAATTATTAACATAAAATAGTTTTAATAAAGTACATAATATAAATAAAAATAATTATTGAATTTTTTTAAAATTATAAGTATAAATATAATTATAATTTTGATATTAACAATTAACATATTCCCCATGCTCAAGGATTGACAGTTAAATTAGGTGAATTGCATTCACATATACCTAATTTTTAATTTAGTTTGGCTTTTAAAATTTTGGTAACTATTGTTCTAGATATTTTCTTCCATCTTTCAAATGAACATAATAGTAGTACTATTATGAACATATATATATATATAAATATTGTCTTCATTTATTTTATGTCTCAAATACAAATACTTATGAACATAATAGTGATTTTGTATTCTTTAAGTTACATAATGTTAGTGTAATTTTTACATTATCTACATCAGTTCCACCAAATTATTTTTACAGTGTTCAAATGATCAGTTAAATAAGAATCAATCTTTGTTCTTTTTTCAGTTATTATTCTATTAATTCTTCCATCAATGATGAATGATAATCCGCTCTCCCCTGACATTAATTTGAATAGTAGTACTAAACATGTTTTCTCAAATTTAAAATATTGGGTTAGATAGTCAATTCTGCCATTAAATTATTAAATATTACTTAATAGTCTTCATAACCTTGAATTTTAAGTTTATGACTTTTCTTTTTTTTCTTTTCTTTTTTCACTTCAGAAAAACCACAATGAATTTATGTTGCCACTATTTCTCTTGATAACATAGTCTTCATAAGATTTAAGGATTCTTGAATGAGCTTTAAGCAATTTGGTTTTTGTTCCAAATTTATTTTGATTTGTTAGATTCTGGAATTCCCGATGCTAATGACAATGAATTTGATATATTTCTACATTTAGGTTTCTTAATGTGTGGATTATATATAGGAAATTAGGCAGTATTCAATGTGTTCAAAAAATAACTCAATTTCAGTTATGTTTTTTTTTAAAAAAAAAAGTTTTGTTTTTTCTTTTTCAATTTTATCTCGATCTTTTTTAGAAATCAACTAAATTTTGTCTCAGTATTTCAGTTTTGAACTTATTCCCCTGTTGATTAGCTCATACTTCCTCTGTTCTCTTTTAAATGCACTTCTTCTGCATTTCATGCATTCCAAGACACAGTTTTAAATATTAATAACTCAAATTTTATATAACTAAAACTCGTAAAAAAATTAATACTATAAACCTACGTGATTAGAAAAATCTAACAACATCTCACTTGAATATATTTTCTCTTACATAACTATGTTAAACTTTTGATTAAAATGACTTAATGAATAGTTGATACTATGCAAATAGATCACTTAAAAGAGAACGAAGGAAGTAATTTACAAGAGAGTATTGTGAATTATAGTCCATGTTTTAATATGCCTACCATCCTTCCTCATTGTTCGGTGAATCCCACCCACTATAAGTGTTTGTATACCTAAACACTTTTAACTATAACAATGCCACAAAAATTCTTGATTTTGTTTACTTAAAAAGTTATGAACGAACCGTCCGTGCGTAGCGGGCAAAAAATTCTAGTTTGAAATAAAACCTGATAAAGCCACATGTATCGCCCTTTTGATCTGTATCGCTATATATGTTTATGTCACTATGTTATTGACATACTTTTTTTCTGATCAAGTTGTACATATTTACATTTTTCTTTCATAAATTCAGTTAAAAGAACGAAAATTTGGGCTTCTATAGGCATGAGATTTAACCCAAGTGGTTAAGAGCCCGTTTGGATTGGCTTCTAGGGAGGTGCTTTTGGCTTTTGCTTCTGCCAAAAGCACTTTTAGTAGAAATTAGGTGTTTGTTTTGGCTTTTAAGAAAAAGCAAAAGCTCCTCGAAAAGCGAAAAAAGTGCTTCTGGGAGAAGCAGCCCAGGGGGTGCTTCTCCCAAAAGCAGAAGCCAAACGCACCTCGTAAAATGTGCAAGGACTTAAATACCCCCACTACTTAATATAAATTACACTATAAATATATCTTATTATCATATTAAGTAGCATGTCCTTTTTGGTAATTACCACACTCTAAAAGCACTTTTCATTTTTATTCATCCAAACATATTTTTTAGAATAAGCCGCTTTTCAAACATTACATCCAAACACAAAAGTTACGTGCTTTTGCTTTTGACTTCTGCTTCTGCTTCTACTTTTGGCTTCTGCTTTTTTCAAAAGCCAATCCAAACGGGCCCTAAGTCCCTAAACTTTTAATTGAATGGTGGAGGTTCGATTTCACACCGGCCCTCTTTTCCTCCATTTTATTCCCTTTTATAATTTGTGTGACATGAGTTCCCACCACCCTTTCCTAGGCTGTTCGAAAAAATAAAAAAATAAATAAAGAAATAATTATAGTTTGTTCCCACCACCCCTCAACCTATTCAATGTTTAATGGAGTAGTTTGTTTTCATTAAAACTTTTATGTAAAATAATTATATCTTTGAGTTTATAAATTAATTAAGAAATAATCTATGTTTTAACAGTTTATTTTGTAAATAATTTAATGTATCTAATTATGTTGAGCTTATAAATTAAAAAGTACACTAAATACACTATAAATAAATAACACGTTCTTTTTAGTAATTTGTACTATATTTTAAAGAACTTTGCATTTTTACACTTTCAAACACATGAGTCATGACATGTGTGGAGGGAACAGGATCAAGTTACATTTAAAAGTTAAAACATTAAAAGTTGAAACTGCGTTTCCCGACCGAAAAATGCGGTCGGCAACACCAAAATGTAAGTCGTTTCGGGGCTTCCCGACCGCAATTTTCGGTCGGAAATCTATTGGTCCGAAATTTGCCGCCGACCAAAAAAAATTACCGTCGGGGACCTGCCGACCGCAAGTTGTTCGGCGAATTTCCCGACCGCACGTGCGGTCGGTAATATCTGGTCCCAAAAGGTCCTGGGAGAAGTTTCCCGACCGAAATTCGCAGTCGGTAATTCTCTTTTATACAAAAAAAAGTATAGTTAGGAGGGCTTAAACTCAATCCCTCAATAACACCAACTTCCACCCTTAACCATTCCATATGTCATTCCATGTGTCATATATTACAGCCCTCACAAATATATTTAGAAACATGCTGAAGAGAGAGCTCGAACCCTGGTGGGGAAGTCTTCCACTCGCACGTGTATCATTGGGACACAATACATTTCATGTCATTATGAATACTCTTTATATATAAATATAAATTTATATATATATATACACATAGAAATATTAATTTGTAAATTAACTAAATTGAAACAAAATAAAAATAAAAATTATATTAATTAAAATTTAAAGAATTCATAAATTAAATCAAACAAATTTTTATAAATAATAAAAATCCCCAGTAAAATAAAAATGAAATAGATATTTATTAAATTAAAATTAATTAATTACATTAAAATACAATTCAATAATTAAATTATAACATAAAATAAAAATAAAATAAATTAATTAAAAGAAAATTTTAATTTTAATTAAAAACTAAAATAAATAATTATAAAAATTAAATTAATTATTTTGATTAAAAATTTAAAAATAAAATTATATTAAAAAAAATCAATAAAACAAACAATATAGAAAATTCAAAAATAAAATAATGGATAAAAAATTTAGCGACTACAAATTTCGGTCGGTATTCGGTCAGTAACTTTGGCGACAGAATTTTCGATCAGTAAGTGGATCGTTAAATTATATTTTTTTATAAAAAATTAATAAAAATTAAAAAAAAAATTGGGAAAAAAACTTCCACCGCACTTCTGTCGATAATACCGACCAACTTTGGGATATAGGAGGGCGGCGGATCAAGAACGTTGGGATATAGGAGGGACAGGCAGCGGCGGTGGGTCGGTGGTAGACGACAAAGGACACAAAGGATTTACGGGTGGGCGAGAGCAAGAATCGCGTGAAGGTCGCCATTATTAGATGGCAGTTTGAGGGGTTTCTGGCGATGTTTGGTCACTCTGGGCTGTAGGGTTTATATAGCGGAGTAAAGTAAAGGTGGAAGGAATACCCTAATAAAATGATTGGGCCAAAATCAAATGTCCCTTAGTTAGCTTTTTCAGTTGGAAAGTTTCGTATTTGGGAACAGAATCCGCGTTTTCCACTTCCGAATCGGCGAAACTCAGAAGAATTGAAAACGCTAATAATAAATTGTGGAGGAGAAACGCTAAACAACGTCCAACAACGGTGGGCAGCAGCAGCAGCCAGCGAGCGTTCTGCATTCTGAACCAGCGGCAAAAAGTGAGAAATCCCATCAGTGATGATGCCCATCCCATGATGAGATCGATCCAAAAGGAATAACAGAAGAAATTTAGCGCCAAAGGAGGGGGAAAGGATTTTCGCCGCGGCAGCTGGGATGGAAAAGAAGAAGGTAAGGATTTTGTTGATAGACATGTGTGTTCCGATGATGATGCCTGAAAGAAATACTCCTAGTATTGCAATTTGCAGGAAAAGAATCTATTTCAAGTTGTTTGTTAAGGATTCTGTTAAGAGAAAATATATATATATATATATATATATTTAAAAATATGCTTAAATAATTTAAAATTTTTCAGTTGAGTTTTTAAAATTAAATTTTATATATTTATCATTTTTTAGAATACAAATATTTAAATTTATAAAATAAAATAAGTATAAATAGTGAGGGTATAAAAGTCAAATTAATATAGAAGTAGGTAAAATTGGGGTGGTAATCTAAGATTACCTGCCCAGGTGGGAATCACATTCCCAACTAAAACACTCAATATTCCCACCGAGGTGGGAATGTGACATTCCCACATGAAACATGCCCCGAACCAAACATGGGCATGTTTCATTCCCCACCCAACATTCCCAGTGGGAATCTCAGATCCCCGAACCAAACGCCCGTTAGGAATGAAAGTACTCCACTAATCCCTAATACTTAATTTACTACTACTATGACTTTAGTGGATATTATTATTCTAACAGGTATCCTTTTTTTTTAAAAAAAATCTTTTCATTGATTCAAACTCAAAATTAGTCTTTCTAAAACCTACTTCATATTAGTGGCAGCAGTTAAGGTGTATTGACATTAGTAGTGAGTTAGAGCCACTCTTGGAATTAGTGGATATTTTGGGTCCGTCCATTGGTGGTATTATTTTATGTATCATTTGCTCTTTGCCGCCTTTATTTTGAAATAGTAGTAGTAGTAGTTTATGGACACTATTTTAGATGAAATTGGTAGGGGATGAGTCTCTCTGCATCACATGGAAAATCTCAATGAAAGAGGATCAAATGATGATCATGTATGAAGAATTTAATTTGTTGAGAGGATGCATTTCAATCAAATGAAAGTGGCTCATTTTTAATTAATTTGCTTCAGGGGATGAGGACTTAGCCCAAGTGGTTAAGTCCCTTGACTTCCAACGGAAGGTTGGAGGTTCGATTCCCCACCGGCCCCCTATCCTTCCCTGTTTTTCCCCTTCGTAATTGTGTGGCATGGGCTCTCACCACCCCTTTCCAGGCCTTCAATGGTTCTTCCAAAAAAATTAATTTGCTTCAATGCTTTCGAGTCATTTATGCATATTTTTAACAAGTTTGTTTGCTTTGGTTCATTTATGGTTTTTTTTGAGTCAATCCTGAGAAATATAGTAGTGTATTTAGCAACAATGAATTTTCACCAATATCTATAGCTTCACATTTGAGATCAGCAACTACTCAACAATGTCTGACTAAGTATGTAGACTCTAAGTACATAGAGAGAAAGACCTCTCCCTATTTCAATGAATGCCACAATAATATTACAAGAGAATTTTGGCTTGTGCCAGAGCCATCATCATAATAAGTTTAGTAAGGATATATGAGTATATATATGTTGTTGATATGAAATACTATATGAGAAATTGGTTTCTTCTTCTTCTTCTGATTATAACTTGGACTAGAGTGAAGAAGCTAAGCTAGCTTGTTCTGTCTGCACTAGCTTTTGCTGCTTGCAGTTTGCACTACCTCAACCACAATGTGTCTCATTATGGTAATGCTGCCTGCTGGTGGATATTTGAATGACAAGCAGCAAAATCAAAATCAGCCAAGAGTTGTGGAGAGGGATAAATGAGTTCTATCGGCTTCAAGGTTTAGCATCGTCATATTGCGAGAATTCTTAATTAGTAGTAATTTTACCCCGCTTTATCATAATTTCTTAAGAATTCTTATTGAGCTATTCAGGATGAAAGTAGGATTACAGATAACCATAATTCCTTAAGAATTACTTATTATTGAGCTATTCAGAATTCTTATGGTGCTAATTAAGAATTCTTAATTAGTAATTTTACCCCGCTTTATCCAGTTAGGCATAATTCCTTAAGATTCTTATTGAGCCATTATTTTAAACCGTGGCTCATTTTAAACTGTCTTTTTTATCTGCTTACTTTTTAATTCTTTGGTTAGAGGCCATTCGGAATCGGGGTAAGAATCTACTTCATGATTGGATAGTATTCAAAGACTAGTTTTTGGATATTTTACTGCAGGATGAAGTTGTCTATAGGCAATCAACAAAGATATAGGACATTATGGGGAAAAAAAATTAGTAGATGACATATTTGAACAAAACAAAAAGAAAAATGATGGTTTTGGATATTTTATTGGATAAAGTTATATAGAGGCAAATGATTTTGATTTTGTTACGGTGCTTCTTCCTTATATAAAAATTTAACAATGACTTCCTTTGGTTTCTCCACTTGTGTATGCAATTTGCAGATTCGCTTGTTCTAATGTGGATGCAAATATGCAATGGATAGGTTGAACAAAATAAATTACTACTCATTATAGAAGAAAGATTTCCAGATTCAACAATCAGTTTGACAAATTAAACAATGTTTGGTAATGCTCAGAGGCGGACCTATTTGGGGTCTGGTGGGGCCCAGCGCCCCCCCAATTTTTTTTAATATATATACTACTCCCTCCGTACCACAATAATGTTCCCATTTCATTTCTGCATACAATCCAATGCACTTTTTAAATTGTTAATATCTCAAAATATATACAAGTAGAAATTATGTAAAATATATATTCTAAAACTATACGATTAGACGAATCTAACAAGACCGAACTCGACTATTTTTTTCAAATATATAATTACAATAATATCGAGTCAAAGTTGAACAATGAACAGTGTCAAAAAGTCAAATGGGAACATTATTGTGAGACGGAGAGTACTACATACCTATATTTATATTTTATATATATATGTACCTATATATACACATGACCCGGGCTATTTACACTCTTTCATTTATTATCATCACCCCAGCCCAATTTCCTCTACCCAAAATGCCCCCCTAATGCCCTAAAAAATGATTGAGGGAAAAAACGCACATTCCTACATACACCCCAACCCTAATATCCTAACACTTTCCAAAACGTCTTTCTCCTACGGTCCTACGGCCTACCATAACACCATCAACCCCTTTACAGAAAGCCTCACCCATCATGTTTGAAGAACACGGCTAATTGGAGAAGACGACCACGACAAACAAGAACATCGCATGTTGCTGACCATGACCAAGGTAAACATTTATCTGCCTCTACTTCTGTTTGTCTCTCCTGACCCTTGTTCTCATTTCTCCCATACCCCAGTTCTGCATACCCTAATCGCTAGTTTTACCTGTGATGAGTGTTTGGCGTTCTTTTGGGGGGGTTGAGGAAGATGTTGTTCGGCCCTGGTGCAATGGACACGCTTGATGTTGTTCGGCCTTGGTTGCCGGACACGAAGGGGATGTACGACGCTGGGTGCCGAACGTCGAAGACACCGAGCGGCGTTGGGTGCCGAACGCCCTAGCTAGTGTGCGGCCATGAGCGCCATGCGCACTTCGTGTCGTGCGGCATCTGGTGCCGAACTCGGTGCACGCTGAACGGCCATATCTGCCGAACCGGTTCTCCCTGTTTGACATTGCTTGTGAACTAATATTACCTCCTCAAAAAAGACATTGGACTCTATACTTGAACTGCAGCAGATATGGATTCTAGTGACAATATATATATTTATCCCGACAAAGTCCTATTTTGATGTTCTCTCAACAATATCTCCATCATTTTTTTTGTGGGTAATATCTTATGAGGAACCTGGAGCCTTGATCTCTAAGTCCTCTTGCAATTAATTGAAAACTTAACTTGGAACTTAATTTGATGCAAACAATCCTCTGTTACCGTATTCAAATTATGAGTAATGTCCATGTAGCCCCTTTATGTAAAGTGAGTATTTTCAATGCTAAAATGTAAAGTAATGTCCATCTCAGCCTGTAATTGTGATTGTTGAGTAGCTGTTAGTACGCAAGTATATTCGTTTGTACAGGGGACACTCCTATCATTTGTGTGCACAAATAATTGAAATGCCAAGGAATAGGACTGAGATCCTGATGCCCTGTATGATGTATGGCGTAATTCTGCTCATTATGACTTCTATATGAAATGTGGTGTTAGGTCCACGGATCCAGCAAGATAGAAAACTTTATGCAGTGGTTCACTGTAAGTGTTTGAGCACAGACAATGAACAAACAGATTAAGGTATCAGTGTAAACTTAAGCACAACGGAATAAATAAGAGCATAAAGTAAACAATCAACACCAAGAGTTGTTGATCCAGTTCGGCCTTCGGCCTACGTCTGGGGGATACCAATCCAGGAGGATATTTTACTATGTGTTTCAACCATGGTACACTACCACACACATAAGCAAAATATGGAAAGTGCCTTCACTCCAATCGTTAAGCAGATGATTGTGATGACCAAGAGCCTCCAGCCTTTGGTGTAGATTATCTCCAATCCACTCCAATCCTCCAAAGCAAACCAGCTTTGAGTTTCCCTCTCCGAAACCTGTGAAGCACCCCTCCTTGATCTTCTCCTCCTCTTTGAAATCACGGTCAACTCTTCTTCTATTCACCCAAGGCTCAATGACATTCAAAAGATGAACTCAAGAAATCGAAATGCCCTTGAGGATGAGTTCTCCAGTAGCCTGCCTGATTTATCTTAGCATTCCATGGCTTGGTGAACTCTTCTCTTCCTCACATCTCTGGGATGATTGAGTGGATATTTTCTATGTAAATCTCATCCCTATGCTGAAGAATGCATGAACTCCTATTTATACAAGTAGCTCAACATTCAAATTTGAATTTCTTTCCAGATTGGGAAAGAGGCATTGGGAGTTCAGTCCATGAGTTTGAATTTCTTTCTTATTCGGGAAAGAGCTGTTGGGACTTGACAAGGACTGCAATTCTTCTTCCTTTGATCTGGGAAGGAGTTTCTGCATGGAAATGTTATTCAAAAATTTCCCCTGATGAGAAAAGAGTCGTTGGGGCTGGACAGCTGGCACTCTTTCAAATTATATCCAGTTTGCACAGGTTGTCTGCTGCCATGGTGGTTCATCTATTGTGTTCGATCATCGGTGTTGAACTTCCGTCAAAACCATGACTCGACATGTGGATCATTTTCAATGTCTAACCATTGCAAAATCATATTGTGCAGGTATATTTAATTGGTGGGTTTTCGCGTTTGTCGTCGTGTTTTGTTGATGGTCAAGCTGTCTCTGATTCTGCCAATCGTTGTTGCCTGCTTCTTCGTGATGGCAGTGTGGGGTGTTCTTCATGATTAAATAGTTTTATGGTTCTTTCTATACTTAATGTAATGTCTCTCTTGGAAGCAAAAACCTCTTTATTTGATGGCTATTTTCTTAGTTATTTTCCATCGACACCTTTGAACACTTGGAGTACTATGTTTGCAAAAAATATGCAAAAGTATTTCCATAAATGATGCCAAGTATTCGACAGAATTATTGTATTGTCTCTGCAACACAAATGGTGATCTTGAGAACTGCAAAATTTTCATAAGAAAGATCATGAGATGATACATATACTTTCAATGCAGAAATAATCTTCATTGCAACACAATATTGCTTAATTATATAAAATCAAGAAATATTTGTACATGTAACACTTTACAAAAAAAAAAGCTACTACAATATATATTGGATATTGATGTAAACAACAAATACAAGAAACTTAAACGACTTTTTTTTTTCTATTTAAATCTACAATGTCCTCCAATCCATTGGCCTATCATTCTTCATTGTACACATTACAAAGATACCACAGATATATCCACATTACAAAGTCATCAAGTCCATCCAAAACCTTCAGAGCAGCTGTTTGATAAGATTCAGAATCTGTTGAGAATACTTTGAGTCTTTCAAAAGTTGAAAAAAAAAATGGTTTTCCAACGGAGATATGTACTTGCTTCTCCACTGCTTGATTTCTCATCCTTCTCAGCCTACACTGTCCAGCAGGACGCAAAATCATTGGTAAAGAAATCAGAATGGACAAAAGGCAAAGGAAGATTGTGAAAGATAACAAAGAAAATGGCTATCACCGAGTAAATATGACCTGTTTTAAAACTATTGGTTCCATTTGAAATAAACACAATTAAAATATTCATATAAAAAATTATGTAACATGACAAGAATGATCAAATATGAACAGGTCACGGAAAGGTACTATAATATAAAAGACGATCAGGGTATAAATACATACTTCTAAGTTCTAACAGCTTCTTTTGATAAGTGATATTCTGATTCCAAAATCTGAAATGGTGGTTCCAACAAACTTTAGATAATGTTGTCAAAGTTTCTCCTGAAAGATGATCCCGTGAATTGGTTTCTTCCAATGGTGTCTGCAATTTTTCAAGTTCATTGGAGACCAGCAACAGAAGATTGAGAAAATCCAAAAATTAAATTTATATATTTTGGCATGTACTCTATAAGACAAGCATACCTAAGTATTGAAACAAAGTTAAGAATTTAAAATAAACTTCAGATGAGAATACTCAAAATCAGAGGGTTAAAGATCTAAAACATTAACATTCATCTTCACCCATATATGAGAAAATTTTATTGTGATAATAGATTCAACTGACAGCAATTCACATAATAAGATTCAACAAGAGGTACAAAGCAATGTATGCAATTAAAAAACACAAATTTAGAGAAGCTAATTGCCAGTACATTGAAGCAGATTTTATCATTTATATAAAACTAAATGGAATTAGAACAGATTTTCGATCAAACATTATTCACAAAAATTGAAGAAATTGCATAAGCCTGTCGGACGTTGCCAAAGAATCCAAGAAAAGCAAGCAAAAAAAGAAGGAACCAAGGAAGACAATAAATTTTTTTTTTTAAAAAAAAAAGAATAGCAAGCATACCCCAGTGCGGCGCTCGAATCCGCACGCCTACCCCAGTGCACGGCACGTTGTGCCGTGCACCATGCTTGTTGCACGGCCCCTTGTGTCGTGCAGCCTTCATCCTGTTCGGCACACCAGTGCCGTGCAGCCTTCTTCCCCAACTACATTTTTCACTCGATCAGTAGCATAATTTCCCACCCAAATGCAATTTTCAACCCAGCAAAATGTCAATAAACTCTTCTAAATATAATGTATTAGTATTGAATAACATTTAGAATCAACATCTACAATGGGTAAATTAACATATGTTCAATATTTCTAACCTCTTAACTATCCATGCTTAAGTGATTTGCTTGTGCTTCTTGATTGGAGAGTTGTTTGGATTCTTGAAGATCGCTGATTTTCTTCCCTCTCTTTAGCGTTCGAGATTTTTCCTTTCTTAAATGCACGGTTTGGACGGATTTGGGAATAGGGTTTGAAAGTGGGGGTGTATGAGTATTTTGGATTGAGTAGAACATTTTTTATCTACAAGGGTAGGTAAGTAATTTTACATGGTGTGTAGTAAGAATTATAATTTATTTTGAATTAGCAGGATGGGGTGAAATTAGTAGTGGGGTGATGTTAGCAAAATAGGGAGTATAAATAGCCCGGGTCTATACACATACCTATTTTTATTTTCTATATTTGATATAATGATCTCATAGTATTTATTTTTTCTTTTCTAATTCAAGTTAAAGTTTATAAATCATTTTCAAATTATCTTTAATTTCTAGTAATCTTGTAAAATTCTCTACACTCATTATTTGTAAGAACTGTCAACTAGCAAGTTGTTTAATTATTTTCGTCTATTTTAAATACGTTGCCCTTCTAATATCTTAAAATATAATTATAAATTTGCAATATCTCTATAATACATATAAACACTATTATAAAAAACTTAAAACACACAAAAAATAATTACTTTTCATTTATATTTAATTAAATCATGCACCCAAATTACTGTCTATATGGCAAAAAGAATCTATAACATTTATGTAGTTTTTAACAAATTTGTAAAAAACTATAAAAAAATATGAAATATAAAAAAAACACTAAAAAATATGAAATATACTAAAAAAATTAATAATTAATTAAATTTTGAAAAATGGTACCTAAAATTTAAAAATCTCGTGGAAAAGCAATGAACTCATAGAACAGTATAGAAGTAGGACCCCATAAATAAATTCATGGGGCCGCCTCTGTTAATGCTGAACATTCTTCAATGGTCCATCTGTGAAATGGACTGGAAAGTAGACTAGAAATATAGCCCAACTTTTATTGTAAAATTGAGTCATCTTCATGACTTCATCTTCCTTATCTTGCTTTAGTTTCAACTTAATGCCATAATTTTCTGGCTTTCCCAAAAAAACTTAATGCCATACTTTAATTTAACACCACTCCTTTAAATTTTAGAACTTAGAATATTGTCAACCACAAACATATTGTATAAATATTACTTAAATGGTGCATACTTAAATTATGGCCGAAGTTCGAGTAAAATATAGGTCCAACTACAAATGTCAAATGAATGATCCATCTAATGTGACAAAATATAAACGGAAAATTAGAGCCCAGTTCTTAGTCAAAAATGTTTGTAATTTTTTAGGCCCCATGTCAAACTTCCTTATAGTTTACACCCCATTTTATCTATGACTCATTAAAAAAGACCTACCCAAACTCACTAATCCAATTAACTTCTAATACTCTTGATTCAAAAATTCTAAACCATAGTGACTTGGTAAACCCTTTACACATAACCTGGTAAATTCGCTATAGTGACTTGGTAAATCCTTTACACATAACCTGGTAACTTCGCTATAGTGACTTGGTAAACCCTTTACACATAACCTGGTAAATTCGCTATAGTGACTTGGTAAACCCTTTACATATAACCTGGTAACTTCGCTATAGTGACTTGGTAAACCGTATACACAAAACTTGGTAAATAGGCTATAGTTTCCATTGGTAAACCCACAACACTAGACTTGGTAAATAGTCCGGTACACTAAACCTGGTATTTAGACTTTGGGATCAATTGGTAAACCATTCACACAAAACTTGGTAATTTGGCTAGAGTGCCTATTAGTAGGTAAGTCTAGTTTGATGAACGTGGTAAGCATTAAAATAAAACTTAGTAAGCCTAATTCCGAAACCCTTGGTAACTATAAAAAATTTGGCATTTATAATATTGAATCATTTGGTAAGTCAAATAACAAAAGTAGCTAATTCTAGTTTTGAAGAACTTGGTAAGCAGAAACAACAAACTTGGTAAGCGTAAATACAAAACTTGGTAAAAATAATACTTAAACACTTGGCAAGTCAAAAACCAAAAAAAAAAAAAATTGGCATGTGTAATACTGCATAACTTGGTAAGCCTATTAGCAAAAGTAAGTAAGTTTAGTTTGATGAAATTGGTAAGCATTAAAATAAAATTTAGTAAGTCTAATTCTGAAACCTTGTAACTATAAAAAATTTGGCATTTGTAATATTGAATCATTTGGTAAGTCAAATAACAAATATATATATATACACGTAATTGTTTTATACTATATTATATATAACATTGAAGATAATATAATATACATATTAAATCACATTGCATAATTGATTACCATATATATGCATAATATTTACCATGTAGGAGGTCAATCACTTACCTTGCTATTTGAAACTTGAGTGTGGACGGTCAAAGGACGGTAATGTTCTACCTTGCATTGAACCATCCTCCACTCACATACCTTTTTTTATTTTAGTCTTTGCCAAATCATTTCTTATGCGTTACTAGATTTGTGGACATTATTTACCATATTACATGTTCATGTTTACTAGTTTCATGCACTTTACTTACTATGTTAAAGAATATTCAATTTTGCCGTCGTGTATAGCAGTAATTAATAAACCCATGCAAGATTACTTCAATATATAGGGATTATGATCTTCCAATTAATTCACCATACAATAGATGGGGACTAACGAACGAGTTTAATGAAACTTGTAATAATATACGGGGATTAAAGAATGAGTCCGAAATATCAATTGATTTAGCATGATCCCCTTAAACATATTTCAAGTCATGACAAATATATTAACATACGATTGGATGAGGATTGCGATCTTCCAAAACAGTATTGGGAGCTTACCAACGAGCACATGAATGTTTCTCGCAATGAACGTAATATGAGATGTTAACATATTTGCTTCATGGGTTCTCGACTCCACGGGTTCTCGGATTTTAAGTTCTTTCGTTCTCGAATTTCATCGAATTTCCCGGGTATTACAGTCTACCCTCCTTAAGAATCAACTTCGTCATCGAAGTTGGGTGTTAGATAAAACTTAGATTATTATGATCCATCATTATTATTATGGTTTGGTATGATTTTGTATGACTGTGCTTAGAATTAAAATTTCTAAGTTGCCTACGTACCCCGTGAAGGGATCAAGCCATTACTTAGTTCAAAACAATTTGAATTTATTTTTTTGGGGTGTTACAGAAGCCCAAACCCTTGAACAAATACACTTACCAGGTTCGCTTATGTGATTTACCAATTTCAGTATTATGTGCGTTACCAAGTTCATTTGTATGTGCTTTACCAAGTTTGTTAGTATATGCTTTACCAAGTCAGCATATACTTCCAATGCCAATTTTTTTTTTTTTTTTTTTTTTTTGGTTTTTCGCTTACCAAGTGTTTAAGTATTAGGCTTACCAAGTTTTATGTTTGTGCTTACCACTTATATCATATAAAACTTATCTACTTTTGGTATTTCACTTACCAAATGATTTAATATTACACATGCCAATTTTTTGGGAATTTGGCTTACCAATGTTTTCAGCAATAGACTTACCAATTTTTTAGTATATACTTACCAAGGGTTTCAAAGTTATACTTACATAAAGAATTCAATTTTTTATTTTTTTTTTGGTTTTTGGCTTACCAATGATTTGAAAATGAGGCTTACCAAGTTTTATTTTTATTCTTACCAAGTTCATCAAACTAGACTTACCTACTCTTGCTAATAAGTTTTACCAAGTGTTTTGTTTATGCTTACCAAGTACATCAAAACTAGAATTACCTACTTTTGTAGGTTGTTTAGTTTTTAGTTTAAGTTTGCTAACCCATAGGTCCTAAACTCTAAACTTTTAAAAGACAGGGCTTTGACTATACATAAGTTTTTTACATAGGTTCTGGGCTTTAGTTTTCCCAAATATAAATAAAAATAAAATATGAGATGAGATTACTTGGATCATGTCCAGTGGACCACGGCATGTAATATAAGTACAAGTCTTATTCCACTACCAATAATCAAAATGGGCCATTTCTATTTGAAACTAAAATTTCAGATTTATGTCCCTCCGAGAAATTTGACAAACTTTGAACTATCAATAAAATTCAAATTAATGTAAATATAATGAATCCTTAAATCATCATTAACCTTAATCAATTGACCTGCACATTTAGTGAGAGCATATAAGGTGAATTCAAATTACCTTTATTATTTTGTAATTTGTGTGATATGAACTCCACTTGGGAGTCACTTATTTCCCCAAAACCCCACCTCCCCCCCCCCCCCACAAAAAAAAAAAAAAAAAAACTTTAAAGAATTCATGATCACAAAAACATATATTTTCATCAGATCATTCAATAAGGTGTTGATTCAACAAACACCCAACCCGAATTAGAATAAGCAATCAGATCACAGGGTTGCTTTATAAGTTGTTTGCCCAATCGTAACTTACAAAATTGGCAAATCATATACTAGTAGATGATTATTTGCACGCATAAGAAAACATTCATTTTTTCTTCATACAAACTTTGGGTTGAAAAACAGAGACAGAAATAGACAATAATAGAGGCCATAAAGTGTTATTAATGGAAAGGAAATGGAGCGAACAGCAGAAAAGGATAGTAGTGAGTGTGAAAAGACAGTAGAAAATTGGACTTGGAAAGACCCATAGAAATGAGAAAAAGAAAGAAACCCACAGTCACAGTCATATCAAGTGGTTCGGTCTGTGGGTATAAGAAAACATTAGGCAAAAGTCTTACTTCTATTATAGGGAGGAGGATCGACAGTATTGCATTATAACCAGACATGTCTTAATCCTGTAAGAATAATGTGGACTACCTATATATATATATATTTAAGTGGATATACATCTCATGTACACGTCCTGCCATATGTAATTTCGACAATACTTGGATTTTTCCAACATTTTCATTTCAATGTTCACTAGTTTTTTTCTCTCGTTTTTGTATTTTAATAATGTCCCGTATCGATTGACTTATAGTATGAGATTATTAGTCTTAATTTACATGGATAGTAATCACTTCATTCATTATCAATCACTACATATGGAAGGCGACAACATTCGTCTTTCTTTTTGGTCACATTCCCACAAATTTCTGGTAGTCAATTACTAGTTTTAAGTTGAAACCTTCAAAAAATATTGTGTTGAGTGTCGATTAATTTTGAGTTCAATTCTTCTATCACTTGAGAAGGGTGTGCTTAGTCCCACATCAAATATTGAGTGGATTCCACTTATTTATATATTTGACTTGGTTTTTATTTTTTAAGTTTTATATATTAGCAAATGTTGAATTAAGATTTTTAATTTTTTTTTTTTTTTTCATCCAGTATCCCACCCACTGAGCAGACTAATTCGGATCGAAAACATAGCCTCATTAGGGGGCACACTCTCCAATTTGTATTTAGATTTGTTCCATATCCAAGGTTTGAACTCGAAACACTGATAATTGTAGAATGACCCGTGACATCTTACCATAAATGCAATTGGTACGTGGAATTTAGAAATGATTATTAAGAGGGTGTTTGGATAAGCTGGAAGAAAATAGATTATCTGATTATTGCGTTTTCAAAATGCAAATAATCAATTTAACCGCTAAAATATGGTGTTGCAAACCTAATTATTTGTATTTTGAAAACGCAATAATCAGATAAGCTGTTTCATATCGCTTATCCAAACAGCAACTTAAATTGATGGATTAGCTAGGGATATTTTTTATTTTAAGATAATTAAAATTTAAGAATTAATATGTCAATTTCATGTCTATGTCTAATCTAATGATAGATCATTGGTGAACCGACAAGAAAGTTTTTGTTTCACTATGAAAATTAATGTCGTGTACAAAATGGGGATGGAAATGAAATCTTTGAAGTAATTGGGAAAATCACACATCTTTTTCAGTAATTAAATGGGTTTTAAACTTTTAATTAATTATTAAACCGAATTATTGACAAAGTGCTGTGTATTATACATTCTTATTTTCAGTAGGAGTAAATGTGTCGGCAATGATGCATTAATAATTATAGCTAGCAAAGTGTAATTTCATCATCTTGGTGAAATAAGAAATAAAAGCAAAAAGTTTAGTTCCCATTTTTTTTTCCTTACTTCTGTTTAAAATATAAAAAATATAATTTTTAAATAAAATTATTTGTAAAACAGTAGAGCCACATATATATATATATACATAAGTCAAAAGTTTATTTATTTAGTTTTTTGGTACGTAAAAATATTATCAATTGTTTAAATAGAATGAAAATTATTGTTAAAAAAATTTTGTTTTCAAGAAGCAAAAAGAAAAATTATATCAAAAAAGTACATCCAAACAAAGCCATAGAAAGCTTCGTCACCTTCTTTTTAAATAGGTAGAAAGCTTTGATAAAAAGAAAGTTAAAAAAAATATGAATCAAATTAGGGGGATTCACGAATTAAATAAATACTCTCTTTGTACCATAGATTATAATCTATTTGATTTTTGATACGGTTAATTTTTCAGTTTTAATTCAATATTATTATTGCAAGTATATATAAAAAATAATCAAACGTGTTTTTGTTTTACTCATTTAAAAATATAGTTAGAATATATATTTTTTATAATTTTTACACCTATATATTATATTGATATATTAAACCACTAAATACAATGAACATGCATGATTTGTTTTATATACTCATTCTGTTTTTTAATAATTCCTTCATTTACACAATTGTTGATTAACTTTAGTTAATTTTTAGGGCAATTATATAATCAACTAAATATGAGATAATAATTAAAATATGCCACCAGAAGTAATCCTTTCACTTTTAGACCACGATATTTTGATATAGGGAAATGGACCATTAAAAGGATTTTGGGCCCAAATTTAGGCCATTTGATCGGAATTCAAGCCGTGATGACCTAAACGTGGAAATGACTCTTTCTGGTGACCAATTTCAATTTTTTTCCAATTATTTTTTTATTTTATGTAATTAAAATAAATAATACTCATTCTGTGTCATTATTTATGTCATACTTTTTTTTCTCTTGTTCAAACATTTTTATTTCATTTCAGTTTTAAAAAATAATTAAATATTAATCGCAAAAACCTACCAATCACATCACATTAATAAATAAATATATTAAACTTTCAAACCCCACTACCATTAATAATTCCAATCCAACCTATAACCACGTATCAGTAAATAACACATAAATAAATAAATTAAAATTGTAAACTCATTACAATCACATTATATAAATTCTTAAGTTACCTTTTTTTAATACTAATATATCCGTGCATTTAATACTAATTATCCCTACATGAAGTATCGTGCCCGAAATATTGGGATACTAATAATAAAATATGTTTATTATTACTTTATAATTTATTTGAATTTGTATTTGTTTTACTTATTTTACAATATATTTGAATTAATATTTAGTTTATTTCTTATGTTACACCCTCCAACCCATTAATAGTGTCTCAAAATTTTTAGGCAATGTATGTGCAGGTAGGTCAACTTTACTCATTGGGCCGGCTAAATCGTAGGGTAATCGTGTTCCGTGTATGGATAAAATATACATTATCGGGTCGGATCTGGTATTATTTATTTATTTATTTATTTATGTGTGATTTACTGATAAGGGATTGTTGGTCGGATTGAAATTATTAATGGTAGTGGGTTTGAAAGTTTTATACTCGCTCCATTTTCGAAAGAATGTAACATTAGCAAATTTAGTATTGTTGACACACGAACTTTGACTTAAAGTTTAATCATATTTATACAAGTTAAAACATAGCCAAGTGGGATCTTGTTAGATTCGTCTCGTCTAGTAGTTGTTAAATATGGAACTTTAGAATTTTTATTTGTACCGAACTTGAGTTATTAATGGTTTAAACTGTGCATTGGAATGCATGCACTGTGGGTCCGTTTCAATTTTTTAAAAACGGAGGGAGTATATTTATTTATTAATGTGATGTGATGAGTTATGGGTAGGTTTGACGATTAATATGTAATTATTTTTAAAATGGAAATGAAATAAAAATATTGGAACCAGAAAAAAGAAGGTGGGACATCAATAATGGCACGCGCATAATAAGTACTATTTATTTTAATTCCATAAAATAAAGAAAAAAATAAATGTAAAAAAACTAAAATAGGTCACCAGAAGGAGTTATTTTCACTTTTAGGCCATCGCGTTCCGAATTCCGATCAAATGACCTAAATTCGGGCCCGAAATCATTCTAATGGTCCATTTTCCTAAATCAAAATATTGTTGACCAAAAGTGGAACGACCTCTTTCTAGACTCTAGTGGCATATTTTAGTTATGATCTCACTAAATATTATTGGATTCATTTGACTACACAGTTTTAGAATATTAAATTATTATAATTTTAATGTATATATAATTTAAAATTTTAATAACTAAAAAGATATTTTGAAGAAAAGAAGTACAGAAATTACATAATTATTGAAAAGAAAAAGATAAAGTATATACTTCATATGCCAATAGGTTTTGACCACTATTTACATACTTATACTAGCCACTATTTATTTTCACCCACTACCTACCTGCATACTTCCAATCCTTTTTTCTTATTTTATTCACATTTAGAAAACCTCTTTTTTTTTATATATTTTTTTTTCTAAGTTTTATTAACCACCCCCACTCCCACAACTTTTGCCTTTTGTTGGTTTTTTGCTTATACCAAATCCAAACCAGCCCCCAGATTTAGTCTACAAATGTAAAGAAAAATCCAGGAATGACTTTAAAGGTAAAAGTAATTTTTTATAGTATAAATGGAAAACAATTGGGGAAGAAAAAATGGAGCATGAAAGGTTCAAAAGCGCGTATAACTGAGCAACACAAATACATTAAAGTCCTATTTGGCAAAACAGCTAAATCCAATCAGCTAATTTATCTCACAATATGAGATAAAATAGCTTATTTAAAAAAAAAAAAAACAACTTTATCTTTTGGAGAATCCATTAAGGAGAATCTAATATCATCAAGCATGTATCAGTCATCAACAATTTTATCTTTTGGGAGAGTTGATTGACTAATACAACATGAACATATTATATTCAACCAAGATCACTATAAGAAAAATCTGGAACGGCCATCGAAATACTATATATGTCGCTAGGCCCAAAAAATCAGTCGCCCATTATAGAAACTTATAATACCGACGAGGGTTTCCGCACCCATTATAGAAAGATTGATGCCCCTCAATTGATTTGCATAGTTTCGCCCAATGACGGATCTTGAAAATAAATTGTATCATAAAAATTGATGAAAGCTATATATATTGGAATTAGGAATAGTAATGACAACACAAAAAATATCGAAGGGAGCTAAATAATATAGGTTGGAATTGAAGATAGTTGTATCACCTCCACAAAAATAAATTGAGTAGATGCATCAAGTCAAATGTACATAAAATTTTAAAAAAAAAATATTAGCTTAAAAGTAAGAATAATATAAGGACAATTGTAATGTAATGAATAAAAGATGAGATCTGTTAACAATTGCTACATATACTAAAACATTCAACAATTGCTAACATATTTTAAACAAAATTTTCAGGAAAAAGAAAAAAAAGGATTCCTTCTAGTGGACTTCATTCCCAATTAAAGCCTACATTGAATTCTTTGATTATTTTCAGCTCGTTCTCCATAAAGGAAATGTAAATTTGCCAGAGCAGTCGGAATCAAGAAGGACCATTTGTGCAACTCTTTCATGTTCTTAAACCATTTTTAATGATATAACAAAATTAGGGAACAAAATTTGAAAAAGGTAGTGAATTTGAGAAACAGAAACAACTATTTTAACTAAATTGAAGTAAATAACATGCTTGGACAAATCATTTCTACAACTTGTGAAAATTGTTGGGATTATTTCTACTTCACTATTACAGTAGCTTCTTCGACTGATGATCTCGATTTCATTCACTAAAAGAATTTTCTGTTTTAATTAAGATATACTCCTATATAGAGTACTAGTTTTATATAAAGATCAAAGTAAATTCGCAATTTTACATATATATATAGAGCCAAAACACATTAGCGAGCACATGCAGCAATCTAGTTTCCTGTAATACTATATAGGACTATATAGATATTTTTGTTTATTTACAATGAAGAATGTTTATACTATAAATTTATAATCTTAAAGTTCTGTTATTAGTTGTGCTGGACTGTCTGCCTGCTAATGATTTCAACGACGTATCTAAAAACAGTTTATTTTTAAATGGTTATGATTTATAGATAACGGTTTAAAAAATTGTATGGAATTCGATTCATTATAATTGTATATATTTCTTTCTGTTGTCACCTTGTTGGGGCCATACGAAATGATGGGCCGCGAAGAGCTATTGGGCCATAAGATATGGGCCAGAAGAGAGAGTTCCAGAGGAAGATGGGCTTAAGATCAGTAAGGCCGATAGTCCATAGTAAAAGTCGAAGGAAGGGAACAAAGACTGATAGAGATTTCGGCCGAAATAGGAAGGGAACAGCCGAAACCGGAACAACCGAAATGAAGAAAGAAAGAATTCGGCTCAGAAGGATCGGCCGGAGAGCGGTTACTCCAGCTCCGGCTATAAATAGGGGTCGACATACACAAAATCAGAGAGATCAATCCAACCCCCAAATTCCTTTTATCAAATTTAATTCCTTGTTATCTTTACTGTTTTCTTTACAGCTTTCCCTAGAATCTAGCTTAGTTTGTAGCGGTTACCTCTTCCAAATCCACCGTTGTTTCTTAGCAACTAGTAGTTTGGTTCCTTGTTCTTGGTGAATTCCACCGTTGTTTCTTAACAACAGGTAGATTCCCCGTTGTATCTTGTTGTTTTTGATCAATTCAAAGAAGATTCAGTCAATTGTGGGCGCATTATTGTTAATCCGGACCCGTAATCGGTTTGATCCTTTTCCGATAGCCTCCCTTGAGGAGAAAAAGGTCCTTGGCTCAACCCAAGCCAAACAGTGGCACGCCCAGTGGAACGCGAAATGGCATTCGAACAAGCAACTCCAGCAGTAAACACGGCGGCGAGGACTGATTTGCCGCCAATTCAGGAAGAACGTGCAGCAGAAGCCGGAGAATTCCCCCCAGGGTTCCCCGGACCATCACACTTCCACAATCAGGAGTTTTCAAACGATGATTTAACCCCGCGGTTCCGAGATCAGGTTCAATTTATGGTGGAGGCGGCGGTTACTAATTCGGTTCGCCAAATTGAAGGAAATATCCTGGCAGCGATGCCAGCTATGTTCAGAGCCGAAATAGCGAGGAATATGTATCCGATGGGAACGCAGCAAGCTCCAGTGGCGCAAAATCCACCACATGTGATGCAAAATCCTCATAATTTTCAACAGCAGGCCTTTCGGCCGCCAGGAGGGCACGGAGCTCGGCCTTTTGTTCCTCCGCAGCAAAGGTATGATCAGCAACAGAATCAACCGCCTCAACCAGCTGTTCAACCACCTGCTCCAGTGGTTCTACAACAATACGCACCACATCAGCAGAATCCACCACAACTGGTTGACAGGGAGTTAATTGCTGAGATTATTCGTACTCAGTTTGGGAATATCATCGGCCAGGAGAATAAGCCGATGTATCGGAAACCTTATCCAGATTATATTGAGGAGCAGTATCCACTGCCTAGAGGGGTAAAGGTTCCAGATTTTAACACTTTTCCTGGAGAAGTCGGCCGCTCTACAATTGAGCATATTGGCCGATTTACAGCTCAATGCACCAGAATCGCGCAAAATGATTTTCACAAGCTGATATTGTTCAGCTTGTCGTTAACTGGTCCAACATTTGAGTGGTATATCAATTTGCCAGCGGGATCGGTCAATACGTGGGTCGAGATGGAGCGGTTATTCCATGACCGATTCTATAATACCAGTCCTGAAGTTTCGGTAGTTGATCTGACGTCAACCAAACAGAAGGCGTCCGAATCAGTTACTGAATTCATTGAAAGGTTTTATGCAGTAAAGGCTCAGATGAAAACAATGCTACCTGAGCATGAATATATTTAAATCTTGAAGCAGAATTTGAAGTTTGCTATCAAGGATAGATTGATGGTAACAAGACCAAGGACTGTGGCCGAATTAACGGCTGAAGCTATAAGGATGGAGACTTATTTGGCAGAACAAGCGGCTTTCAAATCAAGCCGAAGTCAAAGTGGAAGATCACAACCTATCCAGTCAGCTGCCTCATTTGCCGAGTCTCTGGATAGATGTGAAGTCCAGGAAGAGTACAACACGGATGACGTTCCCTCATTAGCCGAAGTTGCGAGGGCAGAATTAATCATAAAAAAGCCTATGACTTGTCCAGCACTTCGGCCAGCCAGAGGCAAGGAGAAAGAAGGAGGAGATGAATCTCAAAGGTTTTACTCTTTCGATTTGTCACAAATGGACGAAATATTTGATTATTGCCAGAAGAACGGATTGCTAGAGTTTAAAGGAAACCATCCACAGCCTACCAAGGATCAGTTGGAAGCCGGATGGTGCAGATTCCATGGATCGGCTACTCATTCCACGGCGGTTTGTGGACATTTTAGGAAGCTGATTCAGAAGCATGTCGATGATGGGAAGTTGAAGTTCCCAGATAGGCTTATGGCGATCGATAAAAATCCGTTCCCTGTTGCCAACATGGTGATGGTGCATCCCGACCAGAATAGATCTGTGCATGACCGATTGGGGGATCAAACATCATCTAGCAAGAGTTCTGTGCACGATCGGCTTGGATATCGGCCATCGGCTCAGAAGTCAGGAGTATGGAAAAGATTAGGATCTCCGAAGGGAAAAGAGAAAGTTACAGATGTTTTTGACCGATTGGGGAATTATGAGGTAAAGGAGTGGATCAAGCAATCGGAGAAACACCAGGAGATCGAGATCGAAGATAAGAGCGAGAGGCCAACGTTGAAAATCATAACTAACGGATGGGATTCAGAGATGAAGTTAACAGCTGACAAGCAGAATGGAAAAACTGTGATTCAGATCACAGTCCCTGAAGAAGCTGTCAGTCCCGAAATGAAGAAGCTCAGAAGGCCACCCGCAAATACTCAGGTGGGCCAATGGGTGCAAAATTCCCCAAAGGTGAGGCATTTCGGCCAACACCGATTTGAAAATGCAGCCTGGAGGGCAGACGACAAGAAGGTCCCAAAGGGGAAGGGATCCTATCGGACTTACAAACGAAGAATGCAACGGCTTAAAGCAGCTGCTGCATATGAAGAAGAGGAGTATGAAACGATGCACATGGAAGGAGATTTTCCAGATGACTGTTCCTCGGACGAAGGAAGAATTCTGGATAAAGTATTTTCGGCTAGGATGAAGACAGCCGAGGGGAGGAAAGAGAAGCAGCCGAAAGAAGAACGAGATCGAATGAAAAACAAGACCGAATTTCGGCCGAAAACAGCTCAGATAAAGACTGAAAATGAGCAGCCGAAATCAAAAGAAGAATGGAAGCCTAGACCAGTCCGAACCAGGGAATGGAAACCAAAGACAACTATCATCCCGAATAGCGATTCACTCTCTGTCGGGCAGTTTAAGTTCGACTTTGGATCTAGCGCGAATATGGTGACGGTGACCACAACAGAAAAGGAGGAATACTGGTCGGATTCTGAACCAGCTGTGGTTTTCTGTCAGAAGGAAGGGGAATACTATGGTGATGAAGAACCTATAGTGGATTTTTGTTTCGATAAACTTGAGGTATTTCGGCCCGAAGCCGAAATAGAGAAATCAATTGAAGAAGGATATGAAGCATTTGTTCCAGAAGCTCAACCAGGCACGATTTTGCCTCCAACTGCGAAAATGTCTCAGCATGTGAGGCCTTTATACGTCAGAGGTTGGGTCAATGGAAGACCACTCAGAAGAATGTTTATCGACGGTGGAGCCACTGTTAATATCATGCCGTTATCCACATTGACAAAGATAGGCCGTTCAAAGGAAGATCTACTCCCTACACGGATGAAAGTATTGAGTTTTGTGGGAGCTCAAACCGCGGCCGAAGGGTGTATTTTGGTGGATGTAACGGTCGGAACGATATCAATTCCGACCATATTCTTTGTTGTAGATGCCGAAGTTCCGTATGCGGCCCTTTTAGGCCGATGCTGGATACATACATCCCGTTGTTTGCCGTCAACGTTGCACCGGAAAGTATGGTTCTGGAAAAAGGATGGCACAGTTGAAGAAGTGGAAGGAGACCAACCTCCGTTTCCAGTCAGCTCAGCCGGCCGAATTGATGCGGTGTTATACGAAGAACCCATACAACCATTCCTAGCGGTGGTAGGGGATCGGTACCCGCAGGTGGTCGAGTGTGATTGGACAGATTTGGGGTTTGAGATCAGATATCAGGCCGATGAACGGCCAGTCGAAAAAGAAAGTAAATGATGGATGCACAACCGAATCAAGCGATCGAGTTCGAATCGGCCGAACTCGGAGTTTCAGACGACAAAGCAGGATGGAGCGACTTAATAGATGCAATTCCAAAACGAACACCGGATTTCAAAGCTCAAGACCCCTTGAAAATGGTCAATGTTGGTACAGACGAGCACCCGAGGGAGATCCCATTGAGTGCAAATTTAGATCAGCAGATGACAAGCCGATTCAATGAGGTTCTAATCGAGTTCAAGGATTGTTTCGCATGGGACTATACAGAGATGCCAGGATTGGAGCGATCGATTGTGGAGCACAGAATGCCTATCAAAGAAGGGTTCAGGCCGCATAAACAGCCGGCCAGGAGGGCAGCGCCCGAAATAGTTCCTAGAATAAAAGAGGAAATAGAAAAATTATTAGCGGCCGGGTTTGTGAGGCCAGCTAAATATGTAGAGTGGTTATCGAATATTGTTCCTGTAATAAAAAAGAATGGGAAGTTGAGAGTTTGCATCGATTTCAGAAATCTTAATATAGTCACTCCTAAAGATGAGTATATGATGCCTATTGTTGACTTGTTGATTGATTCGGCCGCAAAACAGGGAATGTTGTCCTTTATGGATGGATATTTAGGATACAACCAAATTTTTATGGCCGAAGAAGATATTCACAAGACTGCATTTCGGTGCCCTGGTGCTATAGGGATATACGAATGGGTAGTGATGCCGTTCGGACTGAAGAATGCAGGAGCTACATACCAGAGAGCCATGAACTATGTTTTCCATGACCTCATAGGGGATTGTGTTGAAGTTTATATCGACGATGTCATGGTCAGATCCAAAGATACTGAAAGCCACTTGAACGATTTGCGAAAGGTGTTCATGAGGATGAGGCTGCACGGAGTCAAGATGAATCCAGCTAAGTGTGCTTTCGGAGTACAGGCAGGAAATTTTCTCGGGTTCCGGTACATAACAAAGGTATAGAAGTTGACGCGAACAAGACCAGGGCCATTCAAGAAGCCAAACCTCCACATGATAAGAAGAGTTTGCAGAAATTTCTCGGAAAGATCGGTTTCTTGAGACGATTCTTAGCAAATGCGGCTGGAAAGTCGAAACCACTAACCGATTTATTGAGGTTGAAGAAGGAAGAGGAGTTCAAATGGGGAGTCGACCAACAAAAAGCCTTCAAACAGTTGAAACAGGATTTGATGAATCCACCTGTGTTGGTTCCTCCGATTTTTGGACGGCCATTGAAGTTGTATATAGCAGCGGCCGAAGAATCTATTGGAGCATTATTGGCACAAGAAGACGATGAAGGAAGGGATCGGGCGATTTACTATCTTAGCCGAATCCTAAGGGACGCCGAAGTAAGGTACTCGCCGATTCATAAATTATGTTTAAGTCTTTATCATGCATGCCAGAAATTAGAATATTATATTCAACCGAGGCAAGTGATAGTGGTGGCTTCGGTTGATATAGTCAAGATTATGATGAATGATCCGGTCAGTAGCCGAAGAATGGCCAAATGGGCCATGAAATTGAATGCATACGATTTGAGATATCAACCTTTGAGGGCTATGAAAGGACAGATTGTAGCCGATTTTCTGGCTGATCATGCGATACATCCGATGACCGATGACATCGATCATCAAGATCGGCCGAAAGAAGTCGATGAGATAGGAATTGTATACTTGCAACCATGGGTGATGATGTTTGATGGTTCTAAAGCCGCTTCAGGAGTCGGAGCAGGGTTTACCCTACAAACACCGGAGGGCAAGATATACAAGTATTTCGTGCAATTGCCAGAGTCATATACGAATAACCAGGCTGAATACAAAGCGTTGATTTCGGGATTACAACGGTTGATAGAAGAAGGAGTCAGAGCAATCATTATCAGAGGGGACTCACAAGTAGTTGTTCAGCAATTATTAGGCGATTTTTCGGTTAAGAGTTCTCAGTTGATTAGATTGTACGAAGAAGCGGTTAATCTGTTAGAAGAATTCGATGAGGTATATATTGAATATATCCCGAGGGAGAAGAACGAAGTAGCCAATGAATTGGCTCAACACGCAGCTAGATATCGGCTAATGCCGATAGCAGGAAATGTGGAAGTACATTTGGCCGAAACAGAGAAGGCCGAATGGATAAAGAAGATAGCACAGACACTAGAAGATCCTTCGGAGGCTAATCCAGCTGAAAAACGGAAAGCGATGGATTACGTCATAATAGGAGGATTATTATTCAAGCGTGCTATTGATGGAGTATTGCTCAGATGTGTCGGAGAAGAAGACGCCAGAAGGGTAATGGGAGAGGTTCATGAAGGAATATGTGGTGCACATCGGGCAGGAAAATCGATGAAGTGGAGTATTATTCGGCTGGGATATTATTGGCCGAATATGGGTATTGATTGTGAAAAATATGCGAGAGGATGCAGCGAATGTCAGAAACATGGGCCGATTCAGAAGTTACCGGCCGAAGAATTACACATAATGATCAAACCATGGCCGTTTCGAGGATGGGCCATGGACATCATAGGAAAAGTTCATCCCTCTTCGTCTAAAAGACATGAGTTCGTGCTAGTGGCAACAGATTATTTCACGAAATGGGCCGAAGCTCAGGCGTATGTCAGTATTTCACAAGAAGAGGTGATCGAGTTTATCAAGAGACAATTGATTTACAGATTCGGGATCCCACAGACGATTCTAACAGATAGAGGAACTGTATTTGTGGGAGAAAAAGTCAAGGCCTTTGCAGATGAATACGGAATAAAAATCGTGCATTCGTCACCATATTACCCACAAGGAAATGGACAAGCAGAGGCCACAAACAAACAGCTAATAGGAATTATAAAGAAAATTATCGAAGACCAACCAAGAAAGTGGCATGAAAAGCTGTCAGAGGCATTATGGGCTTATCGGAATGCTAAAACTTCAGCCACTGGGTTTACACCATTTCGGATGACTTATGGAATGGACGCAGTGTTGCCAGCCGAAATAACAGTGCCGACTTTGAGAACAAACCAAGCGGATTCGATGTCGGCCGAACAGTACGATTGTGCGATGAAAGATGAGTTATTGGAAATTAACTCCAATCGGATGCAAGCCTTTGAGAATTTGCAGAAAAACAAAGATATTGTGGCCGATTGGTACAATAAGCGAATTCGTCTTAAGCAGTTTGAAGTTGGAGACTTAGTTTGGAAAGTTATATGGCCACCCAAGCAGAAGGATGGCCGATTAGGTAAGTGGAGTCCCAATTGGGAGGGACCGTTTATTGTTCAGACAAAATTACCGAATGGAGCATACATTTTGGTGGACGAAAATGGTGAGCAGATGTCAAATCCAGTAAATGCAAGATACATGAAGAAATATTATCCATCAGTTTGGGATTAAACAATAAGTAAGCAGAAAATAAAGATTTTATTGCATGAACGAATAAGTACAAAGAGGGTGCTACTTCGGCCGAAAACGGCGTCGATAGCCCGAAATTACAATATACAAGGGAAACGTCCTATACTAAGCAGGCATATACAAGGGAAAGGTCCTTGAAAGACACTCAGCCTTGTAGAAATGCCGCTAAAACTATCGGCAAGACAGAAACAGGGCACAGTTGCTTGCCCCAGAACAGTATTGCCGATTTAGGTCCGACCACCGAACTTCTACTCTTGGATACGATAGAACGAAGAGTACAACGTCCCAGAGGTAGAAGTCAAACTCGGGTACAGCATCCGCACGACCTCAGACAGAAGAAGGAGGAGTGCAGCAAGGCAGTCACCCAAAAACGGTGGAAGGGGGAAAGGATGGAGGGATAACTAAGGGTAGTTATTCCCCCCATTAGATAAGGTCCGACAGGATATGCAACCGCAAAGTCGAAAAGAGATATGTCCGCGTAGCCGTCGAGACCTTCATTTGGAATAACAGATAAAGATCCTCGCCTATATGAACATGGTGAAAAGGGTATTAGTTGAACTCGTGTCGCACAAGCGAAAGGTTTTCGTACCACGTCTGGAAATCCTTGCATAAGAATGCTTGTCGAAGACCATGGAGGAACTGGAGACAGGGAGTCGAGCAAGGGAAAAGAGAAAGCCATATTGTTATAAGGAAGAAAGAAGGAAGTGATAGATAAGCATCAACAATGCCGGGTATTTATAGGAAGGGATAAGTGCTCGGCAAAAGAAACGGTCAATGTTAAATATTATTTATGGGAAAACGTTACAGCTGATTCCCGGAAAAAGCTGCTAACATTCAGAAATTAGCAATAAAGGAGACCGAAAATAGTGGAATTAACGGGATACGAATCGCATTGCAGAAGATACAAAAGATACGAATCCAAGTACAATGTATCGGCCAACTTAGTTCAAAAAGGGCCGATTACAGCTGTCAAGGAAAAAAAAAAGTGACCGAAATTCACACTTGACAAAAGATAAGTCAAAACACAAAGTTGATATACAAAAGCAAATTAATGGTCTTCCTGGTCATCAAAGGGAACATCATCATCCAAGCCTCGCGAAGCAGCGATAGAAGGATTAACCGAAGATGTCATCAGATTCGGACTGGCTGAAGAAGAAGGACCAGCAACGTCACCAGATGGGAGGCGAACGGTGGATGAACCAGCACCACAGGAAGTACCAGGTTTCCCTAGGGAAGGAAAAAAAAAGGGAATAATAAGTAAGAGAGCATAAAGAAGAATCACAACAAGAAATGGAGGAGAGCAAAGTACCTGAAGGAATGGTTGACAGAGGTGGATTATCGCCCGAAGGGGAGGTCTCTATCTCGGAAGGATCCAAAGGAAATAAAACATGTGGAGAAGAGACATGGACAACACTTTGCCCACCAAGGCTTTTGATGGCCGAATCCAGCTGACCGACTCCCATTTTTCTTGGGAAGTACCAAGAATGAAATCGTTGAAACTGATCCGCATGGCCAGATAAGAAGCATCCTGCTGAGAATCCAAGATTTTGGCCTTGGGAGCCTCGGCCGATTGACGAAGGGCTTTTATTGACCGTTTCAGATCGGCCGATTTTCGCTTAGTTTGAGCTAAAATCAATTCCAAATCCTTCTCTTGTCGTTGGAGCATGGCTATTTCAGACCGAATCGAAGAAAGGTCCTCGGACTGTTTATGTTCCTGAGATTCCACCTCGGATAGCCTATTCATCTGAGCCCGATACTCTGCAGAATAATTATCAAAAATGGCTCGTGAAGAAGCCGCAGCTTCACGCTCGGCGGCAAGTTTGTTCCGCATTGTCAAATGAGCCATGAGTTCCTGATCCATTGAGAGGACAGACTTCGTAATCATCTGAAGAGTGCCATTTAGATTCAGAGACACCATCTCGTTATGAAATTGTTGCTCAAGATGAGACAAGAGAATGAGGATCGGTTTAGGATTGACAAACTCCACATCAGATTGCCGGCCGATTAGATTACACAGCCTGGCCAAACAATCGCCAAGGTGAACAGAAAGATCTGACGGACGAGAAATTATAGAGACAGGAGAAAAGAAATCGTCCAAAACATGCCGATCAGGAAATGGTGATAAAGGGACCTGATCGGCGGGGGCTTCATCAACAATCATACCACTAGATGAAGGGCCAGTCGGTTTCGGAATAACCGAAGACAAGGGTGTGACAGAGTCCGTAATAGGTCGAGAAGGATCAACCGAAGGAGGGACGAAAGGGTCGGCAAGAGTAGAACTTTCAATCAAACCCCGAGGGTTAACAGAAGAAGAACCAGCACAAGCAGCCAAATTACTGGTACCAGCCGATGTGCGAAATTCAGTTACAGGAGGAGCCGAAACCACAGTGGGAAGTGGGGGAACATCGGATGGTGGCAAAACGGGTGGGACCTAGCAAGAGTAAGAAAAAGAAATTAGTCGAAAGAAAGGAGCCTGGAAAAGAAAAAGAGTAGTGTAACAAACCGCAAAAAGAGTGGTAGGGATTCTGCCAAGCGGTGAACGAGATGAACGCCTTCTAGTCTGAGTAGGAGGGAGAGAGCCAATAAGGGAAGCTGAAGGCGAAACAGGCTTCTTTCGACCAGGATCAGAAGTAGAAGATCGAGGAACATCTGAAGAAATCGAATAAGTAAGATGAAAAATAAAGGAACAAGCAATGACCAAAAGAAAAAAAAAAAAAAACATACCTGGGCGAGAAGTGGAAGGCGAACCGAGGATGCGCTGAGGAGTGAAACCCGGAGTTGATGAAGGGAAAGAAGAGAACGCCAGAATAGAGAAAAACCACCCCTCCGCAGAACCGAATCAAGATTAGCACTGAAAAAGGCACCAGCAGCACCGTCCCACCAAGACTGAAAGCGGGAGGTAACGCACCCCGGACGAACAACAAACTTCCAAACCTTAAAAGAGATTAAACGTTTATGATAGAGGGAGCATTGCTGACGGCTGGCAGAAGCAGAAGGGCGTTTACCGGCTCTAAGAGCTTCCAGTAAGTCTTGACCGAAGCCGAATTGACGGCTGACCAAATGGGGATTGTAGACTTCGAAAGGAATAGCAGACTTAGCAGATACAAATGTGGAACCATTAAAGATCGGACGGGGTAATATACACCTATTCCAGATTTGGGCAAGAGCTAAAGGAAGAGAAGCCCCGAAGGGGGAAGTAGCAATCTCCCTGACCCAAGCAAAGTCAGTTTTCCGATAGTGATAATGGGAAAAGGATTGTTCGGCAGTTCGACCCAAGAAATAGTTGATCCAATGAGGAATCGACAAGGGAGGAAGGGATGCTCTGAAGAGATCAGGAGCGATAAAACGATTAGGACAAATATCATGGGGAGGAAATTGAGAAATGTCACGAAAGTGCCAAACCAACCACAAATGGAGGAACCATAGAGGACCACGGGCTTTATCGGACGAACCTTTTTCCCAACCCGACACAGTAGCCGAAATACCTGCATATAAATGAGCAAGGAAGAAATCGGCTAAGGGCAGGGTCACATGGTTAATAAGCGCCGAAGCCAGAGAGTGCGTTTCGAGGAGAACACCCTTAGAAGGAACACACCAGAAGAATTTCGTAAGGAAGTACATCATGAAAGCAAGAGGTTCTGAGGGATGTGGAGCAGGCGAAACAGGATCACTCTGATGAGAAATGATCCAATTGGCAAAAGAATCGCCAGAAGAAAAGCCGGTATTCTTCTCCTTGGGCCGCGACATGATGGCAAGGTTATCCCCACGAACAGAGAGGCCTAGGAGGAGTTTCACATCCTGAATAGTGGGAGTCATCATCCCCCAAGGGAAGCAAAAACAGTTTACGGAAGGATTCCAAAAACAAAGAAGGGCTTGAATAGGACGAAGATCCGTGGGAAGTGGCAAGGTACTAAGAGAAATCATACGATGAATATACGATTTATTCCAAGAGTCGTAACAGTGGGGTTCAAGATGATGGTACCACGCCACATAATCGGGAGAGGCCGAAGACCAATTAGCGAAAGATGGGGGGAAAAGCTTGGAAGAGAAACAAGGTTCATACAGAAGAACAGAACGATTATCAAAAATCCGAGCAGTACATTCATCAATATCCTCAGGAATGCCCAACGGACCTAAGGAATAGAAGCCCTCAGGCAGGAGACGAACTGCGGAGTGAGGAGCAAAATAGTTTTCAACTTTGAGAAGATCAGCAGAAAGAGCAGTAACAGGGGCAGGGAGATCCTCCATTGGAAAAGGTGGAAGGAGAGAAAGAAAGAGGAGAAGTTGGAAAGGCAGTTCACTCTAAAGACGTGGTAGGCTACGTAAATAGGGGAATGATGGAGAGTACCCTCGAAAAGAAGAAAATAACCGCCAAAAGAAAAGAGAAAGGGAGATTACTTGGGCTCCTTCTCCTAGGAAAGAAATTCGCCCAAGTAAGGAGGGCATCTGTTGGGGCCATACGAAATGATGGGCCGCGAAGAGCTATTGGGCCATAAGATATGGGCCAGAAGAGAGAGTTCCAGAGGAAGATGGGCTTAAGATCAGTAAGGCCGATAGTCCATAGTAAAAGTCGAAGGAAGGGAACCAAGACTGATAGAGATTTCGGCCGAAATAGGAAGGGAACAGCCGAAACCGGAACAACCGAAATGAAGAAAGAAAGAATTCGGCTCAGAAGGATCGGCCGGAGAGCGGTTACTCCAGCTCCGGCTATAAATAGGGGTCGACATACACAAAATCCCCAAATTCCTTTTATCAAATTTAATTCCTTGTTATCTTTACTGTTTTCTTTACAGCTTTCCTTTACAGCTTTCCCTAGAATCTAGCTTAGTTTGTAGCGGTTACCTCTTCCAAATCCACTGTTGTTTCTTAGCAACTGGTAGTTTGGTTCCTTGTTCTTGGTGAATTCCACCGTTGTTTCTTAACAACAGGTAGATTCCCCGTTGTATCTTGTTGTTTTTGATCAATTCAAAGAAGATTCAGTCAATTGTGGGCGCATTATTGTTAATCCGGACCCGTAATCGGTTTGATCCTTTTCCGATAGCCTCCCTTGAGGAGAAAAAGGTCCTTGGCTCAACCCAAGCCAAACACACCTAAAAATATATGAGTCCACATTAAGCCCATTATATTCCAGCCCAATTCATTTTATCCGAAGGGAGATGATCTCAGAAAGGTGGCATTCAAGAGAATCCCTATGATTGCTGATGAGGTACCATGAAAAGAAAGAGGGTCATGATGAAGCACCATAGAAGGAAGGAAGATCGAGATGAGGTGCCATCAGAGGAAAGAAATCGCGACCAAGCACCACCAAAGAGAAGAAAATCACGGTGAAGCGTTGAGGGAAAAGTTCATGGGCCTGAGGAAACCCTAGGTTCTCCAACCCTATATAAGCTCAATGTGACACCAAAGGAAGACACCCCCGAACACTCTTCAAAGAGCCGCATTTACTTATTTTACTTTCTTTACAGCTTTCTGCAATTTTACTGTTTTTTGTTTTCAATTCCCTTATTGATTTCTTTCAATTCCTGTAATTTGCTTTGCTATATTCCTTGTAATCTTTCCCAAGTTTATCAATAAAAGAGAGATTCTGCTCCTCCAAAATTTCACCGTTAACAAATTGGCACGCCCAGTGGGACACGAAATTAAAGCCATATCCGCTTTGAAGAGTGTATGCGTATCAGATCTGGAAAATTTGTGAGCGATTTGACGCAGAGAACTGAAGAAATGTCTCTACAAGAGAAGACGCCAATGCGAACACCGTTTGAGGATGCCATTGAGACGGCGTGCACCTCTCAACCACTATAGGGGATTCTGCAGGCCCCTACATTGTCCGAGCAAATACGGCTATCGATGACTGAATCGATGGCCGAATTCGTGCCTTTACTAACAAGGCACCTGATGGCCGTTCTGCGGCCTGCAATGGCCGACCAAACTGACCGAATATGCGGTTCCTTGGGTATTCAGCAAGAGAGAATTGTCCCTGCAAACGGCACTATTGTGCCACCAAGCACCCCATACCCGAGGCCATCAGGAGGCCAACAGCGGATTTGGGGAACCACACCTGGCTAGCCGCCATTCCAGGAGTTCGGAGGCGTGACCAGTATGTTCCCATACTCATATCAGACTGCTTATGCCTTTGCTCTTGCGGCACCCAGCATGCCGAACTTGGGTTACACGGCACCTCCCATGCCGACTATGCTCCATCGACTCCCTTCGTGACGGCCAGCGCTACGCCGGGCTGTACGGCGGCCGGACCTTGCATGGCGCCACGTCAGGCGGCACCTCTTGTGCCGAACGTTCCAACCTCACCCTATGTGGTGGCGCCTCTAAACCCTGGTTGGATGCCACCAACCCTAGAGGGGCAGGCGCCACAGCTATGTGGAGTGGCGGCGGCATCCATCACACTAGCCGCCATACCTTCTCTAGCCGCCATAGGAGAGCAGGCGCCACAACCATGTGGAGTGCCAGCGGCACCTATTGCTCCAGTCGTCGTGCCTCCTCTAGCCGCCATGCCTCCTACGCAGGCACCAGCGATCTCGCCAGAGTTGCCAGCAGATATGATGTGTAATACCCGGGATTTTTATCGGCGTCCAAAGGAATAAAATTTATTTCTTAATCAAATCAAGGTCGAAATATCTCCGAGAAGAAGAAAATAATTTATCACAATAAATTATTGCTCGGAAATGAAATGCCGATAGATTCAAAAATTTAAAATGGAATAAAAGAGGGAAAGGAAGCCCTAAGACATTCCATGAATCGAGTCAAAAGAATTGGAACTAAATTCAAGAAAGAAAAGAATAATTCCAGGAACCCGTGAAGTCGGAAATAATTTAATTAAATAAATTGTTGCACGGGAGTCAAAAGACGACGAATTAGAAGCCAACGAATCCAAACGCGACGGACGCAAGATTTCGAATATGGGATTAATTCGAGACGAGATAAATTTAAGATAAGAATTTATAATCCGAGAATGACCCGAAAAATCGAGCCCGAAAATGTAGAAGGACAGAAACCCGAAAGAGAGGAAAAAAGGCCCGACGGGATCGCACGGCCCAATCCGGACGCACGGCCCAGAACAGGCCGCGCGCCCGCCGCGCGCCCTTTGGCCATAGACCGCGCCACCACCGCGCCAGTGCAGCAGCAGCTGCCAACTTGCCCGATTTCGGCGATTTCTTGCCAAAATTTACGACCCCGACTTTGGAAACTTGATTCCAGCCGTGGGAAAGGCAATAAGGCCGAGAATTGGCTGCTCCCTATCCAACTTTTCAGTCTCCAAACCCTTTTCTTCATCTTAAACTCTCCCAAAACCGAAAACACAAATTCTTCACTTTCCGACGACCTTCCGACGACTTTCCGGCGACCTAATCCGACCGAGAAAGAGTTTAGATCAAGGACTTCAGGCTTTAGATTATTGGTAAGATGTAAATCAGGTTTCATATTTGTTTTAATACCATAGCCATCGTTCTAACTTACGGATTTTCATATGCAAACACAAATTGGAGCCAAAGGAAGAAGAAATCGGGTTGAGGAGATCCGTTCGTAGCCATCCGTCGATTCCGAACGACCTGGAGACATCCTTGATCACACCCAGTGTAAGTTAATGCTTACTTGGTTTTGGGTGACTTAAAATGCAACCAAACATAGAGATTTAGAAACTCAAAAATCTGTGAACACGAAAAAACCCCCGGCGTAATGATTTGGTGCGAATTTTTCGAACACTTAAAACGGCTCAAACGGAAAAACTCAAAACATGAAAAATGTTCCTAAGACATAGATCTAGTTCGTGTAAAATTTTCATAATTTTTTATTATGTTTTGATACCCGAAAACGGCCTCCAACGAACCTGCCCTAAAAATCGAACTTGAAACTGTGACAGATTTGAAATCGGACCAAAACCCTTACTTCAAGAGTTCAAAACGAAAAACTAAAAACTAGACTTTTGATCCTAACATATTAATCTATGTGTATAAAAATTTCAGCCATTTTCATCAACGTTTGCTATCCCAAATCGATCCGAACATAAACGGCCTTGAAAAACGTTTTCGAAAATCGGACAGTGCAATGGTCCGAACTTGATGAGCATGTTTCTATATTTTCTAGTCCGATTTTGTAATACCCGAGAATTTTCCAACATAAAATAAAACAATAATTAAATAAATAAATAATAAATGAAATAAAAACTATAAATAAATAAACAAATCCAGCAAATAAAAGAAATAAATAAAGATAAGGAAATGAGAAATGAGATTTTTACTTAAAAAGGAATTAAAGGAATTTAATTCAACAAAAAGGATGGATAAAGGGTACACCAAAACCCGACACTAATGAACTCGAGTATTCGAGTCCAAAACATCCAATTAGACTGAGAATAAAATTAGAGAGAAAGTATGAACCCGAATATACCCCGGAAATCGGAATTCGGGAGCATAGAGGGATAGAAACCCGAAAGAGAGGCGGAAAAGCACGACGGATCGCACGACCCGCCCGGACCGAAGTCCAGGCGAAGTCGGCGCGGTGGCCGCGCGGTGAAGGTGGTTCAGCGCGCCACGGCCGCGCCACCCCACAGATTCGTTTGTTGCGAGAATCTCTCGCCCGAACGCGGATTTTTCGACTTTCGGTTGAACATCTCTCGACTCCAAACCTTTAGGTCGGTTGTGGACGCCCTAGGGATTAAGAACTCTATAAATAAGCCCCTTGGGAGCCCCAAACAAGTTTACAAAACCCTACAATCTTCTATACGTTCGAAACCCTAAATTCGGAGTCGACGGAAGGCACCAAACGGAGGCAGCAGCTTTGGACGAAAATCCAAGGTCTCCAAACGTTGTGGTAAGCTCTAGTCCAATAAATCTTTTCACGTTTCAATCCGAAAACGGATTCTAACTTCGGTTCTTTTCTTTCTACACCCCGTATCGAATCTAGATCGTAGAACCCGACGAACGGAGAGGAGAAACGGTGATCTGGAAGCCACGCCTCCGAACTAGACATCCCCGACGTTCATAGACACTGTAAGTTAACCTTACATGGTTTTGGGAGATTTTAAAACATTCGAAACCTAAAAGATTCAACAAGAACCATAAATCTGTCCACTTTTGTTTTTCTACCGACGCAACAGATTTGGTGAATTTTTCCGACCCTTAAAACGAACTCAAACGGAAAAACGTAAAACACGAAAAACGTTCCTAAGACTTAGACCTAGCTACTGTAAAAATTTGGGAATTTTTGGAGTTAATTTGATATGTGAAAACCCGTTGAAACCGAACTGTTTGATTCTAGATCACGAAATCGTGGACAGAACTTAGGAATGATCTTGATCGCGTTTTTGACATAGGATCTAGGCTGTTTTAGATCTTTGGCCGAACATGAAAGTTGTAGATAAATGTCTTAAGATGATCTCTGTCAAATTTCATTAAGTTTGGAGTTGAATTGCTATGGTAGAACTCGAAATCTTTAAACTGTGATACATTAAACTCGGACAGATTTGTTCTTATGCAAAAATTGGTGATTTTGACCTACTTAGGTATCTCGGATTGAAAACGTTAAAACACGAAAGTTGTAGATCTTGATGTTTCCGAGTCAGATATGAAATTTTGGAATTTTTGGGATTAAATCTGATTTTAGACGAATTTTGGAGTAAACTGTGATTTGCCGAAATGAAATCTTGAAATCTTGTTGAAACATGGAATTAACCTTTAGGGTTGAAACGAGTTGAAATATTATTTTTAAATAAATACAATTGAAGTCAGATTTTAAAAATTAAATCCCCTTACAAACTTGATAAATTAAAATTAGGGGTGAGTGCTCTGCAGGGTGCCCCCTAACGATTCACTTCGTGCCTTAATGGACGATGGTGACCCCGCGCGCTAAACTTGAGATATGGATTGCCTAAACGGCGAAATATAGAGTCTACACTCTCGTGAATATCCGTATGGGTTTCCCGAGGCTCCGGAGTGGTACTGGGTATGGCTGATACGGTTGCGGCCGCCGGGCTACCGGCTAAACTTGTTGACATCGCGATTTTATCGTGAAACCTTGAAATACAAAAATCGGGAATGTAATGGGGATTCTAAACTAAATTAAATTAGATTAAATTATGTTTTTGTCCAGTTAAATTATTTAAATGCTTTATTTGAATTATGGCTTTTATGTTGAACCATGTGATATATGTTATTAAATAGAGCCCCGAGATAAATTATGCTATTGGACATGGATTAGATGAAATTAAATATTATGTTATTATCATGCTTCGTTAAATTATTTAATTTATGGCTTTAAAACCCTACGATCATGCATGTGTTAGCTTACTCAGCAATTTTGCTGACCAAAACCATTTTTATCCCTTTTCTTACAGAATATGTGGAATGAGCATGTATGAGCACGAATCATGCATGGGATTTTGGGGGATTGTTATTTTGCTTTTAAATTCGTACTTTAGACTATATTATGAACGGGCCTGTTTAACCCGTGTTTTGGCCCTGTTGGCCCTATTTATATTTTCCGCTGCGATACTGTACTAAATCATTTATTTCCGCTGCGCTATGTTATCATTATTTTCGAATTATATTGTATGGGCTATTTTGAATGCTTTAAATGTTTTAAATACTGCAATACCTAGCCTTGCATCTTTTTAGTAAGCTCGGAGAAACCGTGTCTTACTAGGGAGATGTGGCGGTGACATCCCGACCTGGGTGACCAAAAACCGGGGTGTTACAGATTTGATCTTTACAATCTAAATGAAAGTTGTAGGAAATCATGTCTAGTATGTGCATATAAAATTTCAGAATTTTTGGAGTCCATTTGATATATTAAAAAGTCGAATCTTTGAACAGTGTCGAATCTGAAACCTGACAGCACACTACTTATGTGAAAGACTTGATTTTTGACTCGTTTCCTTAACACGGATCGAGAAACTTAAAATACGAAACTTGTTCGTCCCTGTGTTTTCGAGTTATCGGTAAAATTTCAGAATTTTTGGACTTAAAATGAATTTTTAAATAATTATGGAGTAAGACAGCGACTTGTGTAAGTTATATTTTGAAAAACTTGTGAAACTTGCGAAATGTATGTTTACCTGCGGGTTCGATTCCCCAGGATGTGTGTTGATTCCTATGGGTTCAATTCCCTAGGATGTATTTGAGTTCTTGCGGGTTCGATTCCCCAAGGACGATTGTTTGTTTTCCTGCGGGTTCGATTCCCCAGGATGTGTGTTGATTCCTATGGGTTCAATTCCCTAGGATGTATTTGAGTTCTTGCGGGTTCGATTCCCCAAGGGCGATCGTTTGTTTTCCTGCGGGTTCGATTCCCCAGGACGTGTGTTGATTCCTACGGGTTCGATTCCTATGGGTTCAATTCCCTAGGATGTATTTGAGTTCTTGCGGGTTCGATTCCCCAAGGGCGATTGTTTGTTTTCCTGCGGGTTCGATTCCCTAGGATTTGTGTTGATTCCTATGGGTTCAATTCCCTAGGATGTATTTGAGTTCTTGCGGGTTCGATTCCCCAAGGGCGATCGTTTGTTTTCCTGTGGGTTCGATTCCCCAGGACGTGTGTTGATTCCTACGGGTTCGATTCCCTAGGATGCGTTTAAATTCTTGCGGATCCATTTCCCCGAGAACAAATTATACTAGATCATATCGAACCAAAGTGAAAGAGTGAAATCCTTAAAATACCAAATCCTGAAATCATGAGAGAATTTAGAGACTTGAATATTTTCTTTGTTTAAATTATGCCTTGCAGATTATTTTACCATGTAAGTTGAAGTATGATCACGTGGAAATCCTTGTTCTAAATTGTGCCCTTTGTTTATTAGTGGATGATTAACTTAAAATTGTGTACTACCTACAAGCATGTTTTTATTAAATTTAATTAAAGGCTTTGAAACCCCTAAATCATGCTAGGTGTTAACTTACTCAGCACGTTCTGCTGACCCAAAACCATTTCTTTCTTTTTCCTACAGAGCATGTGGATTATACTGAGCACGTACATGCATGGGAATTTTTGGGAACAGTTTATTTTAAATTTGCATTAGACTATAGTATGAACGGGCATGTTTAACCCGTGTTTTGGCCATGTTGGCCCAATTTAAATTTCGCTGCATTACTTATATCTAAATATTATTTTTCCGCTGCAACTGTAATGATACTATTTTCAAGTGATATTTCAATGGGCTGTTTGAATGTTTTTAAATTCTGAAAAACCATAGCCTTGCATCTCTTTAGCAAGCTCGGAGAAACCCTGTCTTGCTAGGGAGGTGTGGCGGTGACATCCCGGCCTGGGTTATTAAATCCGGGGTGTTACAAAGTGGTATCAGAGCCCAGACTACTTTTAGTATTATTATTTTTAAACTAGTATTATTTTTAAAACCAATATTATTTTAAAACTATCATTGTTGAGCCCAAAATTTTAGCCTTAACTTTTAGCTCAAATTAATTATTTTAAAGCCCAAAACTTTTGAGCCCAAAAATTTTATTTACTTAGTGTAATATTTTAAGCCCAAAGATTAATTATTTTTTACCCAATATTAAATTATTATGTTAAGCCCAATTGTTTTGGCCCAATACCCTTGTTTTTACTTAAGCCCAAATAATTTATTTCT
Source organism: Hygrophila difformis (assembly GCA_030278955.1). Classification (NCBI taxonomy): domain Eukaryota; kingdom Viridiplantae; phylum Streptophyta; class Magnoliopsida; order Lamiales; family Acanthaceae; genus Hygrophila; species Hygrophila difformis. Next base: position 56,178,582 of record JAOANR010000006.1, on the reverse strand, counting down.
TTTGACCCAATATAGTGGCCCAAACCATTTACCCTTATTATTTTAAATCTATCCATGGAATAAATTTATTTTTAAAACCCATGGGTGAATGAATGCATGCATAAATTAAATTTTTATTGGGGGGATTGCATATGCACACATACATAATTGCACTAACTCTTTTTATGTGAATCATCGACTCTAAGAAAACACTCTTAAATTAGAATTCGACATGACTTTGACTTAGGAGCGCTTGCTAAAGACTAACTTTGCCTTAGTCCTAGATCTTGATCACTTAGAAACTCATCTTCGCGTGCTTAATAACAGAAAATGGCACCTAGGGGAAAGCCGAGGAAGGTAAGTCCAAACGGCACTGCCGCTAACCTCCCCAACGTGGCCAACAACAATGAGACTCCTCAGAACCTAGGAGAACGAGTGCCTCCTGTACCCAACAACATGGAAGAACGTCTAAGGACTATGGAGGAAGTCCTTGTAGCATTAGGAAATGCTGAGGTGCATAGGGCACAAGCAGCAGTACCCCCGCCAGTAGCCCAAGTCAACTACTTGGCATTGGTAAACCCCTACAACCCACCCCATTATGACGGCCAAGAGGATCCGGCCAAGTTGGAAGATTGGATCCGTACCTTTGATAAGCTCTTGAATGCTATCAAATGCCCTGATAAGGAGAAGATATACGTGGCGACCTACTACTTAGGAGGCGAAGCCGATGAGTGGTGGCAAAACCTTCGAACGAATTCAGAGGAAGACGAAGAAGCCTACACCTGGGAAGAACTTAAGGAAGCCTTGAGGGAAAGATTTTACCCACTGAGCACCAAGACCGCGAAGTACGAGGAATTCATCAACCTCAGACAAGGAGCGCAAACAGTACAAGAGTACTACACCAAATTCAAGGAATTGGTGCGATTTGCTACAATGATAGTACCAACTGACTCTGACAAGGCTCAGAAATTCGAGATGGGTCTGAACCTTAGTATCCGGGAGATACTTGCAGTAGGACAATTCACAAACCTGCAGACGGTTTACGATCGAGATGTAGCAATTGATCGAGTCCAGCAACTGAAGCGTAAAGAAAACGGTGAGTCGAGCAAGGACTCGCAAGAGCTTGAGAAAAAGAATCGAAACATTAGCAATGGCAATTTTAAGGAGAATAAGAATAAAGGTTTCAATTATGGGAGAAACGGCATACGTCATACAGTCATACCACGTTGCCCGCAGTGCCACCAAGCCCATCTAGTGCGCGAATGCCTAAGGCGCGGGACTTGTTATAGATGTGGTGGGGAAGACCACATGATTAGAGAATGCAATGTTCGCGAGGAGAGGATTGAGAAAAGGCTAGATTTGGTAAACCCTCAACCAGAAGAGCCATAGGACGATTGAACGACATTGATCAAGCTGACTTGCCAGCTCAATGAGGAAGGATGATAGACAACGATACCCGAACCTGTTTGCGAATAATACATAGGCAGTTATGGGGACATAACTGTAATCTTAAGGGGGGAGGATGTAACGACCCGAATATTCTAATCCGAATATTTTGTATTTCAAATAAACAAATTCAAACTGTTTTGAACTACGTAATGACTTGATCCCTTCACCGGGTATGTAGGCAACTTGGAAATTTCAATTCTGGGTTCAGTCAAACTATATAATAAAATAATACAAACAATATCAACAACAACAACACATAATGATACAATCACGCAATCAAACAATAGCATAAAATAGAAAAGACCTTAGTTCCAAGCTCGCGAGAAGCTAACACCCAACTTCGGGGACGAAGTTGATTCTTAAGGGGGGTAGACTGTAATACCCGGGATTTTTATCGGCGTCCAAAGGAATAAAATTTATTTCTTAATCCAATCAAGGTCGAAATATCTCCGAGAAGAAGAAAATAATTTATCACAATAAATTATTGCTCGGAAATGAAACGCCGATAGATTCAAAAATTCAAAATGGAATAAAAGAGGGAAAGGAAGCCCTAAGACATTCCATGAATCGAGTCAAAAGAATTGGAACTAAATTCAAGAAAGAAAATAATTTTAATTCCAGGAACCCGTGAAGTCGGAAATAATTTAATTAGATAAATTGTTGCACGGGAGTCAAAAGACGACGAATTAGAAGCCGACGAATCCAAATGCGACGGACGCAAGATTTCGAATACGGGATTAATTCGAGACGAGATAAATTTAAGATAAGAATTTATAATCCGAGAATGACCCGAAAATCGAGCCCGAAAACGTAGAAGGACAGAAACCCGAAAGAGAGGAAAAAAGGCCCGACGGGATCGCACGGCCCAATCTGGACGCACAGCCCAGACCAGGCCGCGCGCCCGCCGCGCGCCCGCCGCGCGCCCTTTGGCCATAGACCGCGCCACCACCGCGCCAGTGCAGCAGCAGCTGCGAACTTGCCCGATTTCGGCGATTTCTTGCCAAAATTTACGACCCCGACTTTGGAAACTTGATTCCAGCCGAGGGAAAGGCAATAAGGCCGAGCATTGGCTGCTCCCTATCCAACTTTTCAGTCTCCAAACCCTTTTCTTCATCTTAAACTCTCCCAAAACCGAAAACACAAGTTCTTCACTTTCCGACGACCTTCCGACGACTTTCCGGCGACCTAATCCGACCGAGAAAGAGTTTAGATCAAGGACTTCAGGCTTTAGATTATTGGTAAGATGTAAATCAGGTTTCATATTTGTTTTAATACCATAGCCATCGTTCTAACTTACGGATTTTCATATGCAAACACAAATCGGAGCCAAAGGAAGAAAAAATTGGGTTGAGGAGATCCGTTCGTAGCCATCCGTCGATTCCGAACGACCCGGAGACATCCTTGATCACACCCACTGTAAGTTAATGCTTACTTGGTTTTGGGTGACTTAAAATGCAACCAAACATAGAGATTTAGAAACTCAAAAATCTGTCAACACGAAAAAAACCCCCGGCGTAACGCTTTGGTGCGAATTTTTCGAACACTTATAACTACTCAAACGGAAAAACTCAAAACATAAAAAAAGTTCCTAAGACATAGATCTAGTTCGTGTAGAATTTTCATAATTTTTCATTGTGTTTTGATACCCGAAAACAGCCTCCAACGAACCTGCCCTAAAAGTCGAACTTGAAACTGTTGAAATCGGACCAAAACCCTTATTTCAAGAGTTCAAAACGAAAAACTCAAAACTAGACTTTTGATTCTAACATATTAATCTATGTTGTGTAAACATTTCAGTCATTTTCATCAACGTTTGCTATCCCAAATCGATTCGAACATAAACGGCCTTGAAAAACGTTTTCGAAAATCGGACAGTGCAATGGTCCGAACTTGATGAGCATGTTTCTATATTTTCTAGTCCGATTTGATCTTTACAATCTAAATGAAAGTTGTAGGAAATCATGTCTAGTATGTGCATATAAAATTTCAGAATTTTTGGAGTCCATTTGATATGTTAAAAAGTCAAATCTTTGAACAGTGTCGAATCTGAAACCTGACTGCTCACTACTTATGTGAAAGACTTGATTTTTGACTCGTTTCCTTAACCCGGATCGAGAAACTTAAAATACGAAACTTGTTCGTCCCTGTGTTTTCGAGTTACTGGTGAAATTTCAGAATTTTTGGACTTAAAATGGATTTTTAAATAATTATGGAGTAAGACAGCGACTTGTGTAAGTTATATTTTGAAAAACTCGTGAAACTTGCGAAATGTATGTTTACCTGCGGGTTCGATTCCCCAGGATGTGTGTTGATTCCTATGGGTTCAATTCCCTAGGATGTATTTGAGTTCTTGCGGGTTCGATTCCCCAAGGGCGATTGTTTGTTTTCCTGCGGGTTCGATTCCACAGGATTTGTGTTGATTCCTATGGGTTCAATTCCCTAGGATGTATTTGAGTTCTTGCGGGTTCGATTCCCCAAGGGCGATCGTTTGTTTTCCTGCGGGTTCGATTCCCCAGGACGTGTGTTGATTCCTACGGGTTCGATTCCCTATGATGCGTTTAAATTCTTGCAGGTCCATTTCCCCGAGAACAAATTATACTAGATCATATCGAACCAAAGTGAAAGAGTGAAATCCTTAAAATACCAAATCCTGAAATCATGAGAGAATTTAGAAACTTGAATATTTTCTTTGTTTAAATTATGCCTTGCAGATTATTTTACCATGTAAGTTGAAGTATGATCACGTGGAAATCCTTGTTCTAAATTATGCCCTTTGTTTATTAGTGGATGATTAACTTAAAATTGTGTACTACCTACAAGCATGTTTTTATTAAATTTAATTAAAGGCTTTGAAACCCCTAAATCATGCTAGGTGTTAACTTACTCAGCACGTTCTGCTGACCCAAAACCATTTCTTTCTTTTTCCTACAGAGCAAGTGGATTATACTGAGCACGTACATGCATGTGAATTTTTTGGAACACTTTATTTTAAATTTGCATTAGACTATAGTATGAACGGGCCTGTTTAACCCGTGTTTTGGCCATGTTGGCTCAATTTAAATTCCGCTGCATTACTTATATCTAAATATTATTTTTCCGCTGCAACTGTAATGATACTATTTTCAAGTGATATTTCAATGGGCTGTTTGAATGTTTTTAAATTCTGAAAAACCATAGCCTAGCGTCTCTTTAGCAAGCTCGGAGAAACCTTGTCTTGCTAGGGAGGTGTAGCGGTGGCATCCCGGCCTGGGTTATCAAATCAGGGGTGTTACATGATGCAGCAGCACTTTGGGATTCAGTTAAAGCCGATGGAGTGGCCCACGTACAGGAAGCCATATCCTGGGCAGACACCATGCAGCCCTACCCAAGGGGTTTCAAGATGCCCGAATTCACCACCTTTTCAGGGGATTATGGCAAGTCCACCGTAGAGCATGTTGGAATGTTCACTCCTCAGTACGGGGAAGCAGCGGCCAATGACTGGCTCAAATTGAGGCTGTTCAGTTCATCCCTCACTGGACCCGCCTTTGCATGGTATGCATCCTTGCGGCCTAACTCAATCCAAAATTGGGCCGACCTCGAGCAAGCGTTTCATGACAGATTTTACACACCATTAACATAGGTGAGTCTTGCAGACCTAACTAATGCAAATCAATTTGCCAATGAGGCGGCAAGTACATTCGGAAAGTACATTCATTAATAGATTACAGGTCTCAAGGGCCATGCACAATGGCAGTCCTTGATAGGGAGACAGCCAATGTTTAAATGGCGAATATGTTGCCAAAATTGAAAGAACGTTTAATTATGCAGGATTCCACTGATCTTGCCCAGGCCGAGAAAGCGGCCTGCTTGGAAAAGTTCTTTGAGGAACGATATGTGAAGCGTCTACCTATACACAGGACTCGTTTTGAGGAATTGAAACGCGGTAAAGAGGAAGACGAACAAAGGGTGGTGGCCAATGCAATAACCTTTGGTGGTAAAAACCCTAGATAGGGGCCCTGGAACGCCATCGACAGCGGCCTTGGAGGCCGAGTAGTTGGTGACTGAGGATGGCGGCCTGATTGAGGATGTCACCATGGCTGGTGCTCGAATAGCGGCCTGGGGTGGAACAGCGGCAGCTGGCAACCCTGGAGCGGCGGCGGAGCCCCGAGGCGTGGCGGATGAGTCCCGAGGCACGGTGGCCTGGACGAGAGTCGCGGCACCCGAGCAAGTGGTGGCCCCCGGAACTGGTTGAGATGGCGGCCCCGGGAGGATGAGGATGGCGACTGGCTCCTCGATGGCGGCTGGGAAGCACAGCGCGGCCTGGAGCTCGAGATCACGATGGCTTGAGGGAGCAGGTGGCGGCTGCTCCGAAGAGATGAATGGCGGCCCTTGCAAAGATGGATGGCGACTTGGATGTAAAGAAAAAAAAAAAGAAAAAAGAAAAAAGAGAGAGAAGTGGCGGCTTGCCAAGAAAAAAAAAAACCCACAAAGTGGTGGCTTGGATGCCGCCATTCACTTTAAAATTGCATGTATTATCATGCAAATTCACTTAAATAAAAAAAATTCAAAATCACAAAGTGAGCCGCCATTCACTTTTAAAAAATTGCATGTCATGCAATTACTAAAAAAACAATAAAAGAATTAAAAAAATAAAAAATATATATACATAAATGGAATAAGTAAAATAAATTCAAGAGTGATATGCACGGTTTCTCAATTTTCGAATGCCGACGGCGGCATTAATAAAATATATGCGCATTTTCAGTCTTAGTTTCATCGACTGAAAGCGCAAGAGGGGCATCTGTTGTCACCTAAAAATATATGAGTCCACAATTAAGCCCATTACATTCCGGCACAATTCATGATGATCTCAGAAAGGCGGCATGTAACACCCCCATTTTTCTTAATGAACAGCGGAAGCAAAGAGCGGGAAAAGAGGTGGGGTGCTACCGCCACGTACTCCGGTCCACCCGAAATACGCTAAGGCTAGAATAACTATTGCTGCTGAATGTATATGCTAACCACGTTCCGGACAAGCTAGCATATAATTCGCAAAGAAGCTTATAATACCGTGAAGAGTATAAAAATAAGCTTAATAAAAATGGTTGGATTGTACAACCAAAACGGAGGAACGCATTCCTCAAGGAGCTCAACGGTAGAAATGGGATAAATCCCATTGGAGTTTTCATTTAAAAAGGGGTTGTCTATTTCATATTCACAAATACTGTTAAACGCACAATGCATTGTTTAAAACAGTAAGGCACAAATATTTTCATAATGGGATAGGACCCAAAGATTTGTTTATGCTTGATAAATCATTATCTATGCCAAGTAATAAAATTTTCTATCCCAAGAGGGATTTAAAATATTCTTTTTGTACAAAATACCCCAAACCGTGCCCGTGCATTGATGCCTTGCAGATTTTATGACCTGAAATAAAACGGTGGAAAGTGTAGAGTCAGCGAAAACAATCGCTGAGTAAGTAGACCTTTACTCCCGGAGGAGGTCGGGTTGAGGAAATAGTTTAAAAAGAACAGTTATGGTAATGGTATGCTAAAACGAGAATTAATTTAAGCACAGACAAAATCCATATAAATCTAATCCCGGGAAGAGACAATATGACACTATGCGTTACCAAGAAATAAATTCCTCAGCCAACATGATGTGCAGGTTCCCCGTTGTAGGGCCCAAATCTCACATACATTCAAGGGTTGTGGTGGAGGTAAGAAATTTCCTCAGACCACATTGAATCGAGAAATGGCATCGGGCTGATTTCCATCAGTCCCCGTAAGTCGTGTATTACAGGCAAACGGCGGAGGATTTACATCAGTCCCCGTAAGTCGTGTAACACAGGCAAACGGCGGAGGTGGCAGCAGCGACCCAAAACTTGGACCCAACCCCGTAACAATGCGCGCTCAAAGATCCATAGGACATTGAGAATAATTGCAAGTATTGTAAAGCACAGTAAAATGGCATACCAATAATCCAAAAACAGTAGGGAGCTATAAGCATAAATTTAAAATATAATAAAGCGGTTTTTAATTTATGCTTACGCTAAAATAAATTTGGGCTTACTCCCCAAAGAGTAAAAATCTACTTACTGTCACCGAAGACGGGATGGGGATGACACACGCACAGGCTACGAGCAGATAACCCTTTACAGCTACGTGACTAAGAAAAATACTCTAATGTTAATTTATGTGCTATAATGGCTCTTTAACTAAAATAATAGTAATAACTAAAATGATAGCTAAAATAATAACTAAAATACCCAACTTAAATAAATCTTACCGGAATACTCACAGCTCCTACAGTTTAGTTATAATAATTCCAACTGAGCTCCTAAAGTCTCCTTAGCCAATCGGAAAGAGTGAAACAGAAAGAGAACGGAGGAGCAGTAACTCAAGAACAGAACAAGAAAAGAAAGAAGAAAACAGGCCTTAGCAGCAGAAGGGAGAAGAAATTAAGGGAATGGGCTAGTTGGAGAGGATGATGGGGAGGTCTTCTTATAGAGGAAAGTGCAGCCCCCTTTTTCCCGGTTAAGAGCTTTCTCCCTACTGCTACCCCTCTTTAACCAACGGATCTTTTTGAAAACTTGTCAAATCCCCTCTTCCCCTCTCACATGTCTGCACCGCCCCAACCCCTTCTCCCTTTCATTTCAAAAATTCAACCCATCAATCCACCAAGTCTCATATTCTCAAGAGATCCCAAGGATCTTAATGGTGCACAATGGTAAGTTGAGGGACTTGGTCACAATCCTGCCTCATCTTTCATCTTCTCCTTTTCCTCCTCTTCTCACCCCCTCGCCGGCGACAAGGAGGCAGCCGGAAGCAGCGGTCGACGGCGGTGGAGGCGGCGGGACTCGGCGACGCACGGCGGCGGGACGGGCGCGGATGGGATGGCTCCGGCGGCCCTCTCTCTTCCTCCTCTTCTCTCTCGGGCCTCTTTCTCTGTCTCGATCCCTCCGCCCCTTTCTTTTTGCTTTGTTTTTGATTTGCCATTGATGAATCTGTGGTGGATGGATTCGGGTGAAGGAGATGACAGTGGGGCCGTGGCGGTGGCTCGGATTGGAGGGTTGGGGGTGGCCGGAAAATGTGGGAGCAATGGTGGTCGGATTTCATTGTTGGGGTTTTGGTGGTGGTGAGAGATTTGAAGATGGTGAACGGAGGTGGTGGAGACCATGGAGGTTGCGGCGGTGATGGTGGTGGCGAGCGGCGGCGGGCGGCGTTGTTGGGGTTTGGAGGGAGTAGATCCGGTGGAATGGTGGTTGATGGAGGCGGTGTTGTGGCCGGATCTTGTTTGGTGGCCGGATTTTGGTCGGATTGGTGGTGCGACGGTGACGAAAATGGAAATGGGAGGAATTTTGGTGGTGGCCGGAGGTGGTGGCCGGCGACTCGCCGCCGGCGGTGGCGGCGCCGGAAAGGCGGCGGCGGCTGCAGAACTCCAATTAGGGTTAGGGTTAGCTTAGGGTTTTGGTTGGGCTCAATTGGTTTAGGGTTGGGCCTGGTTTTGTGTTTGGGCCAAATCTCTTTTCTATCTCACTTATTGGATCATCTTAATTAATTGGCCCAATATTATCCTTATTTTATTTAATTAACTTGTTAGTTTAGGGTAAGGACTTAATTTATTTGATAATCCAATACCGTTAGTCGAGTAATTCAGGACTTCATTTTCTCTAATTCGGGACCACCACTAATAAAAAAATCGAACACTTTTCGATAATTAATGGGTTAAGTATTTTAATTGTAAGGATTCAATTTTTATAATTTCATTCATGTATAATACTCAACCCATCGTCTTTAATCATTTAAATCGACTCAACGAATTTATTTAGGCTCTTAATGATGCAGGGTCTTATAATTATAATCCAAGATCTATTTAACTCAAATTATTTAATAATTGGTATTACTAACAAGGTAATCAAGCCTTTGAATAACCGGGCAACAATGATTCTTTTAGTAATTAGTCGAGTGTTTAATTTAATTATAGTGTCCAAATTCTATAATTTTGTTAAGATAAAATTAACCTTTAATTTCTCAAGTAGTCGTCATCGCATAATTCATCTCCGCTTTAATTAACAAATGAATAGTTTATGGATTTAATTAATCTCCCAATATTATTTAATCTAATGCTTATAAATTAATGGGCTTGTCATATATACTTGTCCTAATACCATTGTTGCTCTATTCGGACCAAATTATGTTTTGAATGTTGATCTCGGATTTATTGCTTCAAAATAATCTAGCACTTGTTATAATTTTCAAATAATATATGATTTTATAGTTATAAGCTAATAAGTGCCTAAATCATTTAATAGTACATTTTACTAAATAATCCAAGTCTTGGGTTTTCATAGTTGGGCAATTCGTTTCTTAAGAACTTGGCCGCTCGTTAACTCCGTAATTAAACCGCTAAGTATTTTAAATCGCATTCTAGTGACTAATTCTACAACTTAGCTCATGCTCGATTCTTTTTATTTAAAAGCTTATTATGGATCTTTTATTAAAAATCAAATAGCTTATGAACTTATTAGGGCTTTAATAATTAAATCTTGTTTGAGGCTACACCTCCTTTCGGGCTTCATTCCATATCTCGAAATTAAATATAATCGATTAGCGATTAAGGGTCAATGATTTACAGATGAATATTTATTATGCCCTTGGCTAAATTAATTCAAGTTAGTAGTTCTTAAATTTAATAAGTTACATTTTAATTATAAGATCTTATATTTTTTTAATAGATAATTAGCTCATTATTTATATTCGTTTAATTCAAGTCTCACTCGTAGTTAAATCACATTCCCGAATTTGCTATTGAGAATTCATGTTTAAAATTGACTAAGTAAATTTTGAGTAAATAGTCGTACTAATTAATATGGGTTTAAGTAATTCGTAATAAAATATACTTTACCTAATACCTATAGGTTAATTAAATATTGTCGCACTTAAAATTTTAATTTCTTGAATTAGTCCACAACTAGGATTGACTTAAACAAATTCATGTTTCAACAATACCCTTTTCCTTTTCATATTCCATAATTTAAATTTATGAGAAATTTTTGAATATCTATTTATTAAAAATTTAAATTTTTATTAAAGATTTGACGGGGTGTTATAGTCTACCCTCCTTAAAATAAGGCTTCGCCCTCGAAGCCTCACGACAAAACTAAGAGAACCTTGTAACTAGAGGCATTGTTTTCAAAATTCATATTAAAAGCTTCTGACGTGCTACCTATCAGTTATAATTTTCTTCCTCCAGCCTTGAGTATTTATCCTCGATATGCTCTTAAATTTCTTAGGTTATAAGTACCTTTCACATGGCATGTACCATCCAACCTTAACATCCATTGACGGTTCTATGTTCACCAAGGCATGGGCAGGCAATCTAATCATTTGGTCATGGATCGAACAAATCCTTTCGAAGGGCAAAATTTTAAATAGAACATTGGGGATTATTATTTGTGTGGAACCTTAAACTGCTTCGACACAATAAGGAAATGTCTTGGTTATACATATCGAGCGCATTACTTGGTTCAAAAGTCGGAGTACGATTGCTCCACTTACATATATTCTATCGTGCCCGAGCGATCAATGTTCTTAGAAAGTAATGAGTAAGATTGTTGAAATCTAAGCCGGCATATTAGGCGCTACATTTCCCAAAGCAAAAGTAAAAATGTCCTCCAACGAGTGTGTCCCGGCTCCACTTTTATCCTCTTCAGGGGTTACCCGAGTTGACCTCTTGCAACCTTCCTTGGTTGTTTCTTTTTTGTAGGCGGCGGGTTCTTGGGCTTCCCATTCAGAGATGCTTCTGTTTGAAAGCGACGGTCTCCTTTTAAATCATTTCGCAACTTATTAGGGTCAATTCGGATACCGCATTCTTTGATCCTATGCCCTGCGAGGCCACATCTAAAGCATTCTCCATTCCGTGGACATACCTGCATCCAATGCTTGCTGCCGCACCTCGGGCAGATTGCGGGCATAGGGAGCTGTTCATCCTTTCTCAGATTAGGGTCATCGAAGTTGCGGCGCTGGTTCAGGTTTCCTCTATCCAAGTTTCTCTCGAGGCGCCCCTTCTTGCGTATCGTAGAGGTTTGCCTGACATGCTCCTTGTTACGTTCGGGTTGCCGGAGTCGCTCAACCGTCATTGCCCGATCGTATAGCTTTTGTAGGTTAAAGAATTGTTTCCCGCCTAATCCTTCTCGGATCTCTCGGTTTAATCCGAGTTCAAATTTTTGGGCTTGGGAATGAGCGGTGTTCACTAACCCTGGAGCGAAGCGGAGGAGTTCATTGAACTTCTCGTAGTAATCATGGACAGAGAAATGGCCTTGTGTTAAGTTGACGAACTCCTCGTACCTAGCGTTCTTCACACTAGTTGGGTAAAACCTCGCCCGCAGGCTTTCCTTAAACTCTGGCCAACCAATGTCTCGATTCTCATGGTTTCGCCACCAGGTGTTCGCCTGGCCTTCCAAGAAGAATGTAGCCACCTCCACTTTCCTTTCCTTGGGGCACCGTACTGCCTCCAAAAGTTTGTCAAATTTCTCGATCCACCCTTCTAGCTTATCCGGGTCCCCTTGTCCGGTATAGCTCGGGGGTTGATACTCATGTACAGCCTTGATGAAATCCGTGGGTGGTTCCCCTTGTATATCGTCTCTTGCCAGCTGTCGCTCTACTGCGATACCAATAGCTAACATTACTTGTTCTAATCGAGCTTGTCGTCCCTCTATAGCGTCTTGCCTATCCCCCGTGGGATCGGGTGCATATAGGGGGTCAGCCGGACGTTTTCCTGGGCGTCCTCGTGGTGGCATCTGAAACATAATCATAGTCTTGAGAGAAATTCATTTGCTCTCGATTTATCATTTATCGAAAATTTTAATTACCAAATGATTTGGTGATTATGAAATTTTAAGGTTTTTTTTTTTTTTTTCGGGTAGAAAATTTCATCGCCCTTCATAGAACCTTCATCCTTAATAGTTCCTAGGTTTACTTGGAAACGGGGATAAGTAAAATTGTTGTTACAGGCTCTTGTACCCTTCTCGAGGGAAAAACCGTTCAAGCAACATATTTGGGAATTCTATCGAGGTAGATACGAAGTAATCCCAACTATTCGATCAAGTTTTAAGTAGCGAATCTTCTTGCAAGAGTTGATAGAGTTCTCTTAAGTACATCTTAATCCATATAGATCTCGGCTTTTCCTTGTTGGTAAGATGTTGCTCACAGGAAAATTATTTATCTGTGTCAAAACTCTTTGTGGTTCTTTCTTGGCACTTGGTCCACAAATATTTATTACACTTTGAGCGTCCTTAACTTAAAAATATTATGATGAGCTCATCGGGTTCATCATAAGATAGATAAATTTTAAATATTTTGGGATTCCGACTCATCTTATTTTTAACCGGAAGTATCTCCTCAAGGGTTAACCATTAATCATCTTAACATGTGCACATAGTAATCTTCCAATTACCTCCAAGTTCCCATCGCTTGGAATTTCCAAATGTTCATTAAATGTCTTTTATGGTTACCCGACCAACGACATGTCCAATTTAGATAAGGCTTCGAAAAAAAAGAAATATATCGCGTTATATAATAATAAATTAGGTTCAAATGTTCGGCCTACGAACTTTATAGTAAGTACTCATCTTACTATACTTCCTTGTTAGATATTTTATTTACCAAGGATAACTATCTTAATGATAGGATTTTACGATTGTCTTGCTTTGTGGGTTGTCACCTAATTAATAGTAACTTTGCAACTAATGATTGTCTCCCATATTTATGAAATTTAAAAATTATTGGGTGTATTAATTTCTTGTCCTCGATTATGAACTTTATCCTTGACAATCAATAGTTTCGCTTGGAAATATTGAAAATATGAAATCATTGTAATATAGGCTCTTTTATTTTATTTTTTATTTAGTTTCATATTTTTTTAACCCTTTTACATAACGTATCTGGGAATCCTATCGAAGTAGATACGAAGTAATTTCTACAATTCTAATGATTATGAGAACTCTCTTATTATCGGGCCAACAGCTCAATCAAGCCTTTAGGTAGTAGGTCCTTCCACAAGGATGAGATTCCAATTTTCTCGAGCTAAAGGAGTAGGATAAATGTTTGAGGTTATCCTTTAAGCTCATGGCTAAGGGTATTTTGTTTCATTGAGGATATTCCAAATAAATGTCCAACTTTCCTTGCCGAATACATGTATGAATTTAAGGAAAAACTCGTACACGTTTTATAAAACTCGTTGTGAGCTTAAAATCCTTTGGTGTCATTCCATAACACCCGCGTCTCATCTTTAAGACATATAATTAGAAAAATTCTTAGTTCCAATTATTCGCACGATTATCGTATTAACACTTAAATCGGGCTCTTTATAGTCTAAGGCAAAACCTTATTTGACTGAGGCAAGACTTCGCATACACTAAGGTCATCGCATATGTAGGCATCGTCCTACGTAATTAATTAATTGAAGCTGAGAAGCCAAGAAACTAGTACAACACTAGCAGAATATCCAAATCACGTCTAGAGGTAGATACTAAGGCAATACTTAGCAAAATAATCATAAGATATCGGAGAGAGACTCTAGCTCGGAGTCCGATGCATTGGAAATTCCTTATCAAGAATTACATAATAATCCAAAATTCTGCTCGTGCCTATATGCATATGTGTGTGTGTCCCCATCCCAAAATTTTACTTTAAAAATACTTGGCATAGTCTTTTCAAAATATTTCGTGCAAAAATCTCAATAATTTAATGCACTACTTCTTAGAGCAAAATTGGCAAAAAAAATATTTCTCGTGCAAAAATTGCAATAATTTATATGCACTAATCCGAAAGCTTTCAAATACTTTTCGTGTAAAATTTTAATAATTTAAATACACGACTTGCATAGCCACCTGGCTTTAAAAATAATTTTTGGTGCATGAATTTTAAAAATTTCAGATGCACAATTCCAAGAGCAAAACGCTCTGATACCAAACTGTAACACCCCCATTTTTCTTAATGAACAGCGGAAGCAAAGAGCGGGAAAAGAGGTGGGGTGCTACCGCCACGTACTCCGGTCCACCCGAAATACGCTAAGGCTAGAATAACTATTGCTGCTGAATGTATATGCTAACCACGTTCCGGACAAGCTAGCATATAATTCGCAAAGAAGCTTATAATACCGTGAAGAGTATAAAAATAAGCTTAATAAAAATGGTTGGATTGTACAACCAAAACGGAGGAACGCATTCCTCAAGGAGCTCAACGGTAGAAATGGGATAAATCCCATTGGAGTTTTCATTTAAAAAGGGGTTGTCTATTTCATATTCACAAATACTGTTAAACGCACAATGCATTGTTTAAAACAGTAAGGCACAAATATTTTCATAATGGGATAGGACCCAAAGATTTGTTTATGCTTGATAAATCATTATCTATGCCAAGTAATAAAATTTTCTATCCCAAGAGGGATTTAAAATATTCTTTTTGTACAAAATACCCCAAACCGTGCCCGTGCATTGATGCCTTGCAGATTTTATGACCTGAAATAAAACGGTGGAAAGTGTAGAGTCAGCGAAAACAATCGCTGAGTAAGTAGACCTTTACTCCCGGAGGAGGTCGGGTTGCGGAAATAGTTTAAAAAGAACAGTTATGGTAATGGTATGCTAAAACGAGAATTAATTTAAGCACAGACAAAATCCATATAAATCTAATCCCGGGAAGAGACAATATGACACTATGCGTTACCAAGAAATAAATTCCTCAGCCAACATGATGTGCAGGTTCCCCGTTGTAGGGCCCAAATCTCACATACATTCAAGGGTTGTGGTGGAGGTAAGAAATTTCCTCAGACCACATTGAATCGAGAAATGGCATCGGGCTGATTTCCATCAGTCCCCGTAAGTCGTGTATTACAGGCAAACGGCGGAGGATTTACATCAGTCCCCGTAAGTCGTGTAACACAGGCAAACGGCGGAGGTGGCAGCAGCGACCCAAAACTTGGACCCAACCCCGTAACAATGCGCGCTCAAAGATCCATAGGACATTGAGAATAATTGCAAGTATTGTAAAGCACAGTAAAATGGCATACCAATAATCCAAAAACAGTAGGGAGCTATAAGCATAAATTTAAAATATAATAAAGCGGTTTTTAATTTATGCTTACGCTAAAATAAATTTGGGCTTACTCCCCAAAGAGTAAAAATCTACTTACTGTCACCGAAGACGGGATGGGGATGACACACGCACAGGCTACGAGCAGATAACCCTTTACAGCTACGTGACTAAGAAAAATACTCTAATGTTAATTTATGTGCTATAATGGCTCTTTAACTAAAATAATAGTAATAACTAAAATGATAGCTAAAATAATAACTAAAATACCCAACTTAAATAAATCTTACCGGAATACTCACAGCTCCTACAGTTTAGTTATAATAATTCCAACTGAGCTCCTAAAGTCTCCTTAGCCAATCGGAAAGAGTGAAACAGAAAGAGAACGGAGGAGCAGTAACTCAAGAACAGAACAAGAAAAGAAAGAAGAAAACAGGCCTTAGCAGCAGAAGGGAGAAGAAATTAAGGGAATGGGCGAGTTGGAGAGGATGATGGGGAGGTCTTCTTATAGAGGAAAGTGCAGCCCCCTTTTTCCCGGTTAAGAGCTTTCTCCCTACTGCTACCCCTCTTTAACCAACGGATCTTTTTGAAAACTTGTCAAATCCCCTCTTCCCCTCTCACATGTCTGCACCGCCCCAACCCCTTCTCCCTTTCATTTCAAAAATTCAACCCATCAATCCACCAAGTCTCATATTCTCAAGAGATCCCAAGGATCTTAATGGTGCACAATGGTAAGTTGAGGGACTTGGTCACAATCCTGCCTCATCTTTCATCTTCTCCTTTTCCTCCTCTTCTCACCCCCTCGCCGGCGACAAGGAGGCAGCCGGAAGCAGCGGTCGACGGCGGTGGAGGCGGCGGGACTCGGCGACGCACGGCGGCGGGACGGGCGCGGATGGGATGGCTCCGGCGGCCCTCTCTCTTCCTCCTCTTCTCTCTCGGGCCTCTTTCTCTGTCTCGATCCCTCCGCCCCTTTCTTTTTGCTTTGTTTTTGATTTGCCATTGATGAATCTGTGGTGGATGGATTCGGGTGAAGGAGATGACAGTGGGGCCGTGGCGGTGGCTCGGATTGGAGGGTTGGGGGTGGCCGGAAAATGTGGGAGCAATGGTGGTCGGATTTCATTGTTGGGGTTTTGGTGGTGGTGAGAGATTTGAAGATGGTGAACGGAGGTGGTGGAGACCATGGAGGTTGCGGCGGTGATGGTGGTGGCGAGCGGCGGCGGGCGGCGTTGTTGGGGTTTGGAGGGAGTAGATCCGGTGGAATGGTGGTTGATGGAGGCGGTGTTGTGGCCGGATCTTGTTTGGTGGCCGGATTTTGGTCGGATTGGTGGTGCGACGGTGACGAAAATGGAAATGGGAGGAATTTTGGTGGTGGCCGGAGGTGGTGGCCGGCGACTCGCCGCCGGCGGTGGCGGCGCCGGAAAGGCGGCGGCGGCTGCAGAACTCCAATTAGGGTTAGGGTTAGCTTAGGGTTTTGGTTGGGCTCAATTGGTTTAGGGTTGGGCCTGGTTTTGTGTTTGGGCCAAATCTCTTTTCTATCTCACTTATTGGATCATCTTAATTAATTGGCCCAATATTATCCTTATTTTATTTAATTAACTTGTTAGTTTAGGGTAAGGACTTAATTTATTTGATAATCCAATACCGTTAGTCGAGTAATTCAGGACTTCATTTTCTCTAATTCGGGACCACCACTAATAAAAAAATCGAACACTTTTCGATAATTAATGGGTTAAGTATTTTAATTGTAAGGATTCAATTTTTATAATTTCATTCATGTATAATACTCAACCCATCGTCTTTAATCATTTAAATCGACTCAACGAATTTATTTAGGCTCTTAATGATGCAGGGTCTTATAATTATAATCCAAGATCTATTTAACTCAAATTATTTAATAATTGGTATTACTAACAAGGTAATCAAGCCTTTGAATAACCGGGCAACAATGATTCTTTTAGTAATTAGTCGAGTGTTTAATTTAATTATAGTGTCCAAATTCTATAATTTTGTTAAGATAAAATTAACCTTTAATTTCTCAAGTAGTCGTCATCGCATAATTCATCTCCGCTTTAATTAACAAATGAATAGTTTATGGATTTAATTAATCTCCCAATATTATTTAATCTAATGCTTATAAATTAATGGGCTTGTCATATATACTTGTCCTAATACCATTGTTGCTCTATTCGGACCAAATTATGTTTTGAATGTTGATCTCGGATTTATTGCTTCAAAATAATCTAGCACTTGTTATAATTTTCAAATAATATATGATTTTATAGTTATAAGCTAATAAGTGCCTAAATCATTTAATAGTACATTTTACTAAATAATCCAAGTCTTGGGTTTTCATAGTTGGGCAATTCGTTTCTTAAGAACTTGGCCGCTCGTTAACTCCGTAATTAAACCGCTAAGTATTTTAAATCGCATTCTAGTGACTAATTCTACAACTTAGCTCATGCTCGATTCTTTTTATTTAAAAGCTTATTATGGATCTTTTATTAAAAATCAAATAGCTTATGAACTTATTAGGGCTTTAATAATTAAATCTTGTTTGAGGCTACACCTCCTTTCGGGCTTCATTCCATATCTCGAAATTAAATATAATCGATTAGCGATTAAGGGTCAATGATTTACAGATGAATATTTATTATGCCCTTGGCTAAATTAATTCAAGTTAGTAGTTCTTAAATTTAATAAGTTACATTTTAATTATAAGATCTTATATTTTTTTAATAGATAATTAGCTCATTATTTATATTCGTTTAATTCAAGTCTCACTCGTAGTTAAATCACATTCCCGAATTTGCTATTGAGAATTCATGTTTAAAATTGACTAAGTAAATTTTGAGTAAATAGTCGTACTAATTAATATGGGTTTAAGTAATTCGTAATAAAATATACTTTACCTAATACCTATAGGTTAATTAAATATTATCGCACTTAAAATTTTAATTTCTTGAATTAGTCCACAACTAGGATTGACTTAAACAAATTCATGTTTCAACAATACCCTTTTCCTTTTCATATTCCATAATTTAAATTTATGAGAAATTTTTGAATATCTATTTATTAAAAATTTAAATTTTTATTAAAGATTTGACGGGGTGTTATACGGCATTCAGGAGAATCCCTATGATCGCTGATGAGGTACCATGAAAGGAAAGAGGATCGTGATGAAGCACCATAGAAGGAAGGAAGATCGAGATGAGTTGCCATCAAAGGAAAGAAATCGCGACGAAGCACCACCAAAGAGAAGAAAATCACGGTGAAGCGTTGATGGAAGAGTTCATGGGCCTGAGGAAACCATAGGTTCTCCAACCCTATATAAGCTCAATGTGGCACCAAAGGAAGACACCCCCGATCACTGTTCAAAGAGCCGCATTTACTTATTTCACTTTCTTTACAGCTTTCTGCAATTTAATTTTACTGTTTTCTGTTTTCAATTTCCTTACTGCTTTCTTTCAATTCCTGTAATTTGCTTTGCTATATTCCTTGTAATCTTTCTCAAATTTATCAATAAAAGAGAGATTCTGTTCCTCCAAAATTTCACTATTAACACTTTCGGAGAAGTCTACCTATTAAGTCAATCTGTAAGATTACTCTTAAACCTTAAAAAAGGTGAAAAGATCAGTTTGGTTCAATCAAATACTTTGAATTCAAAATTTTAATTGTATAATTAAAATATCCTACCGGTCAACCCAACTAGAGGCGATGTTAAAAATAGATTTACAATTGAAATGACTTTTGAATACTCCTTTCGTCTTAGCCAAAGTGTTATATTTAATTTTCTTTAGGATAAAATAAAATATATTTGTTTGATGGTTAATATTTTAAAATGCATAAAAATAAAATTATGTATAATATATATTTAAAATTAAGCGATTAGATAAGCATAACAAAATCTGATATTGTTATTTTTATTTGTTATATACTTGTAATAAAATTAAGTTAAAATAAAATAATAAACATTATAAAAGTCAATTATAACACTTCGCCTCGGTTTAGAGTATATATGTATAGTGACACCACAACAATATACAGATCAGGCATTATGTATAAACCACTTGTAGCATCCAAAAAGTGAAACTAATAATAAAATATTTAATTTATATGCATAAGTTTTACAGCCCAACATGTAATTTTATTATTATTATTATTATTATTACGGAAAAACCTCAACATGTTACAAGTTAGAAGTCTGTAGTATTGGACAATAATCTCTAACACCACATGATCTTTACAACTTTTTAATTTGATGAAGTATATAATAAGAGATTTACAGAACAAAATGTAATTTTATTAATATTTGGACAAAGATTGATACATTAGCTGGTGAGAATCGCTACAAGAGAACAGGGGTTTTGAGATGAATTTTGTGACGGAATTCTTTCATCGCAAATAGTGATAAATTGGTTACTTTCGCTACCTATCACTGAACACACATTTTTTTTTTTTTTTTTTTTGTAACAACTGAACACACATTTGATAGTGAATATGTTTGTAACATCTCAATTATATTCACTTGTAGATATTTTCTACATTGGACCAACTCCCTTCGCTGCTTTAAAACGTGTCTATAAAAAAAATTTATCTATACTCATATACTATAAAATATATTTAGTTCTCTACCATCGATGTGAGACAATACAATGTTTATACATATTTAAATATGCGTAAAAGTCAAATTCAAATCATAATTATCGGTCCAATAAGATCTCTCCAATTCATGTAAAATACCAACCATTGCGTGAAAATTTAAACCTAATACTTATTAGGACCCAATCTTAATATTAGACTATGCTCTGGAAAAAAGACCAATATAGTATTTTTTTAATAAAAAATTAAATCAGTCATTTTTTTTATTTTTTTGCCCAATTGATCCGCTACATATACTAATTATGTTTTAATCAGTCCTCCACTCACTAATTATGCCCTAATTACATATTTTTGACCAAATCAGTCCTTTTTTTTCAAAAATCTAAATTGGTCCGTTATTAATTCTTAGCTCATTTTAACTTGTATATCTAAAGTCTTTATTAACACGATGAGACGGACCTAGATATACAAATTAAAATGAGCCAAGTAGAATCTTGTTAGATTCGTCTCGTTGATTAGTTTATACTCCCTCTGTCTCATTTGAAATGTCTCAAAACTTTTTGACACGCAGTCCAATGCATTTGTTTAACAGTTAATATCTTAAAATGTAAAGAAGTAAAAATTATAACAAAATATATATTTTAAAACTACACGATTAGACGAATCCAACAAGACCGAACTTGACTATACTTTTTGTTGATATAATTGTGATAACATTAGGTTAAAGTTGATCAATGAACGGTGTCAAAAGTCAAAATGGGACAATACAAGTGGGACGGAGGGAGTAAAATTTTAGAATTTTTATTTATATCGAATTTGAGTTATTAGTGGTTTGAAATGTGCATTGGATTGCATGAAAGTTGGCAAAAATTAATAACGGACCAATTTAGATTTTCGAAAAAAATGACTTATTTGGCCTAAAATGTGTAATTAGGGCATAATTAGTGGGTGAAGGACCGACTGGGACGTAATTAGTATATGTAGCGGACCAATTAGGCAAAAAAATAAAAAAAGGACTGATTTGGTTTTTTTTTTAAAAAAAAGGACTATATTGGCCTTTTTCCGAGAGGTAATAACTAAAATAGGCCACCAGAAGGAGTCATTCTACTTTTAGGCCACGATATTTTGATTTAGGAAAATAGGCCATTAGAAGGATTTCGGGCTGCGATGGCCTAAAAATGGAAATGATTCCTTCTAGTGGTCTATTTTAGTTTTTTCAATTATTTTTTATTCTATGTATTGAAAATAAATAATAGTCATTCTGTGCTATTATTTATGTCATACTTTCTTTTTTTTCTTGTTCCAATATTTTTATTTTGAAAATAATTAATATTAATCGTCAAACCTACCCATCACCTCACATTAATAAATAATATATTAAACTTTCAAATTACCCTCTACCATTAATAATTACAGTCGACCCCATAACCACATATCAGTAAATCACACATAAATAAATAAATTAAAATTATAAACTCATTACAATCACATTATATAAATTTTTAAGTTACTTTTTTAACACTAATAATGGGATGGATTGAGTAATATAAGAAATAAAATAAATATTAATTCAAATATATTATAAAATAAGTAAAACAAACACATATTCAAATAAATTATAAAGTAAAAAATAAACATGTTTTATTATAAGTATCCCAAAATTTTCGGACATGGTACTTTATGTAGGGATAATTAGTATTAAATATAAGGATATATTAGGGTTAAAAAATGTAGCTTAAGAATTTATATAATGTGGTTATAATGAATTTATAATTTTAACTTATTTATTTATGTGTGATTTACTGATATATGGTTGTAAGTTGGATTGGAATTATTAATAGTAATGAGTTTGAAAGTTTAATATATTTATTTATTTTATTTAAATAAATAAAAATAATAATTGAAAAGAACTAAAATAGGCCACCAGAAGGAGTCATTTCCATTTTTAGGCCATCGCAGCCCGAATTCCAGCCCAATGGCCTAAGTTCAGGCCCGAAATTCTTCTAATGGCTATCTATATAATAATCTAAAACAAAATAGTCTAACACACACACACTTTCCCGCCCAAATATTTTCCCCTCACAAAATCCATTTTTTTACACTCTCTCTCACACACTAACTTATTTACAGTTCTGCCATCGGACCGTGCTCCACATCAATGATAATTACAAATATGTCATGGACCGTGCTCCAATTTCTATATTAAACCTGCATCTCATTTATTCCCTTCCTCCTATAAATATGTGTATTATAACCCACCTCAAAATCATATCATTACATCTTCATCTAACATTTTTCTCAATATTATAGCTTTTGTTCCATTTAACAAATATATCTCCCACCATTTTATAGCTTTTCTTATTCAATTTCATGTTTCTTTCTCCCTCTTTTGCTAATATCTTTGTTTTCTTTTGTTATTGTTTTGGTGACAGTTATTGGAACAACGAGAGTACAAACTCAAGTGACGAAGAACATTTTGAATGGATGAAGAGCTAAGGAATATTCATAATCATAAAAGATTAAATCAATTGTTGTGACATCTTCTTCTATGACAAATACATCTCCCGCCATTTTATAGCTTTTATGATTCAATTTCATGCCTCTTTCTCCCTTTTTGCTAATATTTTTATTTTCTTTCGTTGTTGTTTTGGTGACAGATATTGGAACAACGATAGTATAGACTCAAATGACGAAGAGCATTTTGATTGGATGAAGAGCTAAGGAATATTCATAATCATAAAAGAATAAATCAATTGTTTGGTTGTTCTTTTTGTGGAAAGATTTGTTCCACTAAGTGTAAATAATTGGATGACTTTATTAGTTATAGCATTATTTTCTCAGAATCTTTTGTATTTTATTCAATAAGAGAGTTTCGAATTTGTCCATATCATTTTTATCCATGTTCTATTCTCAATTACTCCATTCAATGATTGATTAATATCAAATCAATTCTATTCTCAAGTTAAATATGACAATGTTGAATTATCATTGCTTTAAATTAAATTAAAATGAAATAATCCCATAATTAAAGGATGTAATTTGGAAATCATCATTGCTAATTTGATAGCTAAAAATGATAGTTTACTTTAATGGGTAGATCTTATAATATTAGATAACTAATTATAAAATTTTTGAATGGATGAATTAATAATGGAAAATGATGATGAAAAAATTAATATGCCAAAAATTAGCATTCAATGATTGATTAATATCAAATTAATTCTATTCTCAAGTTAAATATGACAATGTTGAATTATCATTGCTTTAAATTAAATTAAAAGATTATATTTAAATTCTAACAAATTTTTTATTATATCAATAGACTAATTATAGCAATAAGTTTATTAATTATAATATTAACTTTGAAAAAAATATTGTGATGATTTAATATAGATACTACGTTTTGAAATGGATTTTATCTATATTGCCAACTAAATCTTTCCATTTAAATATATCCGTATATTGGAAACTAAATATTAAATAAAAAAAATGAAAACTAAATATTAGAATATGTATTTTTAAAATAAACCATTCTAAATATGTGTTTTTTTCACAAAAAAAAATGTGTTTTTTAATTTTAAAAATGTATTTTACTTTATTAGATCCAAAAATCATAAATATTTAAATCATTGTACACTAATAGAGAATGAAATGATCCCATAATTAGAGGATGTAATTTGGAAATCATCATTGCTAATTTGATAGTTAAAAATGATAGTTTACTTTAGTTGGTAGATCTTATAATATTAGATAACTAATTATAAAATTTTTGAATGGATGAATTAATAATGGAAAATGATGATGAAAAAATTAATATGCCAAAAATTAGCATTCAATGATTGATTAATATCAAATTAATTCTATTCTCAAGTTAAATATGATAATATTGAATTATCATTGCTTTAAATTAAAAGATTATATTTAAATTCTAACAAATTTTTTATTATATCAATTGGCTAATTATAGCAATAAGTTTATTAATTATAATATTAACTTTGGAAAAAATATTGTGATGATTTAATATAGATACTACGTTTTGAAATGGATTTTATCTATATTGGCAACTAAATCTTTCCATTCAAATATATCCATATATTGGAAAATAAATATAAAATAAAAAATGAAAACCAAATATTAGAATATGTATTTTTAAAATAAGCCATTCTAAATATATGTTTTTTAATTTTAAAAATGTATTTTACTTTATTAGATCCAAAAATCATAAATATTTAAATCATGTACACTAATAGAGAATGAAATGATCCCATAATTAAAGGATGTAATTTGGAAATCATCATTGCTAATTTGATAGTTAAAAATGATAGTTTACTTTAATTGGTAGATCTTATAATATTAGATAACTAATTATAAAATTTTTGAATGGATAAATTAATAATGGAAAATGATGATGAAAAAATTAATATGCCAAAAATTAGCATTCAATGATTGGTTAATATCAAATTAATTCTATTCTCAAGTTAAATATGACAGTGTGGAATTATCATTGCTTTAAATTAAAAGATTATATTTAAATTCTAACAAATTTTTTTATTATATCAATTGGCTAATTATAACAATAAATTTATTAATTATAATATTAACTTTGGAAAAAATATTGTGATGACTTAATATAGATACTACGTTTTGAAATGGATTTTATCTATGTTGGCAACTAAATCTTTTCATTAAAATATATCCATATATTGGAAACTAAATATTAAATAAAAAATGAAAATTAAATATTATAATATGTATTTTTAAAATAAACCATTCTAAATATGTGTTTTTTAAGATAAATAAAACAGATAGGGATGATGGAGGGAAATAAAATATTTAGGATATTGAATATAATTTTTCTATGAAATGATTTTTAATTGAATTGCAACTAAATATTTACTTATAAATTTATCCGTATTTTGAAAACACAATATCAAATAAAAAAAATGAAAACTAAGTATTATCCTATAAATAAAGCAAAGATGATGGGGTAATTGATTTACATTGATTAAATTGATTTCCATTGGATAAACAAAAATAAAATATTGACTATAGACAATGAAATGATTATGGAAAGAGCAAAGAAGAATCGTAAAAGATGAGATGATCAGTGGACATAAATAAATTACCCCTTAAATAAAGTGGAGGAGCAATTGGCTAAATGGAATTAAAATATGACAATGTTAAATATGACAATAATAAGTTAGCCAAGTTAAATATGACAATGTTAAATCATCATTGCTTTAAATTAAAATATTATATTTAAATTCTAAAAAAAATTGTATTATAGCAATTGGCTAAATATAGAAATAATAAGTTTATTATCATGTTAACTTTGAAAAAAATATTGTGATGATTTAATATAGATACTACGTTTTTAAATGGAATCATTGAACATATCATTTTAGAATCAATTTATTGTGATTTATTTTAGTTATATATATATTGTGATGATTTAACATTAAATAGTTATTTAAATATATTCTTATTTTAGAATCGTTTTAATTATACTGGCAACTAAATGTTTTCATATAAGTATATCCATATTTTAGAATCATTTTATTTATATTGGCAACTAAATATATCCATATTTTGGAAATTAAATATTAATTAAATAAAAAATTAAAACTAAATATTAGAATATGTATTTTTTTTTAAAAATAAACTATTCTAAATATGCGGTTTTAAATTTTAAAAAATATGTGTTACTTTATTAGATCCAAAGATAATAAATATTTAAATCATGAACACTAATAGAGAATGAAATGATCCCATAATTAAAGAGTGTAATTTGGGAAACATTATTACTAATTGGATGGTTAAAAATCATGTCAAAATGATAATTTACTTTAATTCAGTATATATACTATGTATCGTTTGGTAGATCGTATAATATTAGATAACTAATTATAAACTTTATTGAAAATCTGTTACCATTTAGGTGCTATTAATATCAAATTAAAAGATGTTATAGATAATAAATTATTGAATCCGATATATTTTATGAAGATATTGTTGACATTTATGTTAATAATCGTAAATTTATTTTATTATGTATATATCAAATAATTTTTTACAATATTAGCCACCTTGAATAATTTGGAAAGAGATTCCGGCTGCTCAATTTAAGTGCACAATTTTTGGGATTAATTAATAATAGAAAATGATGATGAAAAAATTAATATGCCAAAACTATAGTACGGATTAAATCTAATTTAACCAAAAAAATATGTATTATTAATTATATGGTAATAGAATCATGATGGAGAAATCATGATGAAAATAAAATATGTATGTAATATGTATTAATTATTTTATTTGTGCAAATGAGATTTGCGGTGATGGGAAAACAGATGCAGAATTTTTACAATGAGGATGATGGAGGAAAATAAAATATTAGGATATTGAATATAATTTATCTATCAAATGATTTTTATTTATATTGGCAACTAAATCTTTCCTTATAAATTTATTCGTATTTTAAAAACACAATATAAAATAAAAAAAATGGAAACTATGTATTATCCCATAAATAAAGCAAAGATGATAGGGTTATTGATTTCGATTGATTATATTGATTACATTGATTAAATTAATTTACATTGATTAAACTGATTTCCATTGGATAAACAAAAATGACATGTTGACTATAGACAATGAAATGATTATAGAAAGAGCAAAGAATAATCGTAAAAGATGAGATGATCAATGGAAATAAATAAATTATCCCTTAAATAAAGAATAATTAATGTAATTTAGCCTTTCAACTATTACTATAATTTTTACAAATACGATATTTTATTTATTTGTGGTGAATAATGAATCCATATTAGAAATTTATTTATGGATGGGAAAGTTAATATGCCAAAAAATCCTTTCTCTCAAAAAAAAAAGTAAATATGACAAAATTATAGCACGCATTAAATCTAATTTAACTAGAAAAATAAAATATGTATTATTAATTATATGGTAATAAAATCATGATGTTAATAAAATATGTATGTAATATGTATTAATTATTTATTTATGCAAATGAGATTTGTGGTGATGGGGAAAGCAGATGCAGAATTTTTACAATGGGGATAATGGGGGAAAATAAAATATTTAAGATATTGAATATAATTTGTCTATGAAATGATTTTTAATTATATTGCAAATAAATCTTTCCTTATAAATTTATCCGTATTTTGAAAATATAATATCAAATAAAAAAAATAGAAACTAAGTATTACCCCATAAATAAAGCAAATATAATGGGGTAATTGATTTCCATTGATTATATTGGTTACATTGATTAAATTAATTTACATTATTAAATTGATTCCATTGGATAACCAAAAATGAAATGTTGACCATAGACAATGAAATGATTATGGAAAGAGCAAAGAATAATCGTAAAAGATGAGATGATCAATGGAAATAAATAAATTACCCCTTAAATAGGAAAAATTAATGTAATTTAGCCCTTCAACTATTATTATAATTTTTACAAATACGATATTTTATTTATTTGTGGTGAATAATGAATCCATATTAGGAATTTATTTATCTATATAAATAATATTCAATTTACACTTAAATCCATGTATTAACCTAAAATTATATGCAAAAATTTCCAGCCTAAAACCACTAGCCTAATTTTAATAATCTCAAAAAGTGAAATTAATTCTATACTCAAATAATCCCTTCAATGTTAGATTTATGGGATTGTATTCTCAATTTCACAAAAAGGAAATGTTTAATATAAATAAATAATGAAATGATTTCAACCATGAGTTTATTATGTCATTAATTTTAATTGAGTTTTTATTAACATTAAGTTTCATTATAACATTTATTGGTCCTTACAAGTTAAATATGAAAATGTTAAATCATCATTGCTTTAATATAAAATATTATCTTTCAATTCTAAAAAAATTTGTATTATAGCAATTGGCTAATTATAGCAATAAGTTTATTATAATATTAACTTTAGAAAAAATATTGTGAAGATACTACATTTTGAAATGGAATCGTTTAACATATCGTTTTAGAATCAATTTATTGTGATTCGTTTTAGTTATAGATATATTGTGATGATTTAACATTAGATTAAGTTTTTGTTCATCCAACCTACCCAACGCGCCAACTACATTACTATTACAACAGAATAGATCAATCCGACATCGAAGCGTAGCTCTGCCCACCCTGCCAATCAAAGGCGCAACACATTGCATGAAGATAGTATCTGGCGCTTCCGTTCTTACACCTGCTTATTGCCATTGCATCCATTGTCAATCGGCGTGTAGCATAAACTCCAAATCAGGTCACCTACGGTCCTTTTCGCGGTATCCTCTCTAGCGTGTGACGAAAAAAAACAAGCTTGAAGTGCCCGTTTCCATCCGTTACAAGTTCATCTCTTGCAAATGAAATCCATTTCCAATTCATCACTCATGTTCATTCGTTAACCGAGCACATGTTCAGTAAAGTATTCAAACTCGTTCCATTTAAATCGATATACCGAACCGCTCTGTCCCTTCAAATACCCGACCAAGAATTGCCAAAACTCAGCTAAAATCTCCAATGACCGATTCAATATGTCCAGCCAACCTTCCCAAAATATGGGTCTAGTCCCATCCGCATAAGGGGCGATCTACATGAAGTCCAGTGAGCAGACCCATACACTTAAACATACACACATCTCCCCTGCAATAGACTCAAAACCAGTGTGTAGAAAGGAAGGAGTTTTGTTTGGCCATACAGATGTCAAGGCTAGGAATAGGGGAAAGAGAAAGATTGACTAAAGGGGTCTAGGAACCGACCATTTACTCACACCACAAATTCATTTCGTGCTGCATAATACTGAAACACAATAAGTAACTCCATCCAAACTACTCTTCGTTTCCCTTAGATGATGCCTAACAACTTTTCCAAACTCACCATGCTTTCAACAACATATTCTTACAAAATGATACATCCACACATATTTAACTATCAAAATTTCCTCTGCACATATTAAGGCCTCCTCCAGCTATTTTATAGCTTCTTTCTTTTTCTTCTTTTTTTTTTTCTTTTTTTTTTTTCCTTTTTTTTTTTTTTTTTTTCTTTTTTTTTTTTTTTTTTTTTATACATGGCCTGTTCTAAGAATTGACACATCATAATCCACTCAACAGCAATTCTAGTCACTCCACTTATGCAGATCAGACATACTACTCATAACAATCAAATGACCAGACACCCGATATGACGAAGCTATTTCCTCACATCTCCTCCCATACCAACACCTGTCATTTCCCCACTACTCATAACAATCAAATGACCAGACACCCGAATAGCAGCATATCAGAGAGTTTGAGCGTGTGAATATGATAATCGGTTCCCTAATCACCCAATAGACAAAAGGACTGCAGTTGGGCTAAACTTTGACTCTCTATGGGATTTCCACTAGGCTAGAAGACAGACTGACCAATAGCATGACTTATGGTTAAAAAAGCAAGTATGAGTTAAACCTCAGGGTACAATACGCTTGGGTTATAGCATTCTCACTTTGTATTAAGGGGGATAGTATGGGATGACTTGTATCCTTAACTTTTCAACACACTGGAATGAGCGTATGCAAGCGGTTGTGTGTGATTAATCGTGTATAAGACTGCTACACTGTGCACCACTCGGATATTCATCTAGGAAATTTAAGGCATTGAACTCACCAGGTGGTTAATCAGTTAGCTGCAAGTGCTCCCTATATGATTGCTTCAAATCTGTGCCCTTCAAACAACAATTGTCCCCAACGCTTAATAGTATCCTTGCTGTCATCACGCTGTCTTTACTCACAATGGTCTGCCCTTCTGGAAATGATAACCTGCCTGTGAAAAAGATCGGCACTTTTGATAGTTCTTAATACCGTGTTTTCAATGCCATATCTCACACTTTTCTTCCCCAGCGGCGCCCTTTTTCGCCCACATGTCAGCTTCTACGTTGCGTTCCCTAAATATATGTTGCACTTGAACTTTCCCTGCATGGTTAAGGATCGCCAAAATGGGGCCAAATAGAGCTTTGAAACGCCACGGTATAGTGTCTGGTTCCCTCAACCAACCAACGACATTGTTGGAGTCGCTTTCAAAACACAATTTTGGTAACGGAAATCCCTGATCTCGAATTATTGCGTTGCAAACCTTATTGATGGCGGTTACTTCTGCCTCTGTGGAGTCCGAGCACCCGATATATTCTGACAAAATGAAGACCGTCTCACCCTCTTCATTCCTAATAACCCCTCCTATACCCGCTGGCCCTGGATTCCCAAAAGAAGCACCGTCCGTATTTATTTTCCACCACCCCTTCTTCGGTCGAATCCACATTAATCCACGCCTGCACTCCTTTATTTTCTCACTCCTTGGCTGTGACATGCCTTCCGGAAAGTTGGCAATAGGGTCGTTTACATCCGATGTAGAGGTCTTTACTGCCGCCCTCCACCACATGGTTGCACACCACTTGACCTCCTCAATAGCATTGTTAATCACTGGTTTTTGGTCTTGGAAAACGGCTGCGTTTCGGAACTTCCAAATAATCCAGCAAATAGCCAACCCTGTGTAATTCCACCCCTCCTTCTTGTCCCTGTTCAGGAGCACTTCCAGCCACCAAGCAATCAAATCTTTTACTCTCCCAGGACACACCCCAGTCACCCCGAACCACATTTTTGCTTGATTCCATAGCAGACCTGCAAATTCACATTTACATTTTTGGTGGACGACTCTTATTAAGGCAATATCATAACCCTTACCCTCAAAAAAAAAAAAAAAAAAACATTAGATTAAGTTATTTAAATATATTCGTATTTTTAGAACCGTTTTATTTATATTGGCAACTAAATCTTTTCATATAAGTATATCCGTATTTTAAAATTATTTTATTTATATTGGCAACTAAATCTCTCCATATAAATATATCCGTATTTTGGAAACTAAATATTAAATAAAAAATACAAACTAAATATTAGAATATGTATTTTTTAAATAAACCATTCTAAATATCCGGTTTTAAATTTTAAAAAGTGTGTGTTACTTTATTTGATCCAAAATCATAAATACTTAAATCCTGTACACTAATAGAGAATAAAATGATCCCATAATTAAAGGGTGTAATGTGGGAAACATTATTCCTACTTGGATGGTTAAAAATCATGTCAAAAATGATAATCTACTTTAATTTTGTATATTTACTATGTATCGTTTGGTAGATCTTATAATATTAGACAACTAATTATAAACTTTATTAAAAATCTATTACCATTTAAGTGTTATTTCTATCAAATTAAAAGAGGTTATAGATTTTTTTTTTTTTTGAGAACTAGCGATATTATTCCATTTCAAACATAGACATCGACTAGAGCCAGCCGCATGTCCTTACAGATTCGACAGTCATGATTCACAATTCATCTCTCAGCCCTGCTGCTAATGACACAGACTAATGATCTTCTAATATGTTTACCAAAACACAGAAAAACAGACAACCAAGTGACTATCATGAAAGATACAAAATCAAAACCACCTTTCAATTTTCCCTTCACCACTAGCTCCTGCTCGAGCCCACTGGTCTGCCATATCATTTCTTTCCCTTAAAATGTGAACGATCCGTACCTCACCTCCCCATCTCAGAATAGCTACGATTGGACCAAGTAGCTTATTGAATTTCCAAGGAATACCTCCAGGTTCTTGAAGCCACTTAACCACGTTTGCAGAGTCACATTCAAATATGAGTTTAGGAAGTGGGAATCCTTGGTCTCTGATCAACGCCGAACATATTCTATATATGGCCGTGATCTCCGCTTCGGACGAGTCAGTAATCCCAATGTAATCTGACAGGACGAACAATACTTCTCCAGATTCATCTCTTATAGCTCCACCCACTCCGGCATGTCCTGGGTTGCCAAACGAGGAACCGTCTGTGTTAATCTTCCACCATCCCGCGCCTGGCCTCTCCCACGCCAGCTCCCTTCGAGCTTCCCTGGACTTTATACTTCGATTATTGAGCTGAACCAGGCTTCCTGGGAAACTTTCATCTACCCCAGTCAGGTCTGCTGCAGCCCCTTTTTCTTCGCTCATCCACCAAAAATTAACTCTCCATCGAATCTCCTCTATTATCCCATTACTATCGAAATGAGCATCATTGAAAATAATGTGATTTCTCTGTCTCCAAATTGTCCAGATAGTCGCCATTCCCACCAGATTCCATACCCTTTTCCTGCCCTTTTTAGGATTGCATCCCAACCACCAACTCAACAGATTGAGTACACTTCCCGGGATAGCCCATTCGATTCCAAACCAAGCCACCATTCTATACCAGATTCCGCTCACCATTGGACATTGGCAAAATAAGTGATTAACAGACTCATCAACCAAACCACAGCATGGGCACGCCGCCTCCTGTGTCTGAATAATTCCGATCCTAGCCAAAGTTTCCCTCACTGGAAGTGCGCCTCTTGCTAATCTCCATGCTAACATTTTAACCTTTACCGGGCATTTGATCTTCCATATTGTGTGCCATAACCAATTATTCCCTGTGTTGGTGTTCCCAATTTCCTTTATCCAGCACGAACCTGGTGTGAATTTTCCATTTCCTTCTCTCGACCAAATGATGCGATCATCCATATATCTATTGAGGTTTTGCATGTTGAGAATCTGTAAAAAGTAATTCCATACCTCCAACTCCCAGTCGAACAACTGTCTCCTCAATGTAATGTGCCACTCCCATTCGAAACCATTCCAACCACCATATTCCGAGATCAAGCTTTCTTTCTTACTAGCTAGGGCATATAATCTTGGAAATAGCTCCTTCAAAGTATCTCCCCCCTCTATCCACTTGTCACTCCAAAATCGAGTCTTTGTCCCATTCCCTACTTGGATGAAAAATTCCCCATCTTGTTCCGGATTACTGTATGTTTCCCATGTCTTACAAATCTGTCCCCATATTGTGCTTCCAGGTTTCGACTCAGGTATCAAGGGACTCCTTTTCCCATAATATTTTGCATCAATGACCTCCTTCCATAGTCCTGCTTCCTCTCCAAAACGCCATCTCCACTTCATTAGTAACGCGCCATTGAATTTCTGAGTATCCCAAACACTCAATCCACCAATATTCTTGTGTGTGCAGATATCATCCCATCGAACCAAGTGTAATTTTCTAGCTCCATCCCATTCGTTCCAGAAAAATCTCCTTTTGATCATTTCAATTCGGTCAGCCACAGCTCTAGGAACCCTGAATAAAGAAAGGAAATAAATGGGTAAATTGTTTAGTACTGATTGCAACAAACACAGTCTTCCCGCCTGCGACAGCACTCTCCCCTTCCACCCTTCCAGTCTGTGTTCTATTTTTTCAAGTACAGGTTTCCATAGAGCAATCCCATTGCTCCTACCCCCCACCGGCAAGCCTAGGTATTTCATCGGCCATTCTCCAACGCTACAACCAAATACCATAGCAGCCTCTCTGACCTCTTCCTCCAAACAATTAATTCCATAAATTTGACTTTTCTCATAGTTGATCCGAAGTCCTGTGGTTAATGACAGACATACCAGAATTCTTTTTATATCCTCTAACTGTTGGACCTCTCCATTACAAAATATAATCGTGTCATCGGCATATTGTAGGTGCGATATCACCGGCCCACCGTCGCCCACTTTCAGACCCTGTATCAGCCCGGCCTCCTTCGCCTTGATCATCATTCTATTAAATATTTCACCCACTAACACAAAAAGGTAAGGTGAGAGGGGATCACCTTGTCTTATTCCTTTTTGCATTTTAAAGAAGTCCGTAGGTGAACCATTGATTAGAACCGCTGCATTTGCTGAGGTCACGC
Organism: Hygrophila difformis; assembly: GCA_030278955.1. NCBI lineage: Eukaryota > Viridiplantae > Streptophyta > Magnoliopsida > Lamiales > Acanthaceae > Hygrophila > Hygrophila difformis. The sequence goes on along the minus strand of JAOANR010000006.1, from coordinate 56,144,655 downwards.
ATTCTTTTATCCAAGCAATCCATTTTTCATCAAACTCCATCGCCTTCATGACCCGGATTATCACTTCCCAAGACACGTTATCATACGCCTTCGCGAAATCAAGCTTTAATACAAATCCTTTCCGCCTGGCTGCCTTGGTAGATTGAATCACCTCCGTCGCTACCAATACCCCATCAAGGATTTGCCTCCCTTTGACGAATGCCATTTGAGTTGATCCAACCAAATCACTGACCACTTCTTTCAATCTTCTAGCCAATACTTTGGCTACAATCTTGTATATACTTCCTATTAATGAGATCGGTCGATAATCCCCAAATACTCTCGGATTGTTCACCTTAGGAATTAACCTAATAAATGAACTCCCTGTCCCTTTTGGTAATACAGACTGCTGTTCTAACTGTCTGAAAACGTCTTTGATGTCCTCTTTCACCACATCCCAGTATCGTTTGAAGAACCCTATGTTAAACCCATCGGGACCCGGGGCCTTGTTCCCATCGCAACTCCAAACTCCCTCCCGAATTTCCTCCTCCGAAAAGCTTCTGACAAGCCACTGTCTATCCTCCACTCTCACCTTGTTCAACCCAATACCATCAACGTCGAATACTTCCTCATATTGTTTGGAATACATTTCCTGATAGAATTTGATTGCCTCATTCTTAATCCCCCTAGGATCCTCCACAATATTTCCCTCCACACTGACAGATCCCATATGCCCTCTCCTTTTGTTAACAGTGGTGGCCAAATGGAAGAATCGGGTGTTTTGATCTCCCTCCTTTAGCCATCTTACTCGTGACTTTTGACACCAACGCCGCTCCTCCGCTAATAAAACTCTTTTTAGTTCCAATTTCTTCCCCATCCACGCCTCCCTAGAACCTGTGTCCCCCTCCTCACTCTGAAAATCCTCCTCCAACGTTCTCAACTCCTCCTGTAATTTTGAAATTTTTTTCTCAACTTCAGCTCCACTATATCCCTCCCAGCTTCTAATCCTCTTCTTCAACGCTTGTAGCTTCTTCACAATTCTAGACCCCCTACCAGACCCTGCCCCTTCCCAAGTCTCCCTAATCAAAAGATTAAAAGATGTATCATCCATCCAATAGTTATAAAATCGAAACGGTTTGGGTCCCCAATTAACCTCCCCAATTTCCAGACTAATCGGATAATGGTCTGAAAGTACTGAATCACATCTTTTCTGTACAATTTCATCCGATATACTCATCCATCCCGGTGAAAGGAGAAATCTATCCAACCTGCTATATACTGCTCCCCCTCTACCAAACCAAGTGTATTGCCCATTTACCAATGGCAAGTCGATCAACCCCAGAGTCTGAATAAAGTCTCTGAAATCATACATAGAACCGTTATCCTCACTCGATCCCACCCGCTCACTTTCATTTAATATCGCATTAAAATCCCCCATAAAACACCATAATTCTCCATTCATAGAGTTGCATTTCTGTATCAATCTGCCCCATAGTTCTGCCCTCGATCTTCTATCATTAGGGGCATGAAGGCAAATAACATTCCCAGCCTCAGACCACCCGTTCACTCTCCCTTTAACCCAAATAAAATTATGTTCCATTTCTATGGTTTGAAATGAACATAAAGTGTCATCCCACACCACCAAAATCCCCCCTGAACTACCCACCGCCCTTTGGAAACAGAATTCACATCCACTAGATCCCCAGATCCTATAAACCACCCTATCCCTGATTATCTCCATTTTGGTTTCCTGGAATCCGGCCAATGCCGGCTTTAATTTTTTACAAAGTCTTGATAAGGCCCTTCTTCTCACACCCCCATTCAACCCTCTTAAATTGCAATTAATTATTCTCATCAGAAATTTACTTAATCACAACAGCAAAATCCAATCAATACACATCACCTGCCTAATTCGCCCCTGATTCTCTTCGCCACCTCGTCCTCACTCACAAGCCATCTGAGCCCCAAAGTCCGAGCAACCTTCATGATTTCTGCCACCTCCGAGTAATCAACCAGCTTGACCCCCTCTGTTGTACGTATCGTTGTGAATTGTAGCTTTGCGAATGATTCTGCATTAAAGCTTCTTTTAACATCCACCTTATGACCTCTGCCCTTTATACCCACACCCCCCTTTCTTACTTTCCTAAGCTTTCTCCTCATCTTCCCAAGTCTACCATTCACCATCTCTGCGAGTGCCTCCTGCGCCATCATTAGGTCCGATGCTCCCATCTCCCTTTCTCCTTTTTCTGACTCGCAATGTTCCTCCTCCTCAGCTCGGACCTCCGTCTCATCTCCCTCATTTTCTATCCTGATTTCCCCCTCTTGTTCGCCCTCAATTCCCTTAGAAAACACCGCCTCTCTATTTGTGATTGTGTCTCTTGGAGCTATCCCACTCACTCCTAATCCTCCACTTTCTATCCCACCATTCCTGATCAGACATCTAGGTGGGCTTGTCTCCTCCCTCTCACTAAATATAGCTGGGCCGGCCACACTACTCCTTCCCCCAACAACTTGGGCTTCTCCACTGACTTGAGGCCCAAAACAGCACTCCTTACCATTCCAATATCCGTTGCAAGCCTCATCTATTTCAATCTGGCTAGGCTCGTTGGGCTTCTTACTGGGCCCAGGTATCTCTCCATCATTTTGTTTTGGGTCGTCCTTCCCATTTTCCAGCCCACCTTTGTTTTCCAATCCGACGTCACCCATTTTGCATGCGTCTTGGGAATTACTGCTGCAAGTATCCACCGTCTCCTCGATTATCCCCGTAGCCGCCATAATGATTTCTCCTTCAGCACGAATTTCTTTATCGAGTCGATTCGCTTCTCCAGACACTTTACTCCTGGACCTTCTATCTATCACCTTCTCCTTCGCCGGACCCGGCTCAGCTTCCGGCCATCCTTGATGATCAATCCGCTTCGCCACCTTTTTTCCATCCCCCTCATTGTCCACCTCCACCACCGCTTCACAAAAATTGGCCACAACGCTGACCTTGACCTCCATACTTCCAACAAGGATCGTTATCTCCGTGGGAATGGAATCCTTTCCGGTCACTGCCACAAGTAATCTAGCCCTGTCTAGTCTTTTCCGTTCCATTGTTTCATTGTCTATCGAGATAACCCTTCCCCATCTGGAAATAAGGTTTCCGAAGTTGTCCTTATTCCAAACTGTGTACGGCAACCCGAAAACGTAAATCCACACGAGGTGCATCTTTGGAGTCTCCCGCATATCCCATCTTCTTTTCCATTTAACGAATTGATCGTCCCTCCGATCTTTCAGAAAAGCTTCCCTGGCCTCCCGCGAGCTGAAGACCACCACCATCACCAGTCCACCACCATACAAAAGATCTTCACACTCTGAAAACGATGAATATAGCCAATCCTGAAATCCTCCAAGAACATCGAGACCGCCTATCTCCACCATTGCCGATCGATTCATCCGCTCCATATCTTTCGGATCATTAAATAATCTCACCACTTCTGTCTTGTTTTTCATACCTCCCTCCATCCTCCGTGTACCCCAGCCTTTAGTTACTTCCGCATACGTTCTCCCGTCACGCCATGCATCCCCCTCCCTTAGATCCGAGCTCCCCTTCATGTACTCTTCTCCGGTATCTCTTTCTTTGGCCTTTTTATTGTCTTCACTTTCTACCATTCTCCCCCCTCCCAAGGCCTTTCTGCTTGGTATAGCCCAGTTTGCTCTCATCTTCTTTCCCATGTAATCCCTCCCATTCAAATTCTTAATGACCCTCCCTGCTATCTCCTTGTTTTGGAATCTCAGGAAGCAGAATTTCGATCCTCCCTCTTGCCAGATCCTTGTCGGAAAATACCAATCACATATCTTTGCCATCTTTTCTGCTTCCTTCATAATGTCCCTATTAGACATCTCCACTGGTATATTTCCTACGTAGACCCCCACCAGGTTTTTGCGGCCGATCAACCTTCCTCCTTCATCTCTTTTTCCTGAAGAATACAGTGTTCTCCCATCGTTATTCTTCCATCTTCTATCTCCTCCGTGGAAAACACCTGTGTTCCGGCTTTCAGCACCTGAGCGGCGGTTCTCTCTCCACATCTCTCTCAAAAGAGGTTATAGATAAATTATTGAATCCAATATATTTTATGAAGGTGGTTGATATTTATGTTAATCATCGCAAATTTATTTTATTATGTATATATCAAATAATTTATTACCATAATAGATCCCGGCTGCTCAATTTAAGTGCATAATTCTTTGGATTAATTAATAATAGAAAAGGATGATGAGAAAATTAATATGCCAAAAATATAGTACGGATTAAATCTAATTTAGCAAAAATATATATTATTAATTATATGGTAATAAAATCATGATGGTAATAAAATATGTATGTAATATGTATTAATTATTTATTTATTCAAATGAGATTTGCGGTGATGGGGAAAACAGATGCAAAATTTTTACAATGGGGATGATGGAGGGAAATACAATATTTAGAGTTTTAATAACTAACATGAATTAGATGTATACATTGGCTAATAACTGACAAGAATTCGATACATATGCCTGAAATGAATTCAGGTCATCCCATTGCACAAAAAGGAGCAAGGCTATTTCGCACAAAGTATTTTGATTTTGCATAAACTTCCAAGATTATCTCGATATGGATATTGAATAAAGTACCAATGCCATGGAGTTTATCCTACTTAAATGAATATCTTAACTTTAATTTTAGCTTTGAACATAGCTTGAAGTTTGGGCTTTAATTTAGAAAATGGAATGGAAGTATGCGACATAGGCTTAATTTTCACTTGAAAATTAAGGCATGTAGGTGATGATTTTTTGAATCAATTATTTTGTTTCTTTAGTTTTATTTCCATGTTTACTGCAGTTATGAACTGAATCTTAATCATATATAATTGTCATTTTGCATAATCCTGTGACAAACAGAAGACTAATCACTACAAGCACATGAAATATTTATATCCTGACATCAATGGGGAATGTGGTTGGCTCTATTTCATCTGGATTTGCTCAAGTTATTAACAAAATTCTTGGTCATCCCCTCGAACCCCTATCTGGAAAAAATTGCAAGTAGAAATACTATGCCTATATTTTCATTCTCCTTCAAAATATAAATGCTGCATTTATTAAATATATACATAAAGACCAGAGAATTTTATCCAATGATGATGATAAGATATTGAACAAATGAGGCATGACTGGACACTGTAACTTTCCTAGCCGTTCCAAATGCTATGTTTGAATGTATTGTAGCCCAAATGGACATTTTCCTTTTTTTTTTAGTATCTGAAGGGTAACTATTTCCGTGCTGCGAAACCTTTATTGAGGAAGTTTGTTGCGAAACCTTTGTTGAGGAAGTTTGACAAGGTTTGGTTTTCTGATATTAGGAATGGTCTTATCGGACTGGCTAATAAATTTAATCGTCATTGATGTATCAAAATCTTCAAGTGATGTGCTATGATGGATTTGTTAATACGAATGTTTGAATCCAAGTTTTGCTCTATGATCCGGATGATTACATATTGTTTGATGAATTTTGTTAACCGCTTTATTATTTATCTTTTTCAATGAAGCATTGTTTGATTCCCTAAATATTAGTTGTTTTAAAATGAATCTTATTCTTGATTGTCGCGATGCCAATAAATATACAGGAATTGTAAGTGCATTACATTTATTCTTAGGTTTTTTTTTTTAAAAAAAAAGTTATAAATTTTAAGAATTTAAATGGGGTTAAAATTAAAGAAATCATATCGTGCACACTGAATTTGAAAAATGATACTTATTTCATTTTTCATATAAATAAAAGTAAACTTTATAATTGATATTATTGAATTAGTGGTCCTGTTATGGTATAGCTTTATATTGATTTTTGATCCAGGCTTACATATTCGTTGTGACTTATGTGTTCTAGATAATCCAATTTATAAAACCTATGGGCTATGAAACTGTTTTTTTTTATGATCTTACTTGCTGATTTAAAATTTAATTGTATTTTGTTTTCAAAAAAATTTAATTGTATTTAAAAACATATTTATTCCATAATCTGTATTCGATGGAATTAACAATCGCCAATTTTAAATAAGCTATATTTTGTTTTTAACATGCTGGTAATGATAAGAGCAATTTTATTCCTGTGATTAGTGACATAAAATTGTCAAGCAATTCATTATTTTTAGAAATGCTATAAAGGAATGTAGGACGTTATTAGAATATTTTTTTTTAGAAAAAATTTGTTTTGTCATATTTACTACTTTTACGCATGTATAAATTATTTTCTTTAGAGGAGCCGGAGCAAAAAAAAACAAATAGGAAAACTTTGATATTCCTTCAAACAATTAAACGTCAGTTAAAACTTTCATTCCTTTAATCTTGATCAATTTCTTATTCATTGCTTTGTTCATCAACTATTTTAAGTTATACATTTTCTTTCATTCAATCGTGAGGACAATTTATTCTTTTGTTGAATCTCTAAATAATGTTTTTTTGATATTTTAGAAACTTTTCTTCCCGCGCATCGCGCGGGCGGGTAATACTAGTTTTCCCTAAATCAAAATATCGTTGCCAAAAATGGAAATGACTCCTTCTGATGGTCTATTTTAATTATTACCTCTTTTTCTTACTATGCTCACTTAGACGAGGTAAATTGATTATTAATATCCAAAAATTGATTATTAATTACAAGTGGTGATATCAATTTCATCTCACATAGTTTGGTACAATTAGATTGGGTCGTTGTTATTTAATTAAGGGTCTCAATTCTTTATGGTGAATGTGAAATTAGTTTTTTCTTTTTTGTTAAACCGGGTATCTCAGGCTATATTGGACCCAAGACTAATCCCTCAAAAATCTGCAAGAACAATTAATTAAGGGGCCTTCTCCCAAAGTAGTTTTTTTGCATATACAATGCTCGAACCCGAAACTTTACTTAAGCAACTAGGCTTCATTCACTCAAGTCAACTGCTGTTGGTGAAATTAGTTTTGTTGGGAGGTTTTATTATTATTTTATTTATTTAATTTCCTATTGGATAATACTATAAGATATAAATATTTAAATAGTCGGTTGTAATATCACTTGAATTTTCCCCTAATTTCATCTACATTCAAGGTTTGGTAAAGAACAATGTCTAGTGAAAAACACCCATCCAAGTAATTTTTAAATTATTAAAGAAAATTAATTAACTACTAGGAAAAGGCTATATAATATAAATTGATTGCATAAGGGACAAGTAATTTCATTGAAGTGGTTTTTATGATTAATAATCTATGGCATTTTAGGTAGGGGTGTCAAATATTTGAACACGAACCCGAAAAAACGAACACGAACGACACGAAAAATTTAAGGTTTGGGTTTAGTCATTTTGGGTTTTTTTTCAAATCAGGTCGACCCGATACTCGACCTGAAATATTATACCAGCTGCTCAATCTGACACGAACACGACCCGAAACCTGAAATTATGTCAATTTTGGCCTATAACCCGAAAAAATGAACCCGAACGACACGAAAAATTTCAGGTTTGGGTTTGGTCATTTTGGGTTTTTCTTGAAATCAGGTCGACCCGAAACCCGACCTGAAATATTATACAACCCGATCAACCCGACACGAATACGACTCGAAACCTGAAATTGACACCCCTAATTTTAGGTTAAACTTTTTATTCTTACTTTTCATGGTAACTGAATTTTTATGATCTTGTACGTATGTACTCTTCAGCACCACAATAAAATTTTATTATTTACATAGGCAATTCTTAGGATGTCAATAGGTTAGATCAGAATCGAGAATCGGGCCGGACTTAAATTTGGGTTAGGTCTTGATAATAAAAATGGATTCAGAACCGTTTTGTTGTCGTCCTAAAGATGCCAATGAGTCCGAGTCAGACCATAATCGAACCAAACCACCTTCAGATTGGATCTTGACGGACCCGATGTAATACCCTGAAGAATGACTTGGGGTAGTTCTAGGATGGGTGACCTCCTGTGAAGTCTCTCAGAGTGCGCGTGAGTGAGGCCAAAGCGCATCGGAAAGAGCTCATGTTGGTTTGTGAGGACAACCTTCACTCTGGAGCCGGCAACATCTAGAGTAGGGGTGGGAATAGGCCAGGCTACCCGACAGGGGCCCATGGCCTCGCCTACTGAAGGCCATGCCATGCCAGAATTTTTTTATAAACAGACTAGACTTAGGCTAATTTAAAAGCCTATTTAACTAAATAGGCCTAGGCCAGGCTTAATTAAAAGCCTTTTAGGCCTACCAGACTGGCATATTTATCATATTATTAGTCTGTTTATGTTTATTACATAGAAATATGTCGTATTATTAGTATTATATTATGTAAAAGTAATTATTAATTTGATCTTATTTCAATTTTTAAAATAATTATGAGTTTTTTCTCATATATAAATAGTTCAACCTCGTATATAAATAGTTTTAGATGAAAAGTTGCCCAAGTAAACAAATTATGTCTTCCAACCTTATGATTACATCCGGATATATATAAATAAATAAACTTATTTATGAAATATGCTTAATCAGGCTTTTAAAAGGCTTAGAAGCTGGCCTATTTAATCAGGCTTAGGCTTAACATAAACTTAATCAGGCTTTCTGAAATAAATAGGCCAGTCTTAGGCCTATAACATAAGCTTATCAAAGTTAATATGTCAGACTCGGGCCTATGAAAAATCGATGTAGGCCCAGGCTGTACAAGCCTGGGCCTAGCCTATTTCCACCCCTAATCTAGAGCAGCACCATATCTTTTCAATGGACCAAAAATGGGAGTGTTACAGATGGTATCAGAGCCAGACGGCGACCGCGTGCTATAGTATTCAGGCGCCTAACGGAGTGAAAAATCCACAAGATGTGGATGGTTGAGGCATTCACGAGATTTGGATGGCCGAGCGCAACGAGGACGTTGCAATCTTAAGGGGGAGGAATGTAATCCCCAAAGAATGGCTTAAACGGAGTGAAATAAGCTACTCTTACCAACAATATACCTTTCTTTTTTGGTAGCCATTCTATAAGAACTCCAAAGTTAAGCGTGACCTTGGGGTAATTCTAGGATGGGTGGCCTCCTGGAAAGTCTCTCCGGGTGTGCGTGAGTGAACCTTGTCTTTCCGCTGCCGCAAAAATATTCATTGAGATTTTACTATAAATTTACATTTACATTTGTATAAAAAGATATTACAGACCATATTGGAAGCAATTTTCCTTATCACAATTGATCCTTACAACTACTTTACTACGTAAAATCTACTTTAAATCTTATGATATCTAACGTTTGACAAACACAATGAATATTTGAAATATTCTCTCCATTCAACTTTTAATTGTCCTTTTTATTTTAAAATTTTTTTGTTGTTTTCAAATTTCAAGATGAAACAAATTTATGTCCAATTTCGCCCTCATTTAACATTAATGTATTAATTCATGAGTCAATAATGTATGAATTTTTTTTTTTTAATAATGTATGAATTGTGAATTGTAGTTTTGTCAGAAAATTTGAAAATATAATAAGTACTGTAAGAGATTTTCATTTTAATATTTGGAAAACAATCCCTCCCTTTATATCCTTGTAATTGTGTGGCATGGGCTCCCACCACTAATTTTCAGGCCTGACTCCTCCAAAAAGAAAAAATAATATAAGTCAAATGGGCTTTTAAGTCCTCCAAAACTCCAATCCGTGTTTTTTGACATTGAATTTTAAAATACATATCAGGATGTTTCAATTCCTTTTCTTTCTTTTATTTTTCCTTTTTACAGCTGTGTTACAGTTTGGATTTTTTTTTTTTTTTTGAGTTATTGAAGGTCTGAGAAAGGGGTGGTAGGAGCCCATGGTACACAAATTACAAAGGGAATAAAACGTAGGAATAGGGGGCCGGTGGGATTGAACATCTAACCTTCCATTGGAAGCCTAAGAACTTAACCACTTGGGTTAAGTTTTCATCCTCTATTACGGTTTGGATTTAAAGATGGAAATAAAAATAATATTCGTAGTATTTTGTTTAATAAATGGGTAAAAATCATAAAAATAGTATTGTAACTACAAGAAAAATCAGTTTTACCGATCCCAAAATGGGTCGATAACCAAGGATTCTGGGGTCAGAGATGTTACCGACCCCATTGTCGATCACACACTGGGCGGGGGGATTACCAACCCCGCACCGACCAACGATGGGGTCGGTAGGCATGGTCTTGGACCTCGGCGATCCGCACATTTCCGACCGTAAATTGGGTCGGTAAATTTCTTTTATGTAATAAAATATACTTAGGAGGGCTCGAATCCGCCACCTCAGCATCATTCAACCTCAACACAACCAACTTGGCTAGCTCTCTACAATACCAATAGTATTCCGCCATGTGTCATATATATCATCCCTTCCCAAATATATTGTCGGGTTATGGTGAAGAGAGGTCTCGAACCCGGATGTGCGAGGAATTGTCACATCCGGCTACTTAACATTTCATATTATCATATAGAATGTTTTATATATAACCTATACATATAAATGTATAAATTAGAAATTAAATTGAAATATAAAATAGTATAAACTAAAATTATATTAAAAATAATAAAGAATTCATTAGTTAAATAAAATACAAAATAAAATTAATTAAATTAAAAAACAGAAATCAATGAATTAAATAAAAATAATAAAATCATTCAAAAGTTAAAATATAGGTAAATAATAACATAAATTTATTTCTAATAAAAATATTATGAAGTCAAAAATTTAAAATGAAATTAATTAAATAAGTTATGAAATTCAGTAAATAAATAAATAAATAAATAATTAAATGTCTCAAATAAATAAATAATTAAATTATGAAAATAATAAAAAAAATATTTAATAAAATATAAAATAAATAATAAAATATTGGGAAAAATAATAAAAATTGAAAAAAAAAATATTGATCCCAATTGCGGTCGGTAATGAGGTCGATAATACCGACCACAATAAAAGCGATCGATATTGCGGTCGGACCTCTGACCACATTAATGATGGTCGGTAATGTGGTTGTGGAAGACACTAGGCTTCAATAACGGCTAAAAAACACCTACTCATAAAATAATTCTGAAGTACAGTATATATATACTTGCATTAATTAAAACTTTTTGACTTATAATAAGAAGAAATTTTGACCCTAACCATGGAAGAATTCCAAGACCAAATGGAAGTCCTTTTCAAAGTGCCTAGAAAAAATATTCCAAACAATTCTAAGGTAAATTGGAGCTAATTAAGTGGTCAAAAATCTAACAAAAGAAAATTTAACTAATTAAATTGTCGTTGTTCTTTCCAATTTACTTTTCAAATACGTTCAAAGAAAAGGTCCTTAGCTTCTTTTTAAAATTTTAAATTTTATTTTTTTTTAATCATTATATAATCGGCTGAGAAAATTTACGTTATACTTGTGTTGAAATTTAGATCTAATTAACTCATTGAAAAATTCATAGATATATTCAACTTTCATGTATTTTAAAATTCCTGCATAAAATTAATATGTGTTTTTACGCTCCCCAGATAGAATTACCCTTTGCTCCATAGTTTGCCCCAATTCAGTTACTGTACTGACACATATACCTCTGCATATGCAAATGTGTTCTGCCATAAGATGCCATGTGCTACGCGCTTTGAGGAGGTTCAATTCATTCCATACAGAGCATAATAAATATAATGGAAACTGGATCGGTGATGACTAAAATTAGTGGGAGTAACTGCCATTTTCAATTCTTTCCATTTGTTGTCTGATTAATGAGTGCCATTTTCGTCATGGATGAGAAATGGAATGCGAAATTGCATTTGCATAGCATTAACCTGTTCCTTTCCCGTCAAGAGGAAGGCGAAATTGCATTTCAAGTTCAATGGTGGCTCACGTTGTGCTGAGTTACAAATCATAATGTGTTCTGGCAATAGTCTATTAATGTTCCCTGCATGATAAAAATATGTTCTGTCAATAGTCTATTAATGTTCCCTGAAGTACCAAACTTTTTTTTCAATGGAATCGGCCACAAACAGCACCCAATGGCTGTCACGCACATAAGAGAAAGAAAGCTATAAAACAATAAAAAAACAAAGTTATATTCGCATATAATGGGAACTGGTATGAACCTATATATTTCATGCAGGGAACATCAATAAACCAATGACAGAACATATTGTATCATTCAGGGAATATCAATAAACCAATGACAGAACATATTGTATCATCCAGGGAACATCAATAAATCAATCAAGCACACGTGTAGCATTAACATTCTACCAAAAATTGTCCACGATTATAGGAATAACCAAAATATAAAATCCCCTTAATTATGATAAATCATTGAAACAAAAAAAGGAAAGTCAATATTACAATATACTACCATAACTGTTGGGGAATAAAAAAGCACAACATATGACTCCATAGAACATCTCAGTATATGCAGCCTCAGTATAAGAACAGGTTCATAGTTTGCCCTTTTATTACACAAAATCTTTATAATTGCAGTTAAGGCCAATTAGTTAGATTTGCACTTGGTTTAAAGCTTAATTAAGACCATGCAAGAATATGTCAATTTGCATGAACTGCCTCCAGGGGTTTAAATATATAGTTCTTGTTATTTTTGTGGGAGTTGGGATATCAATTTTAGACAATTTGTTAATGTTTGGAAGCGGACAAATCTGCTAGTGAATAGCAAATTTTAGGAGCATTTTGTCTCACAAATATTCTATATGTTTGTTCTTCTAGAAAATGACTCTCCATCATTGTTTGAGTTTTGAGGTGATCCATATTACATTTGCTACTTTTGATAAAATCGGGTCAATTGCGGTGTATCATATGGATTCTTTTTTTTTTTTTTTTTTTGATGAGCCATTGAAGGCCTGGGAAATGAGTGGTGGGAGCCCATGCCACACAATTACAAAGGGGAATAAAGGGGAGGGATAGGGGGCCGGTGGGAATCGAACCTCCAACATTTCGTTGAAAGTCAATGGACTTAACCACTTGGGCTAAATCCTCATCCCTATCATATGGATTCTTGACTTCCCTCAAAGAGTGCAAAATTCTCAAATTTCCATACATGATGTTTTGCTAGACCATCTTGCACTAACTAGGATACTATGTTTATCAGTAAGTAGATTATTAACATGTACAGTTATAATGGAGCAATGGGTTTTGTGATGCATGCTTTCAAGTCACAAGCCTTTTTTTTTTTTTTTGAGGGAAATGTAATTTTATTTCTTCAATCAAGAACTACATCTGGACTTTCACAACTGCAAACAACGGCCACAACACCACTACAACAAATAATATCAAGTATTTAAACGCCAATGCTCACTATCAAACAGAACCAACAACACAAACATCAGACAAAATCAAGTGTACAAACGCAATCCAACAGAATCAAGTACACAAACGCAATTCAAGTCACAAGCCATTAACCGTTGAAAGGCGTGATGACAAACGTTGTTATTGTGATGTGTGCGACATTTCATGTGATGATAGACATGAATATTGTAATGTTTGACGAAAATCATTTACAAAAGCGAATTGAAATTTTTTAAAACTAAAACCAACACATCAGAAATATGATATCGCACATCACAATATGTAAAAACATCACAAAACACACTCTAGCATTACAGTTGCCTGCACTTTAACCAAGTGTTGTCAATTCAATCTACACTACTTATATCTATACCTCCACAATTATGTCACCAAAATGTGTTAATTTATTACATCAATTAAGATATAGTGTATCTATTGAATTATCTAAAGTGTTGAATTGTAACTATCTAAACTACACTTAGCTTGCTCTATGTTTGTTGAATTGTATTTCTACTTATGTTGAATTTTGACACTATATTGTTGAATATATTTTCACAATTTATTAGACTAATATTTTATTTTATTTTTTCACTGCTACATACACACTTCTAATTTCTAAATTACGCATTGTTTCTTATCGAATATATGCAAAATTTTTGTTAATTTGTTTTACTGTCATTATCAGTATCTAAGTCAAACTACATGTGTCTAAATTATACATTGCATTTATGGTTGAATATCATACCTGTTTCTTATTATTATTAAATGAAAATCACTATTTAGTTTTAATTTTGTGTATTCTTATTATTTATATTTAAAGTTGTTTGAAAATATCAAATACATTAATTTCATTCATTAAATTTTACGCATAAAATAATCTTAAATTGAAGAATTTCATTTATCACATCTTCATGAATGCAATCTACCAAGATATTGTGGCAATTTAGGCAAACCCAACCAAGAAAACTCATAAATTAATTCATACTAGATTTTTTCGCCCGCTACGCATGGGTGTTGAACGAATATGACGATATAAAATGAGAATATAATGTTTTCTGGATTACATATTCAATTTCTTTTGTTTAAATAGTGATTGAAATGCATGCAACAAAAGATTAAAAGGAAAATAAAGGAGATAATAAGATGAATGAAGGAAATTCAAACTCAGGTGGAAATAATATAAAATAAGTTATTTTTACTGTTACAAAATTAAATATATATAGTTTTCTTTCATATCTAAAATGATGAGAGTAAGTGGAAAATAAGTATTCCTTATCTATTCAAAATTAGAAAAAATTACTCCATCCGACCCACTAATTCTGTCTCGCATTCCTTTTTGGTCTGTCCCACTACAATTGTCACATTTCCCTTTTTAGATAAACTACTCCATAAACATCAAATAAAACATCGCATCAACTAATTACTCCGCTTTATCACAATAATCCATTATACCTAAAATACTGTGTCCAAAAGTTTTAGGACGGTGTTACCGGAACTGATGGAGTATATTTTGTATTATTAAGATTTAAAAAAAAAAATTAGTTTTCCTCCCTAATATGTTTTACATTTTGACTATTATCCCTAAAGTTTTTTAAAAATATTATTTAATACTTTTTTATTATCTTTTCATCTTTATTATGTAATGTATTTTAAATTTTTTTGATAAACAGTGACAATCATGTGTCGGTAAAGGTGTGTGGGAGCCCAAACTACACAAATGACTATTTTAAATTTTTGTTGTGATTAGTTTTTATGGACTAATCCATAATTTTATAAAATAAATTTTAACTATAATTATGTTTTGATTATCTGTTAATTTTTTAAATATTATTTTAGTCCATAATATTTTATCCAATTTTTTCTTTTCCGTATTGATTATGAAAAAAATTGTAGTTAATATTTTCATTTAATTTAATTAAATTTTTATTATTTTTCAATTCATTATTATTATAAACCTTAAAATCGAATTTATACTCCGATACCAAGTCTTTTAGGGGTATATTTCTTATATTCTTTTACAGTACAAATTATTTTAAAAAAATTGTATAAGAATTTACTCCAAATTTCATATACATTTTTATTTTATAGTGAAATGGATGAGAATAATTAAACTATGATGTGTTTTAGTCTTTTTTTCTTTTCTTTTTATTTTCTTCTTTAAAACGAAAAAAATATGTAGAATTTGTTTAGAATGGTATAAAATTTTTTAGGTTATTAGTCATTTTACATTTATCAATATATTTAGGGTCAATTTAAGTTTACATCATATTTTCAATGAAATATTTTTATTTAAAATATAATTATCTTATATTGATATATGGTTGTATATTTTTTTAGGCATAAATCTGTAACCTAATTAAATTTATTTAATAATATTATAGTATTAATATTTTTTAAAATATTATGTATACAATCAAATAATTTATATATATATATATATTTGTATTCAATTATATCTTTTTAAAATATATATGAAGATTTTCTAAAGATTTTGTTATATTAATAAATAGATTTATTTTCTAAATATAGATATTGATGATGTGTCCGATGACGTGGAATTAGTCAGCATATTACGTGTAAACTTAAGAGCCGTTGATCTAAAAATGAGCGTATAATGACTGATTAACCCTTTAAAATTAAGAAGAATGAATTAAATTTAATAAGGACAAAAGAGTCTGTACGGGCCAAAAAGTATTCAGGATTTATTATATAGATGTGGAAAAATTCTCGCAATCGAAAGAAATCCAAAAAATAAATAATTACTCCCTCGTTTTCTTTATAAATGTCACTTTAAGAATAATTTTAATAATAGAAAACTGTATTAATTAACTTATATTTTTAATTTTTATCTTTCTAATTAAATTGTTTAATTTTATATGTATTCACCTAAAAAATTGTTTAATTTTATATTTTAATAAATCTTTAGAAATAATATTATATAAGTTAGGAGTAATGTTGGAAAATTACTATATAAATGTATGTATAAAAAGAAAATTATTATGTATGTTTTGATTTTTTTTTTTGTAAACAGTTGCAGTTATGTGTCGGTAAAGGTGTGTGAGAGTCCAACCCACATAAATTACAAACGGAGATAAAGGGGAGGGACAGGGACCGGGTATCGAACCCTCAACCTATAGTTGGGAGAGCGAGGACTTGACCATTAGGGTAAATTCCCAATTCCGATTTCTAAATAAGAGAAATGGAAAGAATTAGAAGTATTAAATTAAAAATTAAAAATTGATATTTACATACATATACATACACTATATATAAGTATACAGTATATGTGTGTGTGTCGTTCAGTGGGAGAAGCAATACAATTTCGGACACACACAAGCGCACAGAAAACCCTGTGATGAATCACATTAAATGCCAATGGAGAAGAAGAAAATGCCAAATCTTCCTACTTGTTTTGCATTTATGGCATAAATGATTCTTCCTGCAAGTCCCTTCAATTCATCGCATCTCTTTCCTTTCCAAAAAATTGCTATCAAAATTGTTGCAAGAACGCAATTTTATTCATTCCATTCATCAATTTCCGGCCAGTGAGCGGAAAGTTGATTCCCTTTTCTTTATCGAAAGCCATGAATGGAATTTCTGTTGAATAGGTAAAGGAGAAGGGGGAAAAAGGGGAATTAGGGTTGTTTCTTGCTTGCTTCGCGTGATCCAGACGTTACTTGTTTTCGGTTTCCCTCCACTCTTGTCTTCCAAGGTTTTCTTTTCCCTCTTTGCTTGCTCCGCGCACGCGGGAAACGCGTTGTTGTCGTGGGTTAACTTGGGGTTTCAGAAACAGGGGTGCCCGTCGTTTTCTCGAGGGGGGAAATTAGTGAATAGGTGAAATTGGATGGTGTTGCTCTGAATTGGTGTTTATCTTGAATAGTGGATTGCATTTGGGGGTGATTTCATTGTTTGTTGAAGTCAATTGAATTGGTCTGAGTGAATAAATTAGGGTTCTTTTGTTGAAACAAATCGGAACTTTCCGGCGGAGGGTGGAAAGTCTTGGCTGATTTTCCGGTTGAGGGGTAATCTAGTTTTCTGAAGCCGAGGATTTAGGGGAAACCATTTTGCTTATCCAAAAAGGGAACTTTTCCGATTTTCTAACTGGATTGAGACGGGGGTGTAATTGATTTTACAAAGTGGGATTGATTGTCCAGACGTCAAAGGATAGAAATCTCTTGTTTTATAGACCCCTTTCCCCATTTATATCGCTAGAGAAAAAAAAATCCCGACAATTTCTCCTGTCCTCTCACCCCATAAATTATATTCAGACCCGTCTTGCCCCTTCCTCTTTCCTTTTGCGCTTGATTTCTTCCTCTTCCTCTTCCTGTTCTTCAAAAGAGTTGAGAGAGGGAACCCTCTCTCTCTCTCTCTCTCGGAAAACCACCACGTTTATCTTTGACAGGGTCTCAATGCAGACAAATCTTGAAAGCTTCTTGGATTGCACCACCCCTGTGGTCCCATCTCTATTCCTATCCAAGGTTTGATTGTGTTTCACATTTGTTTTGGTTCTTCTTAATCATTCATTCATAAAGCAATAGCTTTCTTGATCTATTTTATATTCACACATCATTTGGTTTGGGTGTTTTTTTTTTACAATGTTTATCCTCTCCTGATTTTGAGTTTTCCTTTCCTGGTTTTGTTGAACATAAAAATTCAGAGTGAGACAAGGAAGCTCAACAGGCTATGGCATCCTTGGGAAAGGGAAAAGATGGAGTATTACGTTCTTGGTGATCTCTGGAACACTTTTGATGAATGGAGTGCATATGGTGCTGGTGTCCCAATCCTCTCCGATGGCCAAAATCTAATCCAATATTTCGTGCCTTACCTCTCTGCCATCCAAATTTTCACCAGCAATTCATCTGCAAACTGTTTAAGGTAAGAACTAAGGAACCCCTCCATTAATCAGGACATCAGCTTATGTTTGTTTCCCTGTTGCCTGTCTGAATTATTGCCCTTTGTTTAATCCTTTGTCAGCATTGCTCGATTCAATTCAAGATCTTTGTAATCTGTATGGTTCATTTGAATTGACTTGATGCTACTTTGAAGTCCATCACTTGTGTTTCGAATTTGAAATGAATTGTGTTCTGCTCTTTTGATGTATTATTATGTAATGAATTTAGGGATAGGGAAGAGAGTGACTCTGTTAGCGAGACGAGGGAGGATTTCTCATTTAGTGACTCGTTTAGCGACGAGAGTGAGAGCGAAAAGTTGTCGAGGTGGGACGGATGTTCGTCCGAGGAAGGAGTGTCCGAGCACGACAGCTTTTGGCATCCGGATGATCGATTGGGAAGTCTTTACCTGCAGCACTTTGAGCGGTTGTCGCCATATGGAAGGGTTCCTCTTTCGGACAAGGTATACAAATGCTTAATATTTTAGAGGCATATCGCATTTTTGTTGATTAAAGTGTTGATCACAAATCATTAAATGCATAAAGGAAATGTAATGCTAATGAAGAATCTATAAAGGAGAAGCAAATAGGTTGGAATCGAATTATATAAGCATTTTTCTCAATGGACAAATAGAATCCATAGCCCTTTAGAATGCTTTGGGAATGGACCGGTATGCTTCTTTTTGGCCGTTTTTAAAATCAGAATGTTTGTCATATCTACTGTAGATTGACTTTATTCTACTTTATCCGCGATGATTCAATCATGAACCGCTCTTTTTCTTGTGTGGGAAATAATTTCGGAACTAGAATATATTCTTCCTTTTTATGTGATTGATTTGTCCTTTCCCCTTTAGTAGCTAAATCGATTCTACTTTTGATTTATGATATTTGTTTGTTTTCGTTCCTTTTAACTTGTGCAAACCAATGATGTCGAATCTGTTGATTTGTCTCTTCTTAGATTGGTGCATTAGCGCAAAGGCACCCGGGATTAATGTCATTGCGAAGTGTGGATCTTTCGCCTGCCAGTTGGATGGCGGTTGCCTGGTTTGTCGTTTTCCTCCGTCCTATTGTCTTTTGATGACTGGTTTTAGTTATGGAAAATTAACGATTATCTGATAAATGGGTTTAGGTACCCAATTTATCACATTCCTGCGGGTCGAACCATTAAGGACTTGCAAACATGCTTCCTCACATACCATACTCTGTCTTCTTCTTTTCAAGGTCGAAATTGAGCCTTGACATTATCGTAATCTTTTAGCAAATAAGTATTTTTTGTAGGATTTTACTAATACGTACGCTCAACCGGTGCTTTCAGATACGGACTTTGACGGAGATAGTGAGCATCTCAAAAGGAAACCAAAGAAAGAAGAAGCCATCCCCCTACCGCCATTTGGTTTAGCCACTTACAAAATGCAAGGTGATGTGTGGATGTCGGATGAGAACGGTCAGGACCGGGAGAGGATCATATCCCTAACGAGCGTGGCGGATTCGTGGCTCAAACAATTACGTGTCCAACACCACGACTTCAATTACTTCATGGGAATGCGGCATGGGTGAAAACCCACACCCCCCCAACGACCAAACGCAGGCCTCTCGACGCCATACCATATATAGGTTTGTTGAGTTATCATCATCTCTAGGAAGAAGCAAAAAAAGAGATCAAAAAATCAAATGACTGAGTGTTTATAGAAAATGTTGTTAGGTTCAACTGGCGTTTTCTTGTCGATAGTCTTATGACCCCAGTAAAGCGAAACTAACCGGATCGTTGTTTCTGCGAGAATTTGGTGACATGGAAAAGACTTTGTCTGAAGGTAGAGAAGGAAGTCTTTTGGAGGCTGTTTCATTAACTGTGAAATGTAATAGTTTGAAATGGTTATGTACAAATGTTGTGGAATGTGTTGTGGATAGGTTTTCATGTGGTGCTTTCTGTTTGTTAGTAAATACTGCTTACTATATATTCAGTGCTTTCTGAGAACACTCTTTTTGGGCATGAATGACAACTTGCAAGTAATGAGATTTGCTGTCTTCTTGATATGGTCCATGGAATTTTCATTATTGTGCATTTATTTCGTTTTGCTGATTTTGATTTTATATTTGGCTTGTACCAAGTACACCGGGCTGCATTTGCCTAATATTAATCTGGTGAGCACTGAAGAGTTGTCTCATCCAACTTGAGACATTTGCTTAAGTTGCTAGCTAGAGCCTCATATCATTTAGGTCAACTGCGTTTGGTAATATAATAAAATTGTTAATACTAATGAACAATATACTACAATTATTTAAATGAGTATATTGGGTATTTAAAAATGCTAAAATTTCTGCATAAACAAAAGCTGAACCCGAGACCTTTGCTTAAGCTGCCCAAGCCCCATACACTCAGACCAATTACGTTTGGTGAGTACTTAAATTATTGTTGGGTTCCTCAAATATTTTACTTCGCAGTTATTAAATTTTTTTTTTACTGGTTTCCTCAATATATACTGTATATATATTTTTAAATTTCTTTTCATTTACAACAATTTTTATTGGGTTCCACAAAGGTTTTAAAGGTGTGGACTGTAGACCAAACTTTCAAAGTACATTGTGAAAAATTAAAGCGCGATCCCAAACAACTCTCTACTACTACCAAAGAGAGCAACATTTCAGTTTCATTGAGTGTAACTTTTAGGCCATAAACTCAAAACAAGGACTCCAGCAATAAATATTTTCACCTCCTTAATATAATTTTTATTTTATTTTATTTTATTTTATTTTAAAATTTTTGGAAAGAAAATAACCAGCCTAAGAGCCTGAAAAAGAGGTGATTGAATAATAATAATAATAATAATAATAATAATAATAATAATAATAATAATAATAATAATAATAATAAGAAGAAGAAGAAGAAGAAGAAGAATAACAACAACAACAACAACAACAACGATAACAACAACCACTAACTAATATCTTGTGAGTGGCCAAGTGCCACCGTTTACAAAAAAAAAATACTCCATCCGTCTCATTCCAAATGTCCTATTTACTATTTTTGGATGTCCCATTACAAATGTCTTCTTTCTATAAATAGAAATAATTTTCCCCTCCAACAACTATGTGGACCCCACCATATACTCACAAACCAACTTTACCTTAATTTCCGTGCCCAACAGTAACAAGACACTTGGAGTGGGACGGAGGGAGTATCTTGTGAGTTGTCATAGTGATGATTAGTTGGTTTAGTGGTGATTGAAGTACAAAAAAAAAACTATGGTTCGACTTTTATGGTTTGATTCTCACAACCATCGATTACAAGGAAATGAAAGTGTACAATTACCATCGGTTCAACGATCAGACACTAGTGATAAATCATCAGACTATTATAAAATATGTCTTCTGATGATACGTGATTTAAAATTCATAATAGTAACCAATTCTTCCATTCCTTTGGATTTCAAACTATTCATAAAATAAGATAATCTAATTGTGTTATTAGACTTTTACATTTTTGTTATATGTTTTAATATGTCTATTGCATCTAATCTAATTGTTCATATAGGATAATATATCGTCCTAATTTGATTTGCTTACTTGAATTTGTCTAATCAAATTATAAATAAATTCTTTCCTTCAACGATTTGGAGGAGGAGGATGATGATGTTATAAAAAATAACGTAAAACAATGAAAAACATACAAGAATTGTTTACACAGTTCGGATTTCTCCTACGTCTGAAGGCACTATCAAACCAGAGATTTCACTATATTTCAGATACAGTTTACAATGATACAAGAGGGGTTCAAATACCCACGGAACCCTAGGCCCAAAAAAAGGCTGAAAAGACATGGGCCAAAATAGTTGGATCACAGCCGAGTGCAATTGTGTACAGTACTCTTCTTGCATCATCAGAATTCACAACATATTAGATGAATTTGGAACATTAATACTTAAAATTTATAATAATAAATTATTTCATTTGTTATTGATACCAATCGACCAAAAAAATTCTATAACTCCGAATTGAATATACCCCTATTTAATTTTCTTTGAACATTTACAATATCTAGAATTTTAATTTAGTTGTTCTGTACAAATTAACCAATAAGTGATAATATTATAAAAGAAGAAAAAGAAAAAGTACAAAGAGCGAGATGAGGAGAGCCTCGGAATAACGATGGATAAGAGAAGAGGCCAGTGATCACGGCCTAAAAGATAGCTGGGCAAGCGCCCAAAAGTCTCCCCGCCGGCCTCGTTAAAACCCTTTCATGGAAAAACCCATTGGGAAAAACCCATGGAAGGGGAAAAGAGTACCAAGCAGAAAAGGAGATAAAAACCATCGAACAGATCACGTAAAAGGACTTAATGGAATCTATAGTAATCTGAGTACATATCATTAAAAATGTGCTTGTACAAAAAATGTGGGGTAGTTGTATACCACGTGAGATCGCCACCAATAGAAGAAAGCGCATCCGCAGCTGTGTTTCCTTCCCAATAGATATGGGATATGCGAAAGTTAAGATGAGCTAATGAGTCTTTAGCAGCCTGCCAGCGGCCTAAGCAGCGCCATGGGATGTCCGGGTCCGATGCGGTGAAAGCATGAATAACATAGGTAGAATCCGTCTCCAACCAAAGGTCAGTCCAGCCCTTCGCATGAGCGAATTCTATTCCTAAGCAGGCAGTGAGTAGCTCGGCTTCGTACGCAAAACCAACACCATAGCCACCCGAGAAGCAGCCCTTTACATACCCTCTGGAGTTGCGAAATAAACCTCCACCGGAAATGTCACCAGGAGAGCCGGAAGCGTGGCCGTCGACATTGCACTTCGTCCAGGCCGGGAGAGGGGGATGCCAGCGCACCGTAGTGATTTTAGGCGATTTAACCATCGATACTCGGAGCCCAAATGCCTTAATCACACTAAGATCCGCCAAAGAATTATGCATGCTGCCTAATTCGAGGTGATCCGCCTCTTTCATAAAAGCCATGAGGGAGGCAGCGATCTTGGAGGTCCGAAGAGGCTGGTGACTACCAGTAGGTGATTCAGCATGCATAACTTCATTACGAATAGTCCAAATGTACCATACATAGGTGACGAAGAATAATCTCCAAAGAGAGTGAATTTGTTTGCTAGCTTTTACCGAAATGCTTTGCAAAAGAAATTCCATGAAGCTAGAATCCACATGGAGCCTGTGTTGAAGGCCGAAAGCTTGGATGAAGAATTTTAAGACTTTGGAGGGCGCCCCACATTGAAGGAACAAGTGATCCAGGGATTCTTCTGCAGCTCGGCACAACAAGCATATTGACGGACCATTAATCCCTTTGGACTGAAGGACCTCCCAAGACAGCAAGATTCCCTTGATGGCTTTCCAAACCACTATCGATCTTCGCCGGGGAATAAAATTGGCCCATATCCACGCTCCCCATGAGGTCGAAGGATAGGAGGGCCGGAGGTGCTTGTACGCCAACTGAGAAGTGACTTTGCCATGAGCCGCTTGGGTCCATACACGGCGATCCTTCGAACTAACCGAAATGCGAACGCCCAAGATAGCGTTGAGGAGATCCGGATAATTGTCAACAAAATTAGAAGTAAAGTGCCAAGCACCATCTATAAAATACTCACTAATTGGTTGATGAAAAAATTCCCTGAGGTCCCTAGGGATATCCAGCGCATCCGCTAATATGCAACCTGCCCAGTTGTCAAGCCAAAAGCGGACTTTAGAATCAACACCCACAATCCAAGCTTCCTCATCTATTAACCTCCGGGCATGAGTCAGGCAAGGGGAGCGGATGGAGGATAATAAATAAGCCTGTCGTGGAACTCCCTGTGTGAACCATCTATCTTTAAGAAATCCGAGAGAAGAGTGATCCTGGAGAATGTCCCATGCAAGCTTCATAATGTAGGCTTCATTAGCGGACCGAATCGTGCGAATGCCGAGCCCCCCTTCATCAACAGGGCTGCAAATGCGTTTCCAACCAATAGTAAAATGATGGATCTTGGTAATATCCCCAGTCCAAATAAAATTCCGACAAGCCGCTTCAATACGCTTGATCTGTAAACGCGGCCATCTATAAATCATCATAGAGTGCACCGTTGATGCTATGATCACATGATTAACCAGGCAAATTCTACCGGCCATGGAGAGGGTAGCGCCCTTCCATCTACCAAATTTAGTGATAATCAAATCTGTAATCTCCCTGAAATATTGACTTTTAGGCGATCCAATGAAAATCGGACAACCAAGGTATTTGAAAGGAAAGCGGCCAGCAGGGATCCGATAAGCAGCTAGAACTCGGCGTCTGAGTGTGTTAGCAACGAACTTGCCAAAAAAAAATTCTGGACTTGGCCGGATTATGGAATTGACCTGAGACCCCCGCATATTTGGCGAGGATTGAATGAATATTATCAATAGATCTCTCATCGCCTTGGCAAAAGAAGACAATGTCATCCGCGTAGAAAAGGAACGGGGGAAGTCGACAGCGCCTACTGGCGCGAGCAAGTTGGATATCCCCACGTCCGATCTTGTTATTGATCCAAAGGCCAAGCACCTCCTCGGCCATGCAAAAGAGAAGCGGAGACAGTGGATCCCCTTGACGAACACCTCTTCCGCAAGAAAAAAATCCTCTAGGCACACCATTAATAAGCACTGAGACTTTGGCCGACGACAGGATGGAGCTAACAAGATGACAAAACTTACGGCTGAATCCTAGACGAGCAGCTACATATAAAATGAAATCCCAACGGACAGTGTCAAATGCTTTGGTTATATCAATTTTAAGGGCGATGCCTCCCTTTTTAGAGCTGCTTAAGCTGTTGAAGCATTCCGACGCAGTGGCTATACAATGATGAATATTACGCCCCGGGATGAAACCAAATTGAAACGGACTGAGATGCCTTCCTAGGAGAGGGCCGAGTCGGGCAGCAATAATCCGAGTGATGATCTTGAACAGAAAATTACAAAGGTTGATGGGCCTGTAGTCTTCAATCCGAACAGCTCCATCCTTTTTTGGAATTAGAACGATGAAGTTATTATTGATACCCATAGGCATGTGCGCATGAATGAAGAAATACTGGACAGCCTTGCAGAGATCGTGGTGGATGAAATTCCAACACTTGTGATAAAAGATACCTCCAAATCCGTCAGGCCCCGGAGAGCTATCGGCCGAAAGGTCCATAACTGCCTTGTAAATTTCCTCTTTACCTGGCGGTTGGGTGAGCTGAAAATTTTCCTCCTCCATAATCACAGGGACGATGAAGTCAAGAACTGAGAAGTCCGGGAGATCCGCTGGTGTTTGGAACAATGATTTATAATATTCAATAATATGATTCTCAATGTCCGCCATATTATCCGAAAGGTTCTCACCAATCATCATTGAAGATATTGCATATTTTGAGCGCTTCAACCTTTGATATTTATGAAAGAAAGCTGTATTTCGATCGCCGTCTTTCAACCAAGAAGCCCTACTCTTCTGAGAGAGAAAATCATACTTCGCCCACAATTTGTTATTGAGATGAATATGGGCATCCATCTCCTCGCAAAAAAGAAGCTCACTATCTCCCTCCTGGTCCAAACGAAGCTGGATATCCTGAAGATTCGAATAGGCAACATCCACCTCCTCAAAAATATTACCAAATGAAGTCGAGTTCCAAGATTTGATTTGAAGCTTGAGGCGTTTGAGTTTAGCCGCAAAAATAGCGATGGGATTAGATCCTGAGACTGGAGTGTGCCACGAAGTTTCCGCCATAATAAAGAAGCTCGTGTTAGTAAGCCACATAGATTGAAATCTAAAGGGCCGAGGAGAAGGAATGTTTGAGCTGCAATTCAAAAAAATAGGAGTGTGGTCCGATCTGTGCCTTGCAAGAGACATCAGTGAAATATTGTCCCACATTGCCATCAGTCCGTCCGATACAATTGCCCTGTCAATCCGAGAGGCCTTGATGTTTTGAGAAAAGGACCTTTTGTACCAAGTATATTTGTGACCAAGAAGATTCACATCATTGAGACCTGTAGCGTTCAAGAAATCCAGCAAGTCAGTTGGACGACTATTTTCAAGACCCGATTGATTTAGCCGTTCGTGAGCGCCCAAAGTAGTGTTAAAATCCCCTATGATCAGCATGTTGTCGTGTATGTGGGAAGCGATGTCATTCCAGAGAGCAGCACGGGCCGAGCGATCATTGTGTGCATGGACGAAGCCAAATCTGTATTCGACATTATTGTATTCGAAATCAAACATAATAATCTGATCCGATTGAAAGACCTGCCTGACCTTGGAGATGAAGGCCGCATTGTAAAAAACCCATATGTTAGGACGCTTATTTGTACGGTGATTAACACCAGCAGGTTGCATAGAAATATTATGCCAATAGTAATCCTTAATATCCGAGAGGAGAATCTTGGGCTCCGCTACGGA
Organism: Hygrophila difformis; assembly: GCA_030278955.1. Taxonomy (NCBI): domain Eukaryota; kingdom Viridiplantae; phylum Streptophyta; class Magnoliopsida; order Lamiales; family Acanthaceae; genus Hygrophila; species Hygrophila difformis. Next base: position 56,118,115 of record JAOANR010000006.1, on the reverse strand, counting down.
CACCCAGTAAGGTCGATGCTTGGAACACAACTCTTTAAGCGCAATCTGGGATGGTTGATTGCCCATCCCACGGATATTCCAAAATAGGATTTTCATTTTTTGTGCCGCCCCTTGCCATGCTTTGGCGGCAATTCTTCCCATTGCTTGGACACGGCTATGTGCATCAACTTAGAAGCTTCGGTAGTGGGGTTAGTGATACGAAGCTGATGCCCGCGAGATCTCGTTACCGGTCCCTCAAGCCGAGGGGGATGGCATTCATGGCCCTCGTCCAAATCTTTCAAAGTAGGATGGAATGGAATGATGTGGTTGACGGAAGGATTAGCACCCTGCTGTGGACCATTATTGCCAGGACTAAAGGCGTCAGTTTCACCATCTGAGTTAACATGAGCATAAAGAGCCAATTGCAAGGGAGCTTCCTCCAGTTCTGTGGTATGCCCAACACAATCCACTGGGCTGCGATCTTCAGTAGCAACCTCCTCCTGGAGCACCTCAAAATGATTCGAGGACGACGGCACTGTAGTAGCCTGTGACTGCTTCTCTGGACGCCGGGGCTTCCATGTCTTTTTAGGAATGGTGAAATTAGTTTCCTGTTCCACTTTGTCCTCCGAATTTGTATGATCCGTCGTCTTAGGTTTCCTCTTTCTGCAGTCCGCAGGGTGGTGGCCCAAAGTGTTGCATGCAGTACAATAAACTGGAACATTCTCGTAAGACAGTGAAACATGTATGTATGAATCCGGGAGGTCCAGCTTCACCTGCTCGGGGAGTGGCTCCAAGACATCGACTTCAACCAATACACGAATAAAATGCCCAAGGGAGCCATCTAACGCTCTCTCATCAATTCGAACCACATTACCCACCACTTCCGCAATATTTTTAATAATAAGCCTATGCCAAAGTTCATAGGGGAGTTCATAAATTCTAATCCACACAGGTGTCAGGGAGGATTTCACCTTATACGGATTGAAGTTCGGGATCCATGGTTGCACTCTGATTCGGCCATGATCGAATGAGTAGAATTTTGTCTGAAGTAGTTCTTCACGCAGCGCGGCATCCTCAATCATCACGTTATAATAGCCCCGACCAAGTGGTATGATGAGCAAAGGGATTCCCCACAACTTGTTGAGATACCCTTCTAGTTGAGGCTGCGCCAAAGGCTGTTGGCCTTGCTCTAGGAGAACCCTGATAATAACAAAATTGGAGAAAAGCTTGAGTCTTTCCTCTATGAATTGTTTTTCTAGTGTAATCGAAACAATATCACCTGAGCGATCGGGCGGCCGCGCCACCGGAGGGCATGCGCCTCCTTCACGTAGGGCCGCACGAAAGTTTTTGATGGATTCTGCCTCATGCTGAACGTAATCTCGCTTGAGCGTATCGGCATATGTCCGGACCTTGGAGGACGGCAGGCCGTGCAATGCCTCACCAGGTGCTTGAGATGGTGCACGTGGAGAAACGTTATTCTTGGAACCAGAAGGAGCGTCTGGAGATGCGGCGTCATGCACCGAAGCTGCCGGCAAGGCTTGCGGGCGGCGAATAAACCCTTCCACCCATGGAAAGGCCTCACAGAGTCGAGATAGATCGCCAGGGGAATAAGAGCGGGTGCGGGAAATCGAAACGAAGGGGTCAGGGGATGAAGACGCCGTTGGTGAAGCCATTGAACGGAGAAGAGAAGATCACGGCGGCTAGGGTTTCGTCATTGAACGGCGGCTCCCCTCCAAACTAATTGAAATCTGCCTATGAACATGTTCGAACTTAGTGAGTTTGTTTCTATATTTTGTAGTCCGATTTGATCTTTACAATCTAAATGAAAGTTGTAGATAATCATGTCTAGTATATGTGGTTAAAATTTCAGAATTTTTGGAGTCCATTTGATATGTCAAAAAGCCAATTTTCCGAACTGTGTCAAACCTGAGTCCGGACAGATTTCTGTTTGCATAATAAAAACGATTTTTGACATGTTTCCTCAACTTATTTCGAAAAAGTTAAAACACGAAAGTTGTTCGTTAGGGTGTTTTGCATAAACTGTGAAGTTTTCAGATTTTTCGGACTTAAACCGAATTTTTAAATTGAAAAGGCGCAAACTGTGACGCCAAGATACTTCTAAATCGAAGGATTTTGAAATTTCGAAACGAACGATCAAAGATTTGAAATACGATACATCTATACTTTTGAAAAACCCCGATACATTAAATCTAAACGATACATGAGATACTTGGTGGAGGGTGAGTGCTCTGCAGGGTGCCCCTCTAGCCTTTCTCTTCGGGCCTATAATGGACGAGAGAATTTGATGAGATATTACGCCAATCGGCGGGAGAAACATGGCCTACTCTCTCGGGTTGTCCGTATGGATTTCTCGAGGCTCCGGAGTGGTACTGGGTATGGCAGATACGGCTGCGGCCGCCGGATCACCGGCTAAACGAGATACTTACGAAACGGTTGCGGCCGCCGGATCACCGGCTATACAAAACACTGAGAAATGGTTACGTAACGGGGGAAATAAAAGAATTAATATTTTTAAGTATTTATTTATTTATGCATGCCTTTAAATTATGCATTTAAATTATGTCTTTAAATTTCATATCATGACTAAATTGTTATTGTGGATTAGATGCATGTTCAAGTACACAATTGAAATTATTATTTCCTTTAAACTTTGTGAATGCATGTTAGGAGTGAAATTTTAAATTATCTAATTAAATCCCTTTATTGCTATGTTAGGATCGACTTACTCAGTATTTTATATACTGATAAAATTATTGTTTTCTCTTTTCCTTTCAGAGTATGAAGATAATGCATGAGCATATGCATTGGGGGATGGAAAAACTTAAACATTGTTTTTTTATTACTTTTACGATACTTGCATAACGGGCATGTAAATCCCGAATTTTGGCCATGTCGGCCCACTTTACATTTTTCCGCTGCGATATATTATTACTACTACTATATGTGTGGATGCCACTTATTATTATTTTTAAATAGATTCCGGACTTGTTTTTAAATCTTTTTGCAATACCTATAGCCTTGCATCTCTTGGCAAGCTCGGAGAATCCGTGTCTTGCTAGAGAGATGTGGCGGTGACATCCCGGCCTGGGTTATCAAATCCGGGGTGTTACAAGTTGGTATCAGAGCCCGGAATATTTTAAAGCTACTATTATTATTATTATTTTAAAATATTTTGAACTAAGTATTATTTCTAAATTTATTATTATCATTATTAATTTTTAAGACTACTAGTGTTATTTATTTTAGCCCAAAATTTGAGCCCAAAAATTTTCCTATCCAATTAGTATAATATTTTGAGCCCAAAGGGGGTTAAACTATTTTGACCCAATAATTATTTATTATAAGCCCAACCATTTCGGCCCAAATACCTATGCTTTTATTCTTAAGTCCAAATTATTATTTTTGGCCAGTATAGAGGCCCAACTTTTTAAATCCACGATTAAATTTAAAAATACATTAAAATTAATTTTTGGGGGGATTGCATATGCATATTCATGTAGATTTAAATTCCTGCATCTCTTGACTTTTATTCGAAACATGACCTGACTCTAACCTTCTTGTTGACATTAGATGGCCGCCCCAAACGCGAACATGATCAACCTACTAATGAGGTTGATTGAGGCGTACCTCGAATCTCCTCAAAACGTGAACAACTTCAGACTAAGGGTAGAACAAATGGGAGCTAACCTGGGTCACCTAACTAATCTGGGCCAAGCAGGACATCAAGATATAACCCAACTCCAAATCCAAATCAATGAACTCCAGACCCGCGAGACTGAACTTCGGACCCAGATGGACGACGTAGAGACCGAAGTAGGGGTCGTGGGACATCAACTGCATCATCTGAAGGACGATCTACTTCCACCTGCCCCTCTCGACCTGGGGACTTCTCCCGCAGCTAGCCCCGTAGTTGATCCTGACGCTGTCCCTACAGCCGCCCAACCTTCAGTTGTCGTCGTTGATCCTGCCCCGGCCGCTGGGCCCAATTGGCCAGCGAGCCCAGTATTCCATGGACCCCTTGGCTGGGGTACCGTTGAGGAGTCGAGTGATGAGGATGATCCCATGGAGGACCCAACCACCTACACTCCCTCAGCTTAGAGACCTTTTATCGCATTTTTTCTACTATTACCGTTCCTATTTTCCGAGCTATTCCTATCCTTGTGATCCCTACAGCTTGTATCAAATAACGTTTTCTATTGAGCAATAAAAATACAAGCATTTATGTTATATTCTATTTCCATTATCCATAGTGCCCACATACATATATATGCACATATTTAAAACCGCCTTCCATATCCAAACGTATGGTGAGGGACTCAACAGAACAAAGGAACAAGGTATTAATAAGCAAACAACACATATAAATGTCAATCAAACGGGAGTACCTCGAACCCTAAACCCTGAAATCCCAAGTCATCAATTAACCGCAATTCTAGAGTTAACAACCGAAATAGATAATCATGGAGTAACACCACAAAAGCACAAACTACAAAACACAGAAATGGAAACCATCGTCTTACAGTCTCATAAGGAAACTACTTCTACTACGCACCCCAAGAGTACCGTAAAAACGAAGGGTCACTGATCAGGAGGCGGGAACTGGCGACGCATGTAGTCGTCCTAAACCTTTCTATCATTTTTTATTTATGATTTTAATTCATTTGAATAATATTTAACTGAAACATGTCGTCATATAACTCTTTTTTTGTTAAGTAATTTTGTTTATTTTATGATCAAGTTGATTATGTTATCCTAATCTTATTCTTGATTTTGTAGTACATCATCTCACAAGAATACAAGTATATCCATACCACATTCTTTCATCTTTCACTAGTAATGAAATTATTCTAAAACTATATGTAGGTCCCTTAATGCTTCAAGATTCTGTTATGGATGTTATTATGATGTTCTAACTACGGTATACGAAAGCGATAAAAAACACGATCAATTTGTTAACCCAGTTCGGTCCTTCCGACCTACGTCTGGGGGATACCAATCCAGGCGACCTTCACTAGACAGAAAAACCAAAACACAAACACGCTAACCAAAGCCTAACACCAGAATCCAAACTCTACCACTAGATGATACAATCCAGTCGAGCTAGCGTTGTTGAAACTCCCCCTCAACAACCCAGTAGGGATCTCACCCTAAATGGAATCTTTAAAGGCCGAAACGCTGTTTGTCGTTCTCCATGGCTTTCTTCTTTGATCGCATGAATTCCTCCAGAACTTTCTTGAATATTGAAGATCACAATACCTTCAGATATTCCTATGTAAACTCAATCTAATCTTGTTCTTCTAAAATATCTCACTCTATGAAATCTTGAAGAACTTTTACAAGATTCTCCCAAAACTCTCTCTCTGTAATATAAGAATGAATACAAGTAAAATCGCTCAATGAAAATCTACATCTAGATTACAGACTCTGCACTTATATAAAGAATACAAAACACATAACTACCAGCAGAGTTAACTGTCGTCGTCAGCCTGATGTGCCAACACCTGAGAAATATCTCAATGAAAAGTACAAGGTTAAGTTGTCATAACAATGTATTAACAATCTCCCCCACATTTCTTGAGATGATGGTCCATCAAACAAGGTGTCTATCAAAAATGCAAACAATAAGCAATTCAGATCATGATAGATAAGCACATCATCAACAATATAACAAAATATCAACAGAATAAAGTTCCAAACAAGACGACAGTTTTAGAGAGTCAATAGTCCATCACAGTTCATCCAAAAACAAACAAACACAATCAGCAAAATATAGTGTCATCAGCACAAAGTTCAAACATCCATCAGTCATCAGACAATCATCAAAAACATTAAAAAGTTTAGTCAGAAATGTGTTACCCAAATGTACCAACAACCATACCACATTGAGATGACCTCCACCAAAACAGACACCACCCACACTTGTTTCTCCCCCTTGATGGATCAAACAACTCCATCTGAAGAATCCTCCTCCTCATCAACAAATGGATTCTGCTCCTCAGAACGAGCTCCACTTGAAGAGGCCTTGCGGGTTGGGGAAAGAGATCCTGGAAGCATACTCATTATCTGTGCAATCTTGCGCTTGGTGGCAATAGCTTCCTGCTGATCTTGGTCTGCTTGTCACTAAGGGCAAGCCAGACGGTGGTGGTCCTTCCTTGAAGTCATTATGCTTATCACGAAGCTCATTGGAAGGGGAATGTGCATTTATCTTGATCAGGTCATCCTTCTTTGTCTTAATGCCATTTTGATGCAGCAACAATGTGATAAGGCCAGGGTATGGTAAACTAGCAGTCTTGGTGATTAGATCACGAGTAAAACCTAGCATACGCTTCAAAACCAGAAGACCAAAATTCATAAGTTCTATTCCAGAATCAATACAAAAAAAAAGTTTACCCATTTCCAGTGAAGGCTGTGAGGCATGGGATGTTGGCAGGATGTTTGCACGACACAAATAGAACAAACAGTGAAATTTCATGGTCATATCAGATACATTGCATTTCTTCCGGCCAAAGTCAAAAGCCCTCTGATTTGAAATAGTGTAGGCTATATCGGCAGGCGAATGAGGCAAATACTCCAGTGGATCACCAAGATCGTCGTTTGGTGCAAGTTCTAACAACGCATTTATAACACCAGGAGTTAAATCAATAAACTTGCCTCTAATGTATATCTTACCAAACCACTGAGACTTCTTGTTGAGAACGTCAAGGTGTAAGTTGGTGTAGAACTCTCTGACCAGTGTTGGAGAGTAGGCTTTAAACACCGTTGCCCACTTCAGTAGATGTCTTTCTTCAAGGAACTCAACGAACCCTAGGTTCGTGTATGAAGAATGGACAAAAGTCTCATCTGGGATGAATTTTCTGTTAACAAGATCTTTGGTTCCGAACAGCATCATTTCCTTGGTGAAATATGTCATGTTGAACGCTCGTTGGGACTGTAAATCCCTTTGTGTTTTCTCTGGCGTCCTCTGGGTCCTTGGTCGTTTCGCAGATGTACCAACATCACTGTAGAGGTGCTCCGCTTCTTTCTCTGTGAAGACCTAGTAGTAGGTCGTCGGACCTCCGTTCCAACATCAGCCTGTTCTGGAACCTCTGGTTCATCATGTGGCAGAATATGATCTTCTTCTTCCTGGACATGTTCGGCTTCAGCATCGACAGGATTTGGAGTATTTTCAGTGGGGTTTTCAGTTGGCTTGTCAGTAGGGTTTGAAGTAGGATCCTAGGAGGATTTTGCACTGGACTACGAGGAAGGGTAGGATACATAGTGATAATAGGTTCGGCATTCTCAGCAAACTCCGTGAGTTGATTTTCAGCAGCTTCAGTGGAAGTTTGAGCAGTATTTTCAGCAGTAGCATTTGGTTCCTCAACATTTTCAGAAAGATTTGGGTTATCTGAGGTAATCGGAGGCTCTGAAGTAGTTTGAGTTGGTTTAGAGGCTTTTTCGGGTAGATTGGTTGAGAAAGATGAAGCCATAGGTAGAAAATCTGCAAAACTCAAGCTAGAAACTGATATGAGGTAAAATGAAAACCCAAACTGTCGATTATAAAGAGAGAAAACGAAGATGAAGAGGCGAGAGAGACGAAGGTTTTCCCTGTGACGTGCGACGTGAGTGATGGTGTCAGTTGCCAGTCATCATTACTTTAGGACGACGGTTTCTCTAAAAACTTTATCCAAAACAATATTGGGCCTGAAAATCTTATGGGCTAAATCAAGTGTAAATGTGTAAAATAAACATAAACATATATCAAAATTTAACTTGAGTAACAAAGGCCCATAATAGATCTAAGTGTTTCAAACCTTTCACCATCGAGTGCTTTAGTAAGGATGTCAGCACGTTGTTCCAACGTCCCAATATGTTCAATGTTGCATACACCCTCTTCAACCAAATCTCTTATAAAATGATACCTTATATCAATATGTTTGCTGCGACTATGTAGAACAGGGTTCTTTGAAATGTTAATTGCACTTGTATTGTCACAATACACCTTGAAATCATCTTTTTTGATCCCATAATCACACAAAACTTGTTTCATCCACATCAATTGTGAGCAGCAGCATGTTGCAGCAATATACTCTGCTTCCGCTGTAGAAAGTGCAACTATGTTCTGCTTTCTAGAAAACCAACATACAAGATTATTTCCTAAATAGAAACATCCTCCCGTTGTTGACCTTCTGTCATCACAACAGCCAGCCCAATCCGAATCAGTGAACCCTATCAAATCCACGCTTGATCTTTTAGAGAACCAAATTCCTAATCCAATAGTTCCTTTCACATATCTCATGATGCGTTTAACAGCTTTCAAATGCACTTCCTTAGGATTTGCTTGAAATCTAGCACAAACTCCAGTGCTAAAGGATATGTCGGGTCTAGTAGCTGTTAAGTAAAGTAAACTTCCAATCATATTTCTATATAGTTTCTGATCTACACTTGGTCCTTGATCATCCTTTGAGAGTTTCTGTTGTTGACCTTGAGGAGTTCTAGCAATCTTACTATCTTCCAACTTGAATCTCTTTAGCATATTCCGAGCATATTTTTCTTGACTTAGAAACATTCCATCTTTCATTTGTTTCACTTGTAGTCCTAAGAAGTAAGTCAACTCCCCCATCATGCTCATCTCGAACTCTGATTGCATAGCTTGAACAAAGTTGTTTCTGAGATGTTCTGACGTCAATCCAAAAATTATATCATCAACATATACCTGTGCAATTATGAAGTGGTTGTCTTCATGCTTCACGAACATCGTCTTATCAGCTTCTCCTCTCTTATATCCATTATGAATGAGAAATGAAGACAATCGATCATACCAAGCTCTAGGAGCTTGCTTTAGTCCATAGAGTGCACCTTTTACTCGATATACATGATTTGGTCTAGATGGATCTTCAAAACCAGCAGGCTGTGCCACAAATATCTCCTCTTTGATCTTTCCATTTAAGAAAGCTGTCTTGATATCCAGTTGATACAACTTAAAATCCATAGAGCATGCAAATGCTAACAAAATTCGAACAGCTTCCATCCTTGCAACAGGTGCAAACGTTTCACCATAATCCAGACCTTCTATCTGTGTAAAACCTTGAGCAACTAGGCGAGCTTTATTCCTTATAATGTTGCCTTGCTCATCAGTTTTATTCCTAAAGACCCATTTTGTACCAATAATGTTGATGTTCTGTGGTTGTTCCACCAACTCCCAAACATCATTCCTTTCAAACTGAACTAACTCATCTTGCATGGCTGCTATCCAGTATTCGTCTTTAAGAGCTTCTGAAACATTCTTTGGTTCCACTCTAGATATAAAGCAGTTTAATCCAGCTAATTCTCTGTAATTAACCTTCTTGCTTCTAGTCAAACGTTGAGCACTAGGATCACCTATAATATCTTGCTGTGAGTGATGCTTTAGAGTCCTTGGACCTCTTCTCTTATCAGATATAACATCTTTAGAACTTAAATCAGCATCCTCTAAGTTATCTTCATGATTAGTATCTCCTTCATCATCAATAACTATTCCTTCAGACTGTTGTTGACTGGATGTGCTAATATCGGGGTTGACTGAGGCAGTATCAGTACCAGGAATACTACTATCATCATCCTTTCTAGGTAAAGCATACTTATCCTCAAATAAAACATTTACTGACTCAATAACCTTTCTGGACTGAATCAAATAAACTCGATAAGCTCTAGAATTGTTAGAATATCCCAAAAACCAACCTTCCTCAGCTCTAGCATCAAACTTCTTAATTTGCTCTCTATCCCTGTAGACAAAACATTTACATCAAAAAATATGAAAGTATTTAACAGAAGGAGTTTTACCATTCCAGATTTGATACGGAGTGTTGTTAGTATGAGGTCTCAACAACACACGATTGATGATGTGACTGATAATGGCCAAAATTGACCATTATTTTCAATCTATTTCCGTGTCTAATACGGACATTTGATCGCATTCCGGTCTTATTTAAATAAGAAAGCAGTTGAATTTAACAGATTTATGCAAGTTTGTATAAATAATAAGCTGGTATTGAAAAACACAAAAATATTGTTATTTTTATTAAATTTATATTAAAAAATCCAAAAACATGATAAAAATATTAAAAATCATACACTTGATTAATTTTGGTTCGATGTTGTCTATTCGGTGGAACACGGGTCTATTAAATGGATCACAAACCAAATAATCAAGTGGAATAAATATTATATTTATATTATTTTATATTTTGATGTATATATTTTTAATTTTTATGTTTGTTTATTTCTATTTCTGTTTTGAGCTATAATTAAGTTAATTGGTCCACTAATCCTTTTATTTAATTAATTGCAGGTGTTTAATTTAATTTGGTCCAGCCCAATCATATTTTTCAGTCCAATCTATCTCCTCAAACCCAACTCCATTAGCCCAATTGTCCAATTCCCTAACCATTAGTCCAACATTACACAAGCCCAATCCAATCCCCATTGGCCCAATACCCAATTCAAACCCATAGCCCAACCCTAACCTAAACCTAACCCTAACCCTACTACCATCCAGCCTCCGGCGCCGCCAAGGCCGCCGGCCGCCGCTCCGGCGAGATTCCGGCGGCCAATTCCATCCAAATCCATCTCCGTCCGGCCATCTCCCCCATTCCCAAAACCATTCCAGCCATCCCCCAAATCCAGCGCAGCCACCTCCGTCCCGTCGCCACCCCTATCTCCTCCGACCACCATCACCATCCTCCATTTCCGGCCACTCCACATCTCTTCCATCTCCACCATCCCTCCGATCCAACAGCTCCGTCGCACCACCGCCCTCATCTCGCCTCCACAGCCACAACCATCCACCACTACCACCAACACCATCTTCATCAACCATTTCCGACCAACACCTCTCCACCACCACTTCCACATTCATCCAGATCCGTCACTCCGGCGCCGCCGCCGCCGGCCACCACCAACATTCCATCCTCATCCTCCAGCCCTCAGTCTACGCCAGTCGCCAACCACCACCAAACTCCAGTCCTGCCTCCGCCCTCGCACCTTCCAGATCCGGCCACCTTCCTCCGCCCCTCGCCGCTGCTATATCACGCATCGCCGCCGCCGCATCGCCGCCCTCCACTGCTACCCCAAAGATTCAGAAATCAAGGAAGAAGAAATCTGAAACTGAAGAAAACGAAAATAGAAAATAGAGGATGAGGAAGAAGGAAAGTATAGAGAGGAAAGAAAATAAAGAAGATGAGAGAAAAATTAGAAAATGAGAATGAAGAAGAAAGAAAATGGAGAAGAAGCTGTAAAGAAATGGAGGAGGAAGAAGAAAGAACAAAGAAAAAGAGAGCTGGGATCGAGACAGATGAGAGAGGAGAGAAGAAAGAAATCTGGGGAGAGAAACGAGACAGAAAAATTCGAAAACTGGAAAGAGGAAAGAGAAATGAGAGAAGAGAGAGAGAGAAAATCAACCTTTGTCGCGGAAGGTTGCTCCGCGACAAAGTGCTCCGCGCCCAAAAATTTGCTCCGTGCCCAAAAATTATTCCGAGACTGTGAGAGGAGAATCAAGGCACAAAATTTTGTCGCGGAACATGGTTCCGCGACAAAATGGACCGCGACCAAGACATAGCCCTTCCGCGACAAAACAGAGTCACGTGCATGTCTCCATTCAAATTTCCCATGTGCCAGAATTGCAAGGAGGTCCCAGGAGCTGAAGTCCCGCCAGTGTTAAAATGTTTGTCTTTTCCTCCTGGACCTCAAGTCCCGCCCCCTCCTGGGCGCCATCTTGGAGCTAAAAAGTGTTTTGTCCTTAGCCAATGTGTTCCGCGACAAAGCAGTTGTTTGGCGACCAGGTGGGCCTTGAATGGGCCTAGGGCTTATTTCCTACTACTCTATAAATATAACCTCCCACCCCCTTGAACAGTAACCTAGCTACACTTAGTTTAGTTTTACTGTTCTTGGAGGCACCACTGTGCTCTCCAAGAATTTATTAGAATAGGTAGTTTAGTCTATTTTAATTTTATGCAATTTAGTAATAGACTTTAGCTTAGTTTTAATTTATGTTTTTGTAATAAATTAGTGTAGCTAGTGTTCACTTTTATTTTTCCAGTTTTATATTTTTGTACTTTTGGGTTTGAAACACTTAATCAATGGGTGTGTTTAAACCATTTTTGGTTTTTGATGATATTTGAGAAAATGTTCCACCAAAAATGTGTTATGGTTCTCCCATAATATTTATTGCTTTATTTTTATATTTTTGGTCACTTGACCATTTCTATTATTTTGAGTTAGGTTTAATGCTTTATTAGGCTTAATAAATGTATATCCACTTGATGTCTATCTCTTGCTAGATCTATTAGTGTAGGTTTCATTTAAATTTTAGTCTCTTAGTATAGTTTAACTTAATTTCTGTGTGGTGGATGTTTTACTGCTTCTTAGTGTTTTAGATTGTTTATTTTATTTTATTTTTAGTTTAATAGGTCTAGAAAGTGGATGGCATTCTAGTGTTTATCCATATTTATTTAAAATTGCATCTCCTATATTGTATTGCATCACATTGTAACCCCACGGGTTGCAATGTAATTTTTCCGTTGTGATCCCACGGATTACAACGCACACCCATGTAATACAATATTAGGCGTTATGCTGCCAAAATTTTTATAAACTTTAAAACCCTTTGTCGCGATGCAACCTTTGTCGCGGAACCACGTTCCGCGACAAAACCCATGTTTAGCGACAAAGGACCAAATTCTTGCATTTTGTCTGCATGGCTTTTGTCGCGGAGCACCCTTGTCGCGGAACCACGTTCCGCGACAAAATCTTATTCCGAGACAGAAAATTATGCCTTGCCATTATTTTGAAACCCTTTGGTCGCGATGCAACCTTTGTCGCGGAACCACGTTCCGCGACAAAGTCCCCGATTGGAGACCAAGGACCCAAATACTTGTAATTTTATTTTGGGAGGACTCTGTCGCGGAACCTTTGTCGCGGAACCACGTACCGCGACAAAATCCTTGTTCCGCGACCAGGAATTATGTCCTTACCAATTTTTCAACCCTTTGTCGCTATGCCTCCTTGTCCGCGACAAAATTTTTTTTGCTTAGCGACAAAACAAACCCTAATTTTCAAAATTTCATTCCTCTTATTTCCCACCCCTTTGTCGCGATACCTTTGTCGCGGAGCCACGCTCCGCGACACAAACTCTGCATCGCGACAAAGTGGCACCTTTTTGCCAAATTTTTATTCTTCATCTCACTCCATTAATTAATTGAACCTTTATATTAATATTTTGAGGTTGAAATCCAATGATCTCAACCCATGATTAATTTGATATAAAGAACTTTGTTCAATTCCCCATTAAAAGATTCTTCTACAAATAATTAAACTCTAATGATCTAAGTATATAATCCGAACTGTAATTAATTAATTAATTATGGAATGAGTGATTATTTAGACATGAAGAGTAATTATGGAATCATTTCCATACCCTTGCATGAGAAACCAATGTCTCTCATGCAAGATGACCCAAAAATATTTTCTTTTATTTATTTTGTCTTTTCCGTAATGTGTGAAACAGCTAGTAAGGAATATATCAGACTAATGTTGGCGGGTATTCCCACACGGATAACTAGCTCGTGGTCTGTATATTAATTATTAAATGTTATTTTGCATGGTCTGGATAGTGGCCGGTGGAAGCCTTGGCGGTTCGTCCATCCGGGATTATAATAGCTGCTCAGCTGACTCCTATCCGGATACAGTTTTCTTTTCTTTATCTTAATTTCAAACCCGAATCTCAAACTGTGCCAACACTAGACGACATAGGTCAATGTCTTCTAGTAATTAAGACAGTGAAAGAACATGTAGGTTTTTCTCTGATTCACAGACAGTAAGGGTCTGAATGATAGCGACCACTGTCATTTAAGATTATTCTGCTGTCTAAAATCTTCTCACCTGAATGATTAGGGAACTGGACCAGCAGATAACTGCAGTCCAGATTAACCCTAGTTATTTCTGGCCACTCTTTTAGCCACAGAAATTCTTCTCATCTCCGGCTATTTCATCTCTGTGTATCAACTTCTGTCTAAACCCACCTTATATTTTGGGTTATTTGATTTTACACTTCTCTATAAAATTATGCATGATATTATTATGTAGATATTGTGGTCAATATTATTTTGGGATCCTTCCCTTGGACATAGAAGTCTTGATTTAAATCAGATGTTTCATAATAAATTTCCAACAAAAATTCCTTTATAAATCTGGATCTAAGTAAGGGATAAATTCGACAGTTATGACTAATTCATATCCGACTGGGGGTTGATTTTGGGAAATTAGAAGCAGAGTCAGCGATTAGGTCTCACCTAGACTGAAAGGGTCTGTGTTCTTATTGAGAGTCTAGTACCTGATAGGGAATGATTTTCAGATTTATTATTTTCTAAAATTGCTGTTTGTTGAAAATCTTGTATTAAATATTACACTGGGTCAGATTCCACTTGGATTCCGATAAGGTGTGACAGATAATACTAGAGGAACAACATTCGGGCCTTGGTTATTTTCTAAGGTAGGGTTGAGTATTCTTTCAACTGCTATCTTCTTCTGCCAAAGCCTATTTTTGAGTCCTGAGTGAGTGCATCCGGAACGAACTAATTTTATTAGTTCGTTTCATTAGTTTGTATCTCATAACCACCCGACGAGAAGTGAACACTGCGAGCGGTTCACCGAGAATAGGGAATTCTTGATCCACACCCGGTCATCCTGACTGGGGGCTTTCTTTTACTACCAGGGTCAGACTTTCAAAAACCTCTGAGTGATAGGATTTTAAATGCTTTCTTACCTGCTTTCTTTTAACCGCTTTCGTTAGAGGTCACTCGGTTGTATTGAGAGTTGTGTAACTGCTACCTAGGACTGAGAGTTAAGGGATAGTTCAGGGCTTGATTAGAATCTTTGGGTGTGACATGGGGGAATGATAGCAGTACTTGACACTTCAATAAATGATTTGTCAGGGGTTGCTCGTCCACCACAGATAAATGACACGCTCTGACAGGAGCAGTTGTGAGTCTGTGGTATCTTAGAATTTGTTGCCTTAAGAGCATGTAAACTCTTACTGTAAGTACCTGTCTGTTAAAGGGAACATGGTATAGAGAGCATGAGAATTAGCTAACTGAAGGATTATCCCAAGCTAAGATCTGTGTAACAAAATGGAAGTTTAATTGTGTTTCATCTGAATCTTGTCCAATTTTTATTATTTTCTTCCTGTCCCTTCTGTCTCATTTAAATCTGCTTTCCTAGATAATTTTAACGCTTTCTTAGATTAATTTTATTGCTTTCTTAGACTAAATTTAATTCGCTTTCTAGAATAATTTTATCTGCTTTACTTTAATTGCTTTCATAACTTCGTTTAAATTCTGTCAAGTAGTTGTTAGTCATATCACAAACTTGAATCGAGTAACCGAGTGGAAAATCTTAGTAAACGGCGTGGGCCCTGCTTCCATCGCACATCCTCCAGTGAACGATCCGGTACTTACTATAAATTACTGCAATTTTTGACTCCGTGCGCTTTCGGGGGCACAGTTTCTTAACACGAGTAAATAAAAACATGATTTTTCAGAAAATACTCATGTAGTGGGAATCTGCCGGAAGTTTCATGGTAGGTAATCTCATGACATGAAATCATGAGAAGCATCATGGCACATATGCCGGGGACCCTCAGTGTGACAGGCTGAAGGTCAATCTATCCCGGTTGTATCATGAGACTTGTCAAAAGTTTCATGACATGAGAGGACTGCAACGCCATTTGAAATTAAAGCACCCCACCTGAGTAATAAAAAGTGGCATTCTTAATATATCCCTAAACCCATTCCATAAATCATAACTCCATCATTTAATGAATTCAATCCTGATATATTTTTATAAAATACTCGTGTTAATGAAATTTGTCAAAAGTTTCATGGCGCCGTTGCCGGGGAGGATGCAGCGTCGTTTATTAAGAGAATTACACTCCTGATTACTCATAGTTAGTTTAGTGTTAGTTTAGTGTATTTATTTCAGAACAGAGAAGTACCCTCAAATCAATTAAACATTAAGAGTACTAAGACTTTAAATGTGAGGATGTTGATTTGAGGGGAAAACCTAACCAATTGGGTATTTTTGCTTGCAGGAATCATGGAGCCACCAAAATGGTGTACGGAGTTAAATGTGGAAGTGTAGCATTTGGGCTACACTACTTTGATCTTTCGTTTAATTTTACACTTCTCCAATTGTAAAATCGAGGTTAATTAAACGAAAAATCAAAGAAAAATGGAGAAGTGTAGCAGTGGAGCTACACTAATTTGCAATTGTAAATTGCACAACACGTGAGACTCACGTGTTTGTCATCTCCACCACATCCGGACCACGAAGCTCAACCGCTGCTCCATCGCTCATCCACATCAACACCACCACTGCGCTGAGGAAACCCTCATCACTGGTAAAACAACAAATGGAGCAGCAGATCTTCGGACTACCAATTGCTCACCACCATCGGACAAGCCACGGCCATCATCTCACTTTCCGTCGCCCCTGTCCCGACTGAGCATCTAAAGAGGAATTTGTGGAACTACCAAAAAGAAAATTAAAGCTCCAAAACAGGTTCCCGGTTGGATTGATTCTGTGATTAGTTGAAAGTATTCCTGGAATTTAAATTTAAATTCTGGAATAACATTTATAAGAACAGAATTAATCCAACCTAATTTATGCAAGCAAATATAGTAGATTAAATTTTATAAAATTCAAAAATGTGATTGAACAATTTTGATGAAAATCAGAATTTTTCTTATGTATTGGGCATCGAACAATCGCCTTGTTCGACGAACCAAACGATCACACATAGCCAAAATCGTCGAACATTTAAATGGTTTGACGAAAAAGGCTATCGGAATTATTTTTCTATCTTTTATGTTAATATTTTCTCCCTCCCTCCCTCCTCTTTTATTTTATTTTGATTTTGATAATTTGTTTAAGTAGGAATTGAATTACTCACATTTCGAGCAAGGCTCAAAATGTGAGGATGTTGATTCTTCACTTAAAAAAAAAGAAGAAAAAAAAAGTGTGTTACTTTTCTTTTTGTTTATTTTTATTATTTTATATTTAAATCCAATGCAAAGTATGCATAACTCTGTTTAAGTTCGCATATGAGATTTTGGTTTATGATTAAATTCTCAAACTTTTAAATTGAGATAATATAATTGAAGACATGCATGATATGAATTTTTGAGGTTTTGAGCTATAAAAATTTAATGATATCATCATCTTGTTGGGTAATAAGTCCTCATGTTGAGAATTTAATTGAATAGATTGTATGAATTTTTCAAAGATTATATTTAAGAATATTGTATGACATGAATGAACCATTCCATGTGAGATTTGAGCCATGAGTCATTTTTACTCATTCTTTTCTTTGATGTGTGAAAATCATTTTAATTAAAGGAAACTAGAACTTGCGATTGGGACCGATTCAAGACCATGCCATATTCCAAAAATCAAGCATATGATCGAGGCAATTAGAAAACCCAAAATTTTGGCCTTCGTTTGAAATCCAAACCCAAAAATATTTTTCCCTTTAGGATTAACCAATTTGAGCCTTAAGCCTAATTTTTCTTTGAAGCCCTCTATATTATTCCAAGCCTTCGAAAAGACAAAAAAATTCAAACCCAAGTGGGCAAGAATAAATTTTATCAAGGCATTACAATTTTTGATCATCAACAAGAATTCAATCGGTATTCAAAAATCCGATTCAAAAAAAAAAAAAAAAAGATAAGAAGAAGAAAATGTTGAGTTCCATTCAACACAAAAAAAAAAAAAAAAGAAGAAGAAGAATGTTGAATTCATTTCAACAAAAATAAATTGCAATTGACAAAGCAAATTAGACATAGTCTAATGTCATGCAATAAGAAAAAGAAAAACAAAAGAAAGAGAAAAATGTTGATGATCACAAATTCTAAATAAAAATATGCCAAGTTATGATAGAATTAATTCTTGCCACTTCTTAGCCCAATAATTCCCTTCCTTACCAAATGTTACAACCGTATGCCCCGTTATAACCTTAAATAAGACCTCATGATCTCGATTTGAAGAAATGAGCCGGTGGCGAGTTGGTCCAATTGCAAGCTTATGGGATAATTTAATTAAATTTGATTATGAGTGCTCATTGATAAAACCCCTTTTTGAGAGTGAGTGAAATTTCCGTTTCTACTATATGTGAGGCTCTGCTTTTAATTATGTTCATGTCATACTTTAATTCTAGAATTAAATCAATGAATTTTTCTAAACATGATGTTCATGAAGAATTATCAATAATGACTGATTTGTAGGCCTGATTAAGTGAGAAATATCATTTTATTAAACACTGCAATCAAGAGAATTTAATACTTGTAGTTTTTGATTGTCTTATCCCAATCTAAAAAGAATGAAATTTTTGAAGCCACGAAAATAGATTGAATATGCAGCGTCTATGCTCTTAGGAGCACTGACTCTGACTGCTCGGGGACGATCAGTATTAAATGTGAGGATGTTGATAATGGCCAAAATTGACCATTATTTTCAATCTATTTCCGTGTCTAATACGGACATTTGATCGCATTCCGGTCTTATTTAAATAAGAAAGCAGTTGAATTTAACAGATTTATGCAAGTTTGTATAAATAATAAGCTGGTATTGAAAAATACAAAAATATTGTTATTTTTATTAAATTTATATTAAAAAATCCAAAAACATGATAAAAATATTAAAAATCATACACTTGATTAATTTTGGTTCGATGTTGTCTATTCGGTGGAACACGGGTCTATTAAATGGATCACAAACCAAATAATCAAGTGGAATAAATATTATATTTATATTATTTTATATTTTGATGTATATATTTTTAATTTTTATGTTTGTTTATTTCTATTTCTGTTTTGAGCTATAATTAAGTTAATTGGTCCACTAATCCTTTTATTTAATTAATTGCAGGTGTTTAATTTAATTTGGTCCAGCCCAATCATATTTTTCAGTCCAATCTATCTCCTCAAACCCAACTCCATTAGCCCCAATTGTCCAATTCCCTAACCATTAGTCCAACATTACACAAGCCCAATCCAATCCCCATTGGCCCAATACCCAATTCAAACCCATAGCCCAACCCTAACCTAAACCTAACCCTAACCCTACTACCATCCAGCCTCCGGCGCCGCCAAGGCCGCCGGCCGCCGCTCCGGCGAGATTCCGGCGGCCAATTCCATCCAAATCCATCTCCGTCCGGCCATCTCCCCCATTCCCAAAACCATTCCAGCCATCCCCCAAATCCAGCGCAGCCACCTCCGTCCCGTCGCCACCCCCTATCTCCTCCGACCACCATCACCATCCTCCATTTCCGGCCACTCCACATCTCTTCCATCTCCACCATCCCTCCGATCCAACAGCTCCGTCGCACCACCGCCCTCATCTCGCCTCCACAGCCACAACCATCCACCACTACCACCAACACCATCTTCATCAACCATTTCCGACCAACACCTCTCCACCACCACTTCCACATTCATCCAGATCCGTCACTCCGGCGCCGCCGCCGCCGGCCACCACCAACATTCCATCCTCATCCTCCAGCCCTCAGTCTACGCCAGTCGCCAACCACCACCAAACTCCAGTCCTGCCTCCGCCCTCGCACCTTCCAGATCCGGCCACCTTCCTCCGCCCCTCGCCGCTGCTATATCACGCATCGCCGCCGCCGCATCGCCGCCCTCCACTGCTACCCCAAAGATTCAGAAATCAAGGAAGAAGAAATCTGAAACTGAAGAAAACGAAAATAGAAAATAGAGGATGAGGAAGAAGGAAAGTATAGAGAGGAAAGAAAATAAAGAAGATGAGAGAAAAATTAGAAAATGAGAATGAAGAAGAAAGAAAATGGAGAAGAAGCTGTAAAGAAATGGAGGAGGAAGAAGAAAGAACAAAGAAAAAGAGAGCTGGGATCGAGACAGATGAGAGAGGAGAGAAGAAAGAAATCTGGGGAGAGAAACGAGACAGAAAAATTCGAAAACTGGAAAGAGGAAAGAGAAATGAGAGAAGAGAGAGAGAGAAAATCAACCTTTGTCGCGGAAGGTTGCTCCGCGACAAAGTGCTCCGCGCCCAAAAATTTGTCCGAGACTGTGAGAGGAGAATCAAGGCACAAAATTTTGTCGCGGAACATGGTTCCGCGACAAAATGGACCGCGACCAAGACATAGCCCTTCCGCGACAAAACAGAGTCACGTGCATGTCTCCATTCAAATTTCCCATGTGCCAGAATTGCAAGGAGGTCCCAGGAGCTGAAGTCCCGCCAGTGTTAAAATGTTTGTCTTTTCCTCCTGGACCTCAAGTCCCGCCCCCTCCTGGGCGCCATCTTGGAGCTAAAAAGTGTTTTGTCCTTAGCCAATGTGTTCCGCGACAAAGCAGTTGTTTGGCGACCAGGTGGGCCTTGAATGGGCCTAGGGCTTATTTCCTACTACTCTATAAATATAACCTCCCACCCCCTTGAACAGTAACCTAGCTACACTTAGTTTAGTTTTACTGTTCTTGGAGGCACCACTGTGCTCTCCAAGAATTTATTAGAATAGGTAGTTTAGTCTATTTTAATTTTATGCAATTTAGTAATAGACTTTAGCTTAGTTTTAATTTATGTTTTTGTAATAAATTAGTGTAGCTAGTGTTCACTTTTATTTTTCCAGTTTTATATTTTTGTACTTCTGGGTTTGAAACACTTAATCAATGGGTGTGTTTAAACCATTTTTGGTTTTTGATGATATTTGAGAAAATGTTCCACCAAAAATGTGTTATGGTTCTCCCATAATATTTATTGCTTTATTTTTGTATTTTTGGTCACTTGACCATTTCTATTATTTTGAGTTAGGTTTAATGCTTTATTAGGCTTAATAAATGTATATCCACTTGATGTCTATCTCTTGCTAGATCTATTAGTGTAGGTTTCATTTAAATTTTAGTCTCTTAGTATAGTTTAACTTAATTTCTGTGTGGTGGATGTTTTACTGCTTCTTAGTGTTTTAGATTGTTTATTTTATTTTATTTTTAGTTTAATAGGTCTAGAAAGTGGATGGAATTCTAGTGTTTATGCATATTTATTTAAAATTGCATCTCCTATATTGTATTGCATCACATTGTAACCCCACGGGTTGCAATGTAATTTTCCCGTTGTGATCCCACGGATTACAACGCACACCCATGTAATACAATATTAGGCGTTATGCTGCCAAAATTTTTATAAACTTTAAAACCCTTTGTCGCGATGCAACCTTTGTCGCGGAACCACGTTCCGCGACAAAACCCATGTTTAGCGACAAAGGACCAAATTCTTGCATTTTGTCTGCATGGCTTTTGTCGCGGAGCACCCTTGTCGCGGAACCACGTTCCGCGACAAAATCTTATTCCGAGACAGAAAATTATGCCTTGCCATTATTTTGAAACCCCTTGGTCGCGATGCAACCTTTGTCGCGGAACCACGTTCCGCGACAAAGTCCCCGATTGGAGACCAAGGACCCAAATACTTGTAATTTTATTCTGGGAGGACTCTGTCGCGGAACCTTTGTCGCGGAACCACGTACCGCGACAAAATCCTTGTTCCGCGAC
This sequence comes from Hygrophila difformis, assembly GCA_030278955.1. Taxonomy (NCBI): domain Eukaryota; kingdom Viridiplantae; phylum Streptophyta; class Magnoliopsida; order Lamiales; family Acanthaceae; genus Hygrophila; species Hygrophila difformis. The sequence goes on along the minus strand of JAOANR010000006.1, from coordinate 56,096,537 downwards.
CAGGAATTATGTCCTTACCAATTTTTCAACCCTTTGTCGCTATGCCTCCTTGTCGCGGAACCATGTTCCGCGACAAAATTTTTTTTGCTTAGCGACAAAACAAACCCTAATTTTCAAAATTTCATTCCTCTTATTTCCCACCCCTTTGTCGCGATACCTTTGTCGCGGAGCCACGCTCCGCGACACAAACTCTGCATCGCGACAAAGTGGCACCTTTTTGCCAAATTTTTATTTTTCATCTCACTCCATTAATTAATTGAACCTTTATATTAATATTTTGAGGTTGAAATCCAATGATCTCAACCCATGATTAATTTGATATAAAGAACTTTGTTCAATTTCCCATTAAAAGATTCTTCTACAAATAATTAAACTCTAATGATCTAAGTATATAATCCGAACTGTAATTAATTAATTAATTATGGAATGAGTGATTATTTAGACATGAAGAGTAATTATGGAATCATTTCCATACCCTTGCATGAGAAACCAATGTCTCTCATGCAAGATGACCCAAAAATATTTTTCTTTTATTTATTTTGTCTTTTCCGTAATGTGTGAAACAGCTAATAAGGAATATATCAGATTAATGTTGGCGGGTATTCCCACACGGATAACTAGCTCGTGGTCTGTATATTAATTATTAAATGTTATTTTGCATGGTCTGGATAGTGGCCGGAGGAAGCCTTGGCGGTTCGTCCATCCGGGATTATAATAGCTGCTCAGCTGACTCCTATCCGGATACAGTTTCTCTTTCTTTATCTTAATTTCAAACCCGAATCTCAAACTGTGCCAACACTAGACGACATAGGTCAATGTTGTCTAGTAATTAAGACAGTGAAAGAACATGTAGGTTTTTCTCTGATTCACAGACAGTAAGGGTCTGAATGATAGCGACCACTGTCATTTAAGATTATTCTGCTGTCTAAAATCTTTCCATCTGGAATAATTGGGAACTGGATAGCAGATGTTTGCAGTCCAGATCACCCCAGTTATTTCTGGCACTCTCTTCAGCCGAAATTCTTCTCATCTCCGGCTATTTCATCTCTGTGTGTCAATTTCTGTCTAAACCCACCTTATATTTTGGGTTATTTGATTTTACACTTCTCTATAAATTTATGCATGATATTATTATGTAGATATTGTGGTCAATATTATTTCGAGATCCTTCCCTTGGACATAGAAGTCTTGATTTAAATCAGATGTTTCATAATAAATTTCCAACAAAAATTCCTTTATAAATCCGGATCTAAGTAAGGGATAAATTCGACAGTTATGACTAATTCATATCCGACTGGGGGTTGATTTTGGGAAATTAGAAGCAGAGTCAGCGATTAGGTCTCACCTAGACTGAAAGGGTCTGTGTTCTTATTGAGAGTCTAGTACCTGATAGGGAATGATTTTCAGATTTATTATTTTCCAAAATTGCTGTTTGTTGGAAATCTTGTATTAAATATTACACTGGGTCAGATTCCACTTGGATTCCGATAAGGTGTGACAGATAATACTAGAGGAACAACATTCGGGCCTTGGTTATTTTCTAAGGTAGGGTTGAGTATTCTTTCAACTGCTATCTTCTTCTGCCAAAGCCTATTTTTGAGTCCTGAGTGAGTGCATCCGGAACGAACTAATTTTATTAGTTCGTTTCATTAGTTTGTATCTCATAACCACCCGACGAGAAGTGAACACTGCGAGCGGTTCACCGAGAATAGGGAATTCTTGATCCACACCCGGTCATTCTGACTGGGGGCTTTCTTTTACTACCAGGGTCAGACTTTCAAAAACCTCCGAGTGATAGGATTTTAAATGCTTTCTTTTACTGCTTTCTTTTAACCGCTTTCGTTAGAGGTCACTCGGTTGTATTGAGAGTTGTGTAACTGCTACCAGGACTGAGAGTTAAGGGATAGTTCAGGGCTTGATTAGAATCTTTGGGTGTGACATGGGGGAATGATAGCAGTACTTGACATTTCAATAAATGATTTGTCAGGGGTTGCTCGTCCACCACAGATAAATGACACGCTCTGACGGGAGCAGTTGTGAGTCTGTGGTATCTTAGAATTTGTTGCCTTAAGAGCATGTAAACTCTTACTGTAAGTACCTGTCTGTTAAAGGGAACATGGTATAGAGAGCATGAGAATTAGCTAATTGATGGATTATCCCAAGCTAAGATCTGTGTAACAAAATGGAAGTTTAATTGTGTTTCATCTGAATCTTGTCCAATTTTTATTATTTTCTCCCTGTCCCTTCTGTCTCATTTTAAATCTGCTTTCCTAGATAATTTTTAACCGCTTTCTTAGATTAATTTTATTGCTTTCTTAAACTAAATTTAATTCGCTTTCTAGAATAATTTTATCTGCTTTACTTTAATTGCTTTCATAACTTCGTTTAAATTCTGTCAAGTAGTTGTTAGTCATATCACAAACTTGAATCGAGTAACCGAGTGGAAAATCTTAGTAAACGGCGTGGGCCCTGCTTCCATCGCACATCCTCCAGTGAACGATCCGGTACTTACTATAAATTACTGCAATTTTTGACTCCGTGCGCTTTCGGGGGCACAGTTTCTTAACACGAGTAAATAAAAACATGATTTTTCAGAAAATACTCATGTAGTGGGAATCTGCCGGAAGTTTCATGGTAGGTAATCTCATGACATGAAATCATGAGAAGCATCATGGCACATATGCCGGGGACCCTCAGTGTGACAGGCTGAAGGTCAATCTATCCCGGTTGTATCATGAGACTTGTCAAAAGTTTCATGACATGAGAGGACTGCAACGCCATTTGAAATTAAAGCACCCCACCTGAGTAATAAAAAGTGGCATTCTTAATATATCCCTAAACCCATTCCATAAATCATAACTCCATCATTTAATGAATTCAATCCTGATATATTTTTATAAAATACTCGTGTTAATGAAATTTGTCAAAAGTTTCATGGCGCCGTTGCCGGGGAGGATGCAGCGTCGTTTATTAAGAGAATTACACTCCTGATTACTCATAGTTAGTTTAGTGTTAGTTTAGTGTATTTATTTCAGAACAGAGAAGTGCCCTCAAATCAATTAAACATTTAGAGTACTAAGACTCTAAATGTGAGGATGTTGATTTGAGGGGAAAACCTAACCAATTGGGTATTTTTGCTTGCAGGAATCATGGAGCCACCAAAATGGTGTACGGAGTTAAATGTGGAAGTGTAGCATTTGGGCTACACTACTTTGATCTTTCGTTTAATTTTACACTTCTCCAATTGTAAAATCGAGGTTAATTAAACGAAAAATCAAAGAAAAATGGAGAAGTGTAGCAGTGGAGCTACACTAATTTGCAATTGTAAATTGCACAACACGTGAGACTCACGTGTGTGTCATCTCCACCACATCCGGACCACGAAGCTCAACCGCTGCTCCATCGCTCATCCACCTCAACACCACCAATGCGCTGAGGAAACCCTCATCACTGGTAAAACAACAAATGGAGCAGCAGATCTTCGGACTACCAATTGCTCACCACCATCGGACAAGCCACGGCCATCATCTCACTTTCCGTCGCCCCTGTCCCGACTGAGCATCTAAAGAGGAATTTGTGGAACTACCAAAAAGAAAATTAAAGCTCCAAAACAGGTTCCCGGTTGGATTGATTTTGTGATTAGTTGAAAGTATTCCTGGAATTTAAAGCAATTTAAATTCCGGAATAACATTTATAAGAACAGAATTAATCCAACCTAATTTATGCAAGCAAATATAGTAGATTAAATTTTATAAAATTCAAAAATGTGATTGAACAATTTTGATGAAAATCAGAATTTTTCTTAAGTATTGGGCATCGAACAATCGCCTTGTTCGACGAACCAAAAGATCACACATAGCCAAAATCGTCGAACATTTAAATGGTTTGACGAAAAAGGCTATCGGAATTATTTTTCTATCTTTTATGTTAATATTTTCTCCCTCCCTCCCTCCTCTTTTATTTTATTTTGATTTTGATAATTTGTTTAAGTAGGAATTGAATTACTCACATTTCGAGCAAGGCTCAAAATGTGAGGATGTTGATTCTTCACTTAAAAAAAAAAGAAGAAAAAAAAAGTGTGTTACTTTTCTTTTTGTTTATTTTTATTATTTTATATTTAAATCCAATGCAAAGTATGCATAACTCTGTTTAAGTTCGCATATGAGATTTTGGTTTATGATTAAATTCTCAAACTTTTAAATTGGGATAATATAATTGAAGACATGCATGATATGAATTTTTGAGGTTTTGAGCTATAAAAATTTAATGATATCATCATCTTGTTGGGTAATAAGTCCTCATGTTGAGAATTTAATTGAATAGATTGTATGAATTTTTCAAAGATTATATTTAAGAATATTGTATGACATGAATGAACCATTCCATGTGAGATTTGAGCCATGAGTCATTTTTACTCATTCTTTTCTTTGATGTGTGAAAATCATTTTAATTAAAGGAAACTAGAACTTGCGATTGGGACCGATTCAAGACCATGCCATATTCCAAAAATCAAGCATATGATCGAGGCAATTAGAAAACCCAAAATTTTGGCCTTCGTTTGAAATCCAAACCCAAAAATATTTTTCCCTTTAGGATTAACCAATTTGAGCCTTAAGCCTAATTTTTCTTTGAAGCCCTCTATATTATTCCAAGCCTTCGAAAAGACAAAAAAATTCAAACCCAAGTGGGCAAGAATAAATTTTATCAAGGCATTACAATTTTTGATCATCAACAAGAATTCAATCGGTATTCAAAAATCCGATTCAAAAAAAAAAAAAAAAGATAAGAAGAAGAAAATGTTGAGTTCCATTCAACACAAAAAAAAAAAAAAGAAGAAGAAGAATGTTGAATTCATTTCAACAAAAATAAATTGCAATTGACAAAGCAAATTAGACATAGTCTAATGTCATGCAATAAGAAAAAGAAAAACAAAAGAAAGAGAAAAATGTTGATGATCACAAATTCTAAATAAAAATATGCCAAGTTATGATAGAATTAATTCTTGCCACTTCTTAGCCCAATAATTCCCTTCCTTATTTAAATAAGAAAGCAGTTGAATTTAACAGATTTATGCAAGTTTGTATAAATAATAAGCTGGTATTGAAAAACACAAAAATATTGTTATTTTTATTAAATTTATATTAAAAAATCCAAAAACATGATAAAAATATTAAAAATCATACACTTGATTAATTTTGGTTCGATGTTGTCTATTCGGTGGAACACGGGTCTATTAAATGGATCACAAACCAAATAATCAAGTGGAATAAATATTATATTTATATTATTTTATATTTTGATGTATATATTTTTAATTTTTATGTTTGTTTATTTCTATTTCTGTTTGAGCTATAATTAAGTTAATTGGTCCACTAATCCTTTTATTTAATTAATTGCAGGTGTTTAATTTAATTTGGTCCAGCCCAATCATATTTTTCAGTCCAATCTATCTCCTCAAACCCAACTCCATTAGCCCCAATTGTCCAATTCCCTAACCATTAGTCCAACATTACACAAGCCCAATCCAATCCCCATTGGCCCAATACCCAATTCAAACCCATAGCCCAACCCTAACCTAAACCTAACCCTAACCCTACTACCATCCAGCCTCCGGCGCCGCCAAGGCCGCCGGCCGCCGCTCCGGCGAGATTCCGGCGGCCAATTCCATCCAAATCCATCTCCGTCCGGCCATCTCTCCCATTCCCAAAACCATTCCAGCCATCCCCCAAATCCAGCGCAGCCACCTCCGTCCCGTCGCCACCCCTATCTCCTCCGACCACCATCACCATCCTCCATTTCCGGCCACTCCACATCTCTTCCATCTCCACCATCCCTCCGATCCAACAGCTCCGTCGCACCACCGCCCTCATCTCGCCTCCACAGCCACAACCATCCACCACTACCACCAACACCATCTTCATCAACCATTTCCGACCATGTAACACCCCGGTTTTTGGTAACCCAGGTCGGGATGTCACCGCCACATCTCCCTAGTAAGACACGGTTTCTTCGAGCTTACTAAAGAGATGCAAGGCTAGGTATTGCAGTGTTTAAAATATTTAAAGCATTCAAAATAGCCCATACAATATAAATCGAAAATAATAATAGCATAGCGCAGCGGAAATATTTAGTTTAGTACAGTATCGCAGCGGAAAATGTAAAATAGGGCCGACATGGCCAAAACACGGGTTAAACAGGCCCGTTCATAATATAGTCTAAGTACGAAATTTAAAAGCAAAATAAAAGTTCCCAAAATCCCATGCATGATTCGTGCTCACACATGCTCATTCCACATATTCTGTAAAGAAAGGAATAAAAACGGTTTTGATCAGCAAAATTGCTGAGTAAGTTAACACATGCATGATCGTAGGGTTTAAAAGCCATAACTTTAATAATTTAACAAAAGCATGATAATAACATAATATTTGATTTCATATAATCCATATCATATAGCACAATCTATCTCAGGCTCCATTTAATAATACATATCACATGGTTTAATCATAAAAGCCATAATTTTAAATAAAGCATTTAAATAATTTAATTGGACAACAATATAATTTAATCTAGTTTAATTTAATTTAGAATCCCCATTACATTCCCGATTTGGTATTTCAAAGTTTCACGATAAAGATCGCGATGTCAACAAGTTTAGCCGGTAGCCCGGCGGCCGCAGCCGTATCAGCCATACCCAGTACCACTCCGGAGCCTCGGGAAACCCATACGGATATTCACGAGAGTGTAGGCTCTAAGTTTCGCCGTTTTGGCAATATCACATTTCAAGTATAGCGCGCGGGGTCACCATCGTCCATTACGGCACGAAGTGAATCGTTAGGGGGCACCCTGCAGAGCACTCACCCCTAATTTTAATTTATCAAGTTTGTAAGGGGATTTAGTTTTTAAAATCTGCCTTCCAATGTATTAATTTAGAAACAATATCTCGATTCGTTTCAACCCTAAAGGTTAATTCCATGTTTCAACAAGATTTCAAAATTTCGTTTCGGTAAATCACAGTTTACTCCAAAATTCGTCTAAAATCAGATTTAATTCCAAAAATTCCGAAATTTCATATCTGACTCGGAAACACCAAGATCTACAACTTTTGTGTTTTAACTTTTTCAATCCGAGATACCGAAGTAGGTCAAAAACGCTAATTTTTGCATAACAAGAAATCTGTCCGAGTTTACAGGTCACAGTTTAAAGATTTCAAGTTCTAACATATCAATTCAACTCCAAATTTAATGAAATTTGACAGGGATCATCTTAAGACATTTATCTACAACTTTCATGTTCGGCCAAAGATCTAAAACAGCCTAGATCCTATGTCAAAAACGAGATCAAGATCATTCCTAAGTTCTGTCCAAGATTTCAAGATCTAAAATCAAACAGTTCGGTTTCGACAGGTTTTCACATATCAAATCAACTCCAAAAATTCTCAAATTTTTACAGTAACTAGGTCTAAGTCTTAGGAACGTTTTTCGTGTTTTAAGTTTTTCCGTTTGAGTTCGTTTTAAAGGTCGGAAAAATTCAACAATCCTGTTGCGCCGGTAGAAAACGAAAGAGGACAGATTTATGATTCGTGTCAAATCTTTTAGGTTTCGAATGTTTTAAAATCTCCCAAAACCATGTAAGGTTAACTTACAGTATCTATGAACGTCGGGAATGTCCAATTCGGAGGCGTGGCTTCCAGATCACCGTTTCTCCTCTCCGTTCGTCGGGTTCTACGATCTAGGTTCGATACGGGGGTGTAGAAAGAAAAAGGAGATGATTAGGATTCGTTTTCGAATCGTTTATTGAATAGAGATTGGACCGAGACTTACCACGACTATGGAGATCTGTTGAGAAACTCGTCCAACAGTGTTCGTCTTGGTTTCGTGCCTCCGACGACTCCGGATTTAGGGTTTCGAGCGTATAGAATGCTTTAGGGTTTCGTAAACTTGTTCGGGGCTCCCAAGGGGCTTATTTATAGAATTCTAAGTCCCTAGGGCGTCCACGGCCGACCTAGAACTCTGGAGTCGAGAGGTGTTCAACCGAAAGTCGAAAAATCCGCGTTCGGGTGAGAGATTCACGCAACAACCAAATCTGTGGGTTGGCGCGGTCGTGGCGCGGTTTTCCCCATTGGGCGCGCGGCCACCGCGCCGTCTACGCCTGGACTTCGGTCCGGGCGGGTCGTGCGATCCGTCGTGCGTTTCCGCCTCTTTTTCGGGTTTCTATCCCTCTTTGCTCCCGAATTCCGATTCCCGGGGTATATTCGGGTTCATACTTTCTCTCTAATTTTTATTCTTAGTCTAGTTGGATGTTTTGGACTCGAATACTCGAGTTCATTAGTGTCGGGTTTTGGTGTACCATTTATCCATACTTTTGTTTAATTAAATTCCTTTAATTCCTTTTTAAGTAAAATCTCATTTCTCATTTTCTTATCTTTATTTATTTCTTTTATTTGCTGGATTGGTTTATTTATTTATTGTATTTATTTTATTTATTATTTATTTATTTAATTATTGTTTTATTTTATGTTGGAAAATTCTCGGGTATTACAGTCTACCCTCCTTAAGAATCAACTTCGTCCTCGAAGTTGTGTTTCGGCTTTTCTCGTCTCGTGCTAAGGTCTTGTGTTTGTTTTATTATGTTGTGACTGAACTTAGAATTAAAACTTCTAAGCTGCCTACGTACCCGGTAAAGGGATCAAGCCATAACGTAGTTCAAAAGTTTACAAAAATGCACGAAAAATTAGGGGGTATGACATCCTCTCCCCCTTAAGATTGCAGTTATGTCCCCATAACTATGTCGGTATCGGTTTGGAACAATGTCGGGTATCGTTCCCTCATATCGGATTCTACTTCCCAAGTTGCCGTCTCACTTTCGTGGTTTGACCAAAGAACCTTGATCATCTTGATGGTTTTGTTCCTCGTTACTCGTTCCTTAGTATCGAGAATACGCACTGGGACCTCTTCGTAAGTCAAATCTTCATCGAGCTCAATTATCTCCGGTTGAAGTACATGTGTCGGGTCCGGCACATACTTCTTTAGTTGTGAGACATGGAAGACATTATGAACTCTATCCAAGTGTGGCGGTAAAGCCAATCGGTAGGCTAGAGTTCCGACTCGTTCTAGAATTTCGTAAGGTCCTATGTATCGCGGACTTAACTTCCCTCGTTTGCCAAAGCGCATCACCCCCTTCATGGGTGATATCTTTAGCATGACCCTATCTCCCACTTGAAATTCTAGGTCTCGTCGTCTCACGTCGGCATAACTCTTTTGACAGTCTTGAGCGGCTTTCATCTTCCCTTGGATCACTTTGATTTGTTGAGCCATGTCTTCGATAAGTTGTAGTCCCACTACCACGGACTTATCGTTTTCTTCCCAGCTCAAAGGGCTTCGGCACTTTCGTCCATACAATGCCTCGAAAGGTGCCATGCCGATACTAGCATGGTAACTATTATTATAGGAAAACTCAATCAAGGGTAAATGAGATTCCCAGTTTCCTTTGAATTCCAACACGCATGCTCTCAGCATGTCTTCTAGTGTTTGGATTGTTCTCTCGGTTTGTCCATCCGTCATCGGGTGGAATGCGGTGCTCATCTTGATTTGAGTACCGAGAGCTTTTTGTAACTCCGTCCAGAGATGAGAGACAAATCTACTGTCTCTATCGGAAATGATATCGTGTGGTACTCCATGTCGTCGTACCACGTTATCAATGTAGGCTCGGGCCAATTGGTCCATAGTCCACGTGTCTTTCATTGGGATAAATATGGCTGTCTTCGTTAGCCTATCCACAATCACCCAAATCTTGTTCATGCCTTTAGGTGATCGGGGTAATCCCGAGACAAAGTCCATTGAGATGCTATCCCACTTCCAACTTGGAATCTCTAGTGGTTGCATCAATCCTAAGGGTTTATGTCGCACTGCCTTAACCTTTTGGCAGGTGAGACATCTCGCCACGAAATTTGCCACTTCCTTCTTCATTCCCGGCCACCAATAGATCTTCTTCAGATCTTTGTATAGTTTGTCACCTCCGGGATGTACGGAATATGGCGTGTTGTGCCCTTCCTCCATCAACCTTTGCTTCAACTCGGCACATTTAACAGGCACACACCATCTCCCTTTGAAACGGATGCTTCCATCCTCGTGGACAGCAAATCCTATTGCCTTTCCTTCAGCAATATACTCTTTTATCTTCTCGAGTTTCGGATCGCCCGGTTGAGCGAGTCGAATCTCGTCCGATATTGGAGTTTCCACGACCATGGCATTGACCGTTTCTCTCACTGTGCCAGGATGCACAAGTTCTAACTCCAATCTTGCCAAATCCATGTACAATGCCGGCGGAATTACCAACGAGTTTGTCACGTGTTGGGTTTTCCGACTTAGGGCATCGGCTACCACATTCGCCTTCCCCTCGTGGTATGCTATCTCTAAATCGTAGTCTTTAATGAGCTCCAACCACCTTCGCTGTCTCAAATTCAACTCCTTCTGAGTGAATATATATTTCAAGCTCTTGTGGTCGGTGAACATTCGACACTTCCGCCCATAAAGGTAATGTCTCCATATCTTTAGAGCGAAAACGACCGCTGCCAACTCCAGGTCATGTGTCGGATAATTTTCCTCGTGAGGTTTTAGTTGGCGTGATGCATAGGCTACGACTCTCGAGTCTTGCATCAAAACACAACCTAAACCTTCCTTCGAAGCATCGCTATATACTTCGAAGTCACCATTCTCTGATGGTAGTGTTAATACGGGTGTGGTTGTGAGTCGTTTCTTCAGCTCTTGAAACGCAATCTCACAAGCTTCGGTCCACTCATATTTTGCTCCTTTCTTAAGTAGCTGGGTCAAAGGACGTGCAATCCTTGAAAAGTCCTTCACGAATCGTCTATAATATCCGGCTAATCCAAGGAAACTCCTTATTTCCGTTGGACTCTTCGGAGTTGCCCATTCAGTTACGGCAGAAACTTTTGCCGGATCCACTGATACTCCATCAGCGGATACTATGTGTCCGAGAAATGCCACTTCTTTCAGCCAGAAGTCACATTTCGATAGCTTGCCGTATAGCTGATTTCTTCGCAGGATCTCCAACACTTGATGTAAGTGCTTCGCATGCTCCTCCTCGCTCTTCGAGTAGATCAGGATGTCGTCGATGAACACTACGACGCACTGATCTAACAATTCTCGGAACACGTTGTTCATGAGATTCATGAACATGGCCGGAGCATTTGTTAGCCCGAAGGATAACACTGTGAACTCGTAATGGCCATATCGTGTTCGAAACGCCGTCTTTGGAATGTCCTTCTCGGCAATCCTCAATTGATGATACCCAGATCGCAAATCGATCTTTGAGAATACTGAAGCTCCCTTCAGTTGATCAAATAGATCCTCTATTCTCGGTAGGGGGTATTTATTCTTAATGGTCACTTGGTTTAGTCCTCGGTAATCTATGCAAAGACGTAGTCCTCCGTCTTTCTTCTTGACAAACAAAACCGGTGCTCCCCAAGGGGACGTACTCGGTCTTATGTAACCTTTTCCCAATAGCTCCTCGAGTTGTTCCTTTAACTCCTTCATTTCCAGTGGTGCCATCCGGTACGGAGCTTTCGAGACAGGCTCTGTCCCCGGAATGAGATCTATCGTAAATTCAAGATCTCTCTCAGGTGGCATGCCCGGAACGTCTTCAGGGAATACGTCCGGGTATTCTCTTACCACTGGTATGCTATCAACCTTGTTCTCTTCCGCCTCAAGGTTGTGCACATAGCACGCATATAGTTCATACCCCTTACGCATCAAGTTACTTAGTTTAAGTACACTAACGATTTTGTTACTTTTCTTAGGGGGCTGAGAGTAAAAGATAACTCTCTTTCCCCTACTTTTTGACAAGGTGATCTTTTGCTTTTGGCATTCGATCACCGCTTTATACTGGGATAGCCAATCCATCCCCAGTATGATGTCAAAGTCTCTTAAGTTAAATTCTACCAAGTTCGCGAAGAATTCTACGTTCTTTATCACTATAGGAATTCCGTTATATCGTTTAGAGCAAGACACTACTTCTCCAGAAGGCAATTGAATTCCTAAGCTAATTCTCTCGCACTTAGGTAGATCTAACTCAGGCACTATCCTTGATGCAATAATTGAGCAACTAGCTCCGGAATCAAATAAAATTCTAAGGGGTGTATTCAAAACGTGAAATGTACCTGCCATCACTTCTCCTTGCGCAGGCACGTCCGCTTGGTTCACCACGTTCAGCCTCCCCATAGGGCGTCCCTGATTGCCCTGCTGATTCGCATTCGGCTGCTGATTTTGTTGCTGGTTTTGATTCTGTGGGGGCGGAGGTCGTTGGTTCTGGTTCTGGTTTTGCGGCCTATTTTGAGGGGGTCTGTACCCTTGGTTATTGCCATTTCGCCCGTTTTGGTTTTGAGGCTGTTCTTGCCCTGCGACCAAATCGTCCCTCTTCGTTATGTTCTCAAGCCTAGTTCGACATTCCCGTCGAACGTGACCCATTCGACCGCATCGGTAACAAGCGCCTTGTTGCGGGCATCCCCTTGCCAGATGTGGTCGTCCACATCGCGGGCAAGGCGGTACCGGATCTTCTTGATTGAACCTCCTTCCCGTGTTGGTTTGTTGGGGCCTATTCGACCCTCTGCGCTGCTCGTTCCTTCCAGTGTTGTTATCGTTTCTCGAGTCTCGGCTTCTCTTGTCTTGAGGACCCCTGCTGGACTCCCCACTCACCCTTCTTTTCAGCTGCTGCACGCGTGCTACCGCTACAGCGCGATCGTACACGGCTTGCAAGTCGGGGTAGTGTACTCCCGCGATCACTTCGCGCACAGACAGGTTCAGTCCCATCTCGAACTTCTGTGCCTTTTCCGCATCAGTAGGCACTAGCCTTGGTGCGAACCTCACCAGCTCCTTAAAGCGGGTGTAGTATTCTTGCACCGTTTGGCTTCCTTGCTTCAGTGACAGGAATTCCTCGTACATGGCAGCTTTGGTACTCAAGGGATAGAATCGATCCCTGAGTAGTTCCATCATCTCCATCCATGAGTAAGGCTCGTCATCTTCAGTTAGTTTGGCTTGCGTTGCTTGCCACCAGTCATCAGCTTCGCCTCCCAAGTAGTATGAAGCGACATGTACCCTTTCTCCTTCCGGACATTTGACCGCTCCCAGCAGCTTGTCGAAAGTCCGGATCCATTCCTCCAGTTTAGCTGGATCCTCCTCACCAGCATAGTGGGGCGGCTGGTAGGGATTCACCATCGCCAGGTAGTTAGGGCGAGCTTGGGGCGGAGGTACCGCCGCAGCTTGACCCTGGTTGACTTGCGCATTTCCGAGCGCAATCAACACCTCCTCTATCGTCCTAAGACGATCGCCCACATTGTTCGGTGCGGGGGCGTCCTGCGCACCTTGGGGCTGTTCCCCATCAGGTTGGTTTGGTTCGGTGACGTTTGGTGGTGTTTCAGTAGGTGTTTCAGTAGTGGTTTGGGGAGTGGTTTGAGTTCTGCCTTTTCCTCTTCCTCTGGGTGCCATTCTGGTACAAATAGGATAGTTTAGGACTGATGAATTTAGCATATAGTCTAAGCAATTTGTATGAATGTATATGTGTGTAGTAATTTAGCACGTGGTGCTTTGTTCGAACTAAGGAGCATCGTATGCTTCGAGGTTTTATTTTATTTTGTTTTGTTTGTTTTGATTTAAACAAAATAAATCGGGCATTTTATTTCCTCAAAAGAAATTTTAGTACAAAAGTAGAAATATTTTCCTAGCAAAACAATGTCTAACAGTAGAATCTCTAGTGCCTCATGACGTCTCTCGGCGGGGTAGCAGGATCTTCCTCCGGATCTTCCTCCTCCGAACTCGGCGGTAGTAGATCGTCAAAGATGGTGTTTAAATCTTGCCCGTGGGCATCGATGTATTCCTTTAGTATTAAGTTTTGTGTAGTGAGGGTTTGGACTTGGCGCTCGAGTTGGTTTATGCGGTGATGATCCGCCTCTCTCAAGTTGCCCATGTGATGTAAATTGGCCTCCAATTGAGCCATACGGTACTTCATCTGCTCTAGGGTCTGGTGGGAATCGAGATGAACACTCATCATCCTGACCATCAACTGCATCATGTCTTGACTAGCCATCTAGCGCAAGCAAGAGATCTAAGTTAATATGCGCCAAGATTCTAAGTTCAAGTTTCGCCAAGATTCTAAGTTCAATTCGCCAAGATTCTAGGTTCGAGTTTCCAAGATTCTAAGTTCAAGTTTCGCCAAGATGCTAAGTTCAAGTTTCGCAAAGATCCTAAGTTCAAGTTTTCGCAAAGATTCTATGTTCAAGTTTCCAAGATTCTAAGTTCATAGCAGAGATGCAACATGCAAATGCAAATGATGATTTCCCCCCAATAATAATTTAATGCATCTCATATTTATATTTTTCCCATGGGTTTTAAAATAAAATTTCTCCATGGAAATAAAAATTTAAAATTTAAAATATATCAAAATATTAATAATAGCTTAAAAATAATAATGATTTAAAAATAATAGTTTAAAAATAATAGTGGTTTAAATAATAGTTTAAAAATAATGGTTTAAAAATAATAGTTTAAAAATAGCCGGGCTCTGATACCAACTTGTAACACCCCGGTTTTTGGTAACCCAGGTCGGGATGTCACCGCCACATCTCCCTAGTAAGACACGGTTTCTCCGAGCTTACTAAAGAGATGCAAGGCTAGGTATTGCAGTGTTTAAAATATTTAAAGCATTCAAAATAGCCCATACAATATAAATCGAAAATAATAATAGCATAGCGCAGCGGAAATATTTAGTTTAGTACAGTATCGCAGCGGAAAATGTAAAATAGGGCCGACATGGCCAAAACACGGGTTAAACAGGCCCGTTCATAATATAGTCTAAGTACGAAATTTAAAAGCAAAATAAAAGTTCCCAAAATCCCATGCATGATTCGTGCTCACACATGCTCATTCCACATATTCTGTAAAGAAAGGAATAAAAACGGTTTTGATCAGCAAAATTGCTGAGTAAGTTAACACATGCATCAAAAACTGATATCTAGGTTTAGGGTTTTAGTTTTGGTTTAGGGTTTAGGGTTTTGGTTTTGCTGTGGTTACTGGAAACTTGCCTCTCCTGCTTCGATGGAATTTGGCATTCCTTATCTCTGATGATGTATTACAACTCTTTGGCTTTCAATGGAATAAAATGTTTCTTTCCTCAAAAAAAAAAGTTAACACATGCATGATCGTAGGGTTTAAAAGCCATAACTTTAATAATTTAACAAAAGCATGATAATAACATAATATTTGATTTCATATAATCCATATCATATAGCACAATCTATCTCAGGCTCCATTTAATAATACATATCACATGGTTTAATCATAAAAGCCATAATTTTAAATAAAGCATTTAAATAATTTAATTGGACAACAATATAATTTAATCTAGTTTAATTTAATTTAGAATCCCCATTACATTCCCGATTTGGTATTTCAAAGTTTCACGATAAAGATCGCGATGTCAACAAGTTTAGCCGGTAGCCCGGCGGCCGCAGCCGTATCAGCCATACCCAGTACCACTCCGGAGCCTCGGGAAACCCATACGGATATTCACGAGAGTGTAGGCTCTAAGTTTCGCCGTTTTGGCAATATCACATTTCAAGTATAGCGCGCGGGGTCACCATCGTCCATTACGGCACGAAGTGAATCGTTAGGGGGCACCCTGCAGAGCACTCACCCCTAATTTTAATTTATCAAGTTTGTAAGGGGATTTAGTTTTTAAAATCTGCCTTCCAATGTATTAATTTAGAAACAATATCTCGATTCGTTTCAACCCTAAAGGTTAATTCCATGTTTCAACAAGATTTCAAAATTTCGTTTCGGTAAATCACAGTTTACTCCAAAATTCGTCTAAAATCAGATTTAATTCCAAAAATTCCGAAATTTCATATCTGACTCGGAAACACCAAGATCTACAACTTTCGTGTTTTAACTTTTTCAATCCGAGATACCTAAGTAGGTCAAAAACGCTAATTTTTGCATAACAAGAAATCTGTCCGAGTTTACAGGTCACAGTTTAAAGATTTCAAGTTCTAACATATCAATTCAACTCCAAATTTAATGAAATTTGACAGGGATCATCTTAAGACATTTATCTACAACTTTCATGTTCGGCCAAAGATCTAAAACAGCCTAGATCCTATGTCAAAAACGAGATCAAGATCATTCCTAAGTTCTGTCCAAGATTTCAAGATCTAAAATCAAACAGTTCGGTTTCGACAGGTTTTCACATATCAAATCAACTCCAAAAATTCTCAAATTTTTACAGTAACTAGGTCTAAGTCTTAGGAACGTTTTTCGTGTTTTAAGTTTTTCCGTTTGAGTTCGTTTTAAAGGTCGGAAAAATTCAACAATCCTGTTGCGCCGGTAGAAAACGAAAGAGGACAGATTTATGATTCGTGTCAAATCTTTTAGGTTTCGAATGTTTTAAAATCTCCCAAAACCATGTAAGGTTAACTTACAGTATCTATGAACGTCGGGAATGTCCAATTCGGAGGCGTGGCTTCCAGATCACCGTTTCTCCTCTCCGTTCGTCGGGTTCTACGATCTAGGTTCGATACGGGGGTGTAGAAAGAAAAAGGAGATGATTAGGATTCGTTTTCGAATCGTTTATTGAATAGAGATTGGACCGAGACTTACCACGACTATGGAGATCTGTTGAGAAACTCGTCCAACAGTGTTCGTCTTGGTTTCGTGCCTCCGACGACTCCGGATTTAGGGTTTCGAGCGTATAGAATGCTTTAGGGTTTCGTAAACTTGTTCGGGGCTCCCAAGGGGCTTATTTATAGAATTCTAAGTCCCTAGGGCGTCCACGGCCGACCTAGAACTCTGGAGTCGAGAGGTGTTCAACCGAAAGTCGAAAAATCCGCGTTCGGGTGAGAGATTCACGCAACAACCAAATCTGTGGGTTGGCGCGGTCGTGGCGCGGTTTTCCCCATTGGGCGCGCGGCCACCGCGCCGTCTACGCCTGGACTTCGGTCCGGGCGGGTCGTGCGATCCGTCGTGCGTTTCCGCCTCTCTTTCGGGTTTCTATCCCTCTTTGCTCCCGAATTCCGATTCCCGGGGTATATTCGGGTTCATACTTTCTCTCTAATTTTTATTCTTAGTCTAGTTGGATGTTTTGGACTCGAATACTCGAGTTCATTAGTGTCGGGTTTTGGTGTACCATTTATCCATACTTTTGTTTAATTAAATTCCTTTAATTCCTTTTTAAGTAAAATCTCATTTCTCATTTTCTTATCTTTATTTATTTCTTTTATTTGCTGGATTGGTTTATTTATTTATTGTATTTATTTTATTTATTATTTATTTATTTAATTATTGTTTTATTTTATGTTGGAAAATTCTCGGGTATTACAGTCTACCCTCCTTAAGAATCAACTTCGTCCTCGAAGTTGTGTTTCGGCTTTTCTCGTCTCGTGCTAAGGTCTTGTGTTTGTTTTATTATGTTGTGACTGAACTTAGAATTAAAACTTCTAAGCTGCCTACGTACCCGGTAAAGGGATCAAGCCATAACGTAGTTCAAAAGTTTACAAAAATGCACGAAAAATTAGGGGGTATGACATCCTCTCCCCCTTAAGATTGCAGTTATGTCCCCATAACTATGTCGGTATCGGTTTGGAACAATGTCGGGTATCGTTCCCTCATATCGGATTCTACTTCCCAAGTTGCCGTCTCACTTTCGTGGTTTGACCAAAGAACCTTGATCATCTTGATGGTTTTGTTCCTCGTTACTCGTTCCTTAGTATCGAGAATACGCACTGGGACCTCTTCGTAAGTCAAATCTTCATCGAGCTCAATTATCTCCGGTTGAAGTACATGTGTCGGGTCCGGCACATACTTCTTTAGTTGTGAGACATGGAAGACATTATGAACTCTATCCAAGTGTGGCGGTAAAGCCAATCGGTAGGCTAGAGTTCCGACTCGTTCTAGAATTTCGTAAGGTCCTATGTATCGCGGACTTAACTTCCCTCGTTTGCCAAAGCGCATCACCCCCTTCATGGGTGATATCTTTAGCATGACCCTATCTCCCACTTGAAATTCTAGGTCTCGTCGTCTCACGTCGGCATAACTCTTTTGACAGTCTTGAGCGGCTTTCATCTTCCCTTGGATCACTTTGATTTGTTGAGCCATGTCTTCGATAAGTTGTGGTCCCACTACCACGGACTTATCGTTTTCTTCCCAGCTCAAAGGGCTTCGGCACTTTCGTCCATACAATGCCTCGAAAGGTGCCATGCCGATACTAGCATGGTAACTATTATTATAGGAAAACTCAATCAAGGGTAAATGAGATTCCCAGTTTCCTTTGAATTCCAACACGCATGCTCTCAGCATGTCTTCTAGTGTTTGGATTGTTCTCTCGGTTTGTCCATCCGTCATCGGGTGGAATGCGGTGCTCATCTTGATTTGAGTACCGAGAGCTTTTTGTAACTCCGTCCAGAAATGAGAGACAAATCTACTGTCTCTATCGGAAATGATATCGTGTGGTACTCCATGTCGTCGTACCACGTTATCAATGTAGGCTCGGGCCAATTGGTCCATAGTCCACGTGTCTTTCATTGGGATAAATATGGCTGTCTTCGTTAGCCTATCCACAATCACCCAAATCTTGTTCATGCCTTTAGGTGATCGGGGTAATCCCGAGACAAAGTCCATTGAGATGCTATCCCACTTCCAACTTGGAATCTCTAGTGGTTGCATCAATCCTAAGGGTTTATGTCGCACTGCCTTAACCTTTTGGCAGGTGAGACATCTCGCCACGAAATTTGCCACTTCCTTCTTCATTCCCGGCCACCAATAGATCTTCTTCAGATCTTTGTATAGTTTGTCACCTCCGGGATGTACGGAATATGGCGTGTTGTGCCCTTCCTCCATCAACCTTTGCTTCAACTCGGCACATTTAACAGGCACACACCATCTCCCTTTGAAACGGATGCTTCCATCCTCGTGGACAGCAAATCCTATTGCCTTTCCTTCAGCAATATACTCTTTTATCTTC
Source organism: Hygrophila difformis (assembly GCA_030278955.1). NCBI lineage: Eukaryota > Viridiplantae > Streptophyta > Magnoliopsida > Lamiales > Acanthaceae > Hygrophila > Hygrophila difformis. The sequence goes on along the minus strand of JAOANR010000006.1, from coordinate 56,077,514 downwards.
TCGAGTTTCGGATCGCCCGGTTGAGCGAGTCGAATCTCGTCCGATATTGGAGTTTCCACGACCATGGCATTGACCGTTTCTCTCACTGTGCCAGGATGCACAAGTTCTAACTCCAATCTTGCCAAATCCATGTACAATGCCGGCGGAATTACCAACGAGTTTGTCACGTGTTGGGTTTTCCGACTTAGGGCATCGGCTACCACATTCGCCTTCCCCTCGTGGTATGCTATCTCTAAATCGTAGTCTTTAATGAGCTCCAACCACCTTCGCTGTCTCAAATTCAACTCCTTCTGAGTGAATATATATTTCAAGCTCTTGTGGTCGGTGAACATTCGACACTTCCGCCCATAAAGGTAATGTCTCCATATCTTTAGAGCGAAAACGACCGCTGCCAACTCCAGGTCATGTGTCGGATAATTTTCCTCGTGAGGTTTTAGTTGGCGTGATGCATAGGCTACGACTCTCGAGTCTTGCATCAAAACACAACCTAAACCTTCCTTCGAAGCATCGCTATATACTTCGAAGTCACCATTCTCTGATGGTAGTGTTAATACGGGTGTGGTTGTGAGTCGTTTCTTCAGCTCTTGAAACGCAATCTCACAAGCTTCGGTCCACTCATATTTTGCTCCTTTCTTAAGTAGCTGGGTCAAAGGACGTGCAATCCTTGAAAAGTCCTTCACGAATCGTCTATAATATCCGGCTAATCCAAGGAAACTCCTTATTTCCGTTGGACTCTTCGGAGTTGCCCATTCAGTTACGGCAGAAACTTTTGCCGGATCCACTGATACTCCATCAGCGGATACTATGTGTCCGAGAAATGCCACTTCTTTCAGCCAGAAGTCACATTTCGATAGCTTGCCGTATAGCTGATTTCTTCGCAGGATCTCCAACACTTGATGTAAGTGCTTCGCATGCTCCTCCTCGCTCTTCGAGTAGATCAGGATGTCGTCGATGAACACTACGACGCACTGATCTAACAATTCTCGGAACACGTTGTTCATGAGATTCATGAACATGGCCGGAGCATTTGTTAGCCCGAAGGATAACACTGTGAACTCGTAATGGCCATATCGTGTTCGAAACGCCGTCTTTGGAATGTCCTTCTCGGCAATCCTCAATTGATGATACCCAGATCGCAAATCGATCTTTGAGAATACTGAAGCTCCCTTCAGTTGATCAAATAGATCCTCTATTCTCGGTAGGGGGTATTTATTCTTAATGGTCACTTGGTTTAGTCCTCGGTAATCTATGCAAAGACGTAGTCCTCCGTCTTTCTTCTTGACAAACAAAACCGGTGCTCCCCAAGGGGACGTACTCGGTCTTATGTAACCTTTTCCCAATAGCTCCTCGAGTTGTTCCTTTAACTCCTTCATTTCCAGTGGTGCCATCCGGTACGGAGCTTTCGAGACAGGCTCTGTCCCCGGAATGAGATCTATCGTAAATTCAAGATCTCTCTCAGGTGGCATGCCCGGAACGTCTTCAGGGAATACGTCCAGGTATTCTCTTACCACTGGTATGCTATCAACCTTGTTCTCTTCCGCCTCAAGGTTGTGCACATAGCACGCATATAGTTCATACCCCTTACGCATCAAGTTACTTAGTTTAAGTACACTAACGATTTTGTTACTTTTCTTAGGGGGCTGAGAGTAAAAGATAACTCTCTTTCCCCTACTTTTTGACAAGGTGATCTTTTGCTTTTGGCATTCGATCACCGCTTTATACTGGGATAGCCAATCCATCCCCAGTATGATGTCAAAGTCTCTTAAGTTAAATTCTACCAAGTTCGCGAAGAATTCTACGTTCTTTATCACTATAGGAATTCCGTTATATCGTTTAGAGCAAGACACTACTTCTCCAGAAGGCAATTGAATTCCTAAGCTAATTCTCTCGCACTTAGGTAGATCTAACTCAGGCACTATCCTTGATGCAATAATTGAGCAACTAGCTCCGGAATCAAATAAAATTCTAAGGGGTGTATTCAAAACGTGAAATGTACCTGCCATCACTTCTCCTTGCGCAGGCACGTCCGCTTGGTTCACCACGTTCAGCCTCCCCATAGGGCGTCCCTGATTGCCCTGCTGATTCGCATTCGGCTGCTGATTTTGTTGCTGGTTTTGATTCTGTGGGGGCGGAGGTCGTTGGTTCTGGTTCTGGTTTTGCGGCCTATTTTGAGGGGGTCTGTACCCTTGGTTATTGCCATTTCGCCCGTTTTGGTTTTGAGGCTGTTCTTGCCCTGCGACCAAATCGTCCCTCTTCGTTATGTTCTCAAGCCTAGTTCGACATTCCCGTCGAACGTGACCCATTCGACCGCATCGGTAACAAGCGCCTTGTTGCGGGCATCCCCTTGCCAGATGTGGTCGTCCACATCGCGGGCAAGGCGGTACCGGATCTTCTTGATTGAACCTCCTTCCCGTGTTGGTTTGTTGGGGCCTATTCGACCCTCTGCGCTGCTCGTTCCTTCCAGTGTTGTTATCGTTTCTCGAGTCTCGGCTTCTCTTGTCTTGAGGACCCCTGCTGGACTCCCCACTCACCCTTCTTTTCAGCTGCTGCACGCGTGCTACCGCTACAGCGCGATCGTACACGGCTTGCAAGTCGGGGTAGTGTACTCCCGCGATCACTTCGCGCACAGACAGGTTCAGTCCCATCTCGAACTTCTGTGCCTTTTCCGCATCAGTAGGCACTAGCCTTGGTGCGAACCTCACCAGCTCCTTAAAGCGGGTGTAGTATTCTTGCACCGTTTGGCTTCCTTGCTTCAGTGACAGGAATTCCTCGTACATGGCAGCTTTGGTACTCAAGGGATAGAATCGATCCCTGAGTAGTTCCATCATCTCCATCCATGAGTAAGGCTCGTCATCTTCAGTTAGTTTGGCTTGCGTTGCTTGCCACCAGTCATCAGCTTCGCCTCCCAAGTAGTATGAAGCGACATGTACCCTTTCTCCTTCCGGACATTTGACCGCTCCCAGCAGCTTGTCGAAAGTCCGGATCCATTCCTCCAGTTTAGCTGGATCCTCCTCACCAGCATAGTGGGGCGGCTGGTAGGGATTCACCATCGCCAGGTAGTTAGGGCGAGCTTGGGGCGGAGGTACCGCCGCAGCTTGACCCTGGTTGACTTGCGCATTTCCGAGCGCAATCAACACCTCCTCTATCGTCCTAAGACGATCGCCCACATTGTTCGGTGCGGGGGCGTCCTGCGCACCTTGGGGCTGTTCCCCATCAGGTTGGTTTGGTTCGGTGACGTTTGGTGGTGTTTCAGTAGGTGTTTCAGTAGTGGTTTGGGGAGTGGTTTGAGTTCTGCCTTTTCCTCTTCCTCTGGGTGCCATTCTGGTACAAATAGGATAGTTTAGGACTGATGAATTTAGCATATAGTCTAAGCAATTTGTATGAATGTATATGTGTGTAGTAATTTAGCACGTGGTGCTTTGTTCGAACTAAGGAGCATCGTATGCTTCGAGGTTTTATTTTATTTTGTTTTGTTTGTTTTGATTTAAACAAAATAAATCGGGCATTTTATTTCCTCAAAAGAAATTTTAGTACAAAAGTAGAAATATTTTCCTAGCAAAACAATGTCTAACAGTAGAATCTCTAGTGCCTCATGACGTCTCTCGGCGGGGTAGCAGGATCTTCCTCCGGATCTTCCTCCTCCGAACTCGGCGGTAGTAGATCGTCAAAGATGGTGTTTAAATCTTGCCCGTGGGCATCGATGTATTCCTTTAGTATTAAGTTTTGTGTAGTGAGGGTTTGGACTTGGCGCTCGAGTTGGTTTATGCGGTGATGATCCGCCTCTCTCAAGTTGCCCATGTGATGTAAATTGGCCTCCAATTGAGCCATACGGTACTTCATCTGCTCTAGGGTCTGGTGGGAATCGAGATGAACACTCATCATCCTGACCATCAACTGCATCATGTCTTGACTAGCCATCTAGCGCAAGCAAGAGATCTAAGTTAATATGCGCCAAGATTCTAAGTTCAAGTTTCGCCAAGATTCTAAGTTCAATTCGCCAAGATTCTAGGTTCGAGTTTCCAAGATTCTAAGTTCAAGTTTCGCCAAGATGCTAAGTTCAAGTTTCGCAAAGATCCTAAGTTCAAGTTTTCGCAAAGATTCTATGTTCAAGTTTCCAAGATTCTAAGTTCATAGCAGAGATGCAACATGCAAATGCAAATGATGATTTCCCCCCAATAATAATTTAATGCATCTCATATTTATATTTTTCCCATGGGTTTTAAAATAAAATTTCTCCATGGAAATAAAAATTTAAAATTTAAAATATATCAAAATATTAATAATAGCTTAAAAATAATAATGGTTTAAAAATAATAGTTTAAAAATAATAGTGGTTTAAATAATAGTTTAAAAATAATGGTTTAAAAATAATAGTTTAAAAATAGCCGGGCTCTGATACCAACTTGTAACACCCCGGTTTTTGGTAACCCAGGTCGGGATGTCACCGCCACATCTCCCTAGTAAGACACGGTTTCTCCGAGCTTACTAAAGAGATGCAAGGCTAGGTATTGCAGTGTTTAAAATATTTAAAGCATTCAAAATAGCCCATACAATATAAATCGAAAATAATAATAGCATAGCGCAGCGGAAATATTTAGTTTAGTACAGTATCGCAGCGGAAAATGTAAAATAGGGCCGACATGGCCAAAACACGGGTTAAACAGGCCCGTTCATAATATAGTCTAAGTACGAAATTTAAAAGCAAAATAAAAGTTCCCAAAATCCCATGCATGATTCGTGCTCACACATGCTCATTCCACATATTCTGTAAAGAAAGGAATAAAAACGGTTTTGATCAGCAAAATTGCTGAGTAAGTTAACACATGCATCAAAAACTGATATCTAGGTTTAGGGTTTTAGTTTTGGTTTAGGGTTTAGGGTTTTGGTTTTGCTGTGGTTACTGGAAACTTGCCTCTCCTGCTTCGATGGAATTTGGCATTCCTTATCTCTGATGATGTATTACAACTCTTTGGCTTTCAATGGAATAAAATGTTTCTTTCCTCAAAAAAAAAAGTTAACACATGCATGATCGTAGGGTTTAAAAGCCATAACTTTAATAATTTAACAAAAGCATGATAATAACATAATATTTGATTTCATATAATCCATATCATATAGCACAATCTATCTCAGGCTCCATTTAATAATACATATCACATGGTTTAATCATAAAAGCCATAATTTTAAATAAAGCATTTAAATAATTTAATTGGACAACAATATAATTTAATCTAGTTTAATTTAATTTAGAATCCCCATTACATTCCCGATTTGGTATTTCAAAGTTTCACGATAAAGATCGCGATGTCAACAAGTTTAGCCGGTAGCCCGGCGGCCGCAGCCGTATCAGCCATACCCAGTACCACTCCGGAGCCTCGGGAAACCCATACGGATATTCACGAGAGTGTAGGCTCTAAGTTTCGCCGTTTTGGCAATATCACATTTCAAGTATAGCGCGCGGGGTCACCATCGTCCATTACGGCACGAAGTGAATCGTTAGGGGGCACCCTGCAGAGCACTCACCCCTAATTTTAATTTATCAAGTTTGTAAGGGGATTTAGTTTTTAAAATCTGCCTTCCAATGTATTAATTTAGAAACAATATCTCGATTCGTTTCAACCCTAAAGGTTAATTCCATGTTTCAACAAGATTTCAAAATTTCGTTTCGGTAAATCACAGTTTACTCCAAAATTCGTCTAAAATCAGATTTAATTCCAAAAATTCCGAAATTTCATATATGACTCGGAAACACCAAGATCTACAACTTTCGTGTTTTAACTTTTTCAATCCGAGATACCTAAGTAGGTCAAAAACGCTAATTTTTGCATAACAAGAAATCTGTCCGAGTTTACAGGTCACAGTTTAAAGATTTCAAGTTCTAACATATCAATTCAACTCCAAATTTAATGAAATTTGACAGGGATCATCTTAAGACATTTATCTACAACTTTCATGTTCGGCCAAAGATCTAAAACAGCCTAGATCCTATGTCAAAAACGAGATCAAGATCATTCCTAAGTTCTGTCCAAGATTTCAAGATCTAAAATCAAACAGTTCGGTTTCGACAGGTTTTCACATATCAAATCAACTCCAAAAATTCTCAAATTTTTACAGTAACTAGGTCTAAGTCTTAGGAACGTTTTTCGTGTTTTAAGTTTTTCCGTTTGAGTTCGTTTTAAAGGTCGGAAAAATTCAACAATCCTGTTGCGCCGGTAGAAAACGAAAGAGGACAGATTTATGATTCGTGTCAAATCTTTTAGGTTTCGAATGTTTTAAAATCTCCCAAAACCATGTAAGGTTAACTTACAGTATCTATGAACGTCGGGAATGTCCAATTCGGAGGCGTGGCTTCCAGATCACCGTTTCTCCTCTCCGTTCGTCGGGTTCTACGATCTAGGTTCGATACGGGGGTGTAGAAAGAAAAAGGAGATGATTAGGATTCGTTTTCGAATCGTTTATTGAATAGAGATTGGACCGAGACTTACCACGACTATGGAGATCTGTTGAGAAACTCGTCCAACAGTGTTCGTCTTGGTTTCGTGCCTCCGACGACTCCGGATTTAGGGTTTCGAGCGTATAGAATGCTTTAGGGTTTCGTAAACTTGTTCGGGGCTCCCAAGGGGCTTATTTATAGAATTCTAAGTCCCTAGGGCGTCCACGGCCGACCTAGAACTCTGGAGTCGAGAGGTGTTCAACCGAAAGTCGAAAAATCCGCGTTCGGGTGAGAGATTCACGCAACAACCAAATCTGTGGGTTGGCGCGGTCGTGGCGCGGTTTTCCCCATTGGGCGCGCGGCCACCGCGCCGTCTACGCCTGGACTTCGGTCCGGGCGGGTCGTGCGATCCGTCGTGCGTTTCCGCCTCTCTTTCGGGTTTCTATCCCTCTTTGCTCCCGAATTCCGATTCCCGGGGTATATTCGGGTTCATACTTTCTCTCTAATTTTTATTCTTAGTCTAGTTGGATGTTTTGGACTCGAATACTCGAGTTCATTAGTGTCGGGTTTTGGTGTACCATTTATCCATACTTTTGTTTAATTAAATTCCTTTAATTCCTTTTTAAGTAAAATCTCATTTCTCATTTTCTTATCTTTATTTATTTCTTTTATTTGCTGGATTGGTTTATTTATTTATTGTATTTATTTTATTTATTATTTATTTATTTAATTATTGTTTTATTTTATGTTGGAAAATTCTCGGGTATTACAGACCAACACCTCTCCACCACCACTTCCACATTCATCCAGATCCGTCACTCCGGCGCCGCCGCCGCCGGCCACCACCAACATTCCATCCTCATCCTCCAGCCCTCAGTCTACGCCAGTCGCCAACCACCACCAAACTCCAGTCCTGCCTCCGCCCTCGCACCTTCCAGATCCGGCCACCTTCCTCCGCCCCTCGCCGCTGCTATATCACGCATCGCCGCCGCCGCATCGCCGCCCTCCACTGCTACCCCAAAGATTCAGAAATCAAGGAAGAAGAAATCTGAAACTGAAGAAAACGAAAATAGAAAATAGAGGATGAGGAAGAAGGAAAGTATAGAGAGGAAAGAAAATAAAGAAGATGAGAGAAAAATTAGAAAATGAGAATGAAGAAGAAAGAAAATGGAGAAGAAGCTGTAAAGAAATGGAGGAGGAAGAAGAAAGAACAAAGAAAAAGAGAGCTGGGATCGAGACAGATGAGAGAGGAGAGAAGAAAGAAATCTGGGGAGAGAAACGAGACAGAAAAATTCGAAAACTGGAAAGAGGAAAGAGAAATGAGAGAAGAGAGAGAGAGAAAATCAACCTTTGTCGCGGAAGGTTGCTCCGCGACAAAGTGCTCCGCGCCCAAAAATTTGTCCGAGACTGTGAGAGGAGAATCAAGGCACAAAATTTTGTCGCGGAACATGGTTCCGCGACAAAATGGACCGCGACCAAGACATAGCCCTTCCGCGACAAAACAGAGTCACGTGCATGTCTCCATTCAAATTTCCCATGTGCCAGAATTGCAAGGAGGTCCCAGGAGCTGAAGTCCCGCCAGTGTTAAAATGTTTGTCTTTTCCTTCTGGACCTCAAGTCCCGCCCCCTCCTGGGCGCCATCTTGGAGCTAAAAAGTGTTTTGTCCTTAGCCAATGTGTTCCGCGACAAAGCAGTTGTTTGGCGACCAGGTGGGCCTTGAATGGGCCTAGGGCTTATTTCCTACTACTCTATAAATATAACCTCCCACCCCCTTGAACAGTAACCTAGCTACACTTAGTTTAGTTTTACTGTTCTTGGAGGCACCACTGTGCTCTCCAAGAATTTATTAGAATAGGTAGTTTAGTCTATTTTAATTTTATGCAATTTAGTAATAGACTTTAGCTTAGTTTTAATTTATGTTTTTGTAATAAATTAGTGTAGCTAGTGTTCACTTTTATTTTTCCAGTTTTATATTTTTGTACTTCTGGGTTTGAAACACTTAATCAATGGGTGTGTTTAAACCATTTTTGGTTTTTGATGATATTTGAGAAAATGTTCCACCAAAAATGTGTTATGGTTCTCCCATAATATTTATTGCTTTATTTTTGTATTTTTGGTCACTTGACCATTTCTATTATTTTGAGTTAGGTTTAATGCTTTATTAGGCTTAATAAATGTATATCCACTTGATGTCTATCTCTTGCTAGATCTATTAGTGTAGGTTTCATTTAAATTTTAGTCTCTTAGTATAGTTTAACTTAATTTCTGTGTGGTGGATGTTTTACTGCTTCTTAGTGTTTTAGATTGTTTATTTTATTTTATTTTTAGTTTAATAGGTCTAGAAAGTGGATGGCATTCTAGTGTTTATGCATATTTATTTAAAATTGCATCTCCTATATTGTATTGCATCACATTGTAACCCCACGGGTTGCAATGTAATTTTCCCGTTGTGATCCCACGGATAACAACGCACACCCATGTAATACAATATTAGGCGTTATGCTGCCAAAATTTTTATAAACTTTAAAACCCTTTGTCGCGATGCAACCTTTGTCGCGGAACCACGTTCCGCGACAAAACCCATGTTTAGTGACGAAGGACCAAATTCTTGCATTTTGTCTGCATGGCTTTTGTCGCGGAGCACCCTTGTCGCGGAACCACGTTCCGCGACAAAATCTTATTCCGAGACAGAAAATTATGCCTTGCCATTATTTTGAAACCCCTTGGTCGCGATGCAACCTTTGTCGCGGAACCACGTTCCGCGACAAAGTCCCCGATTGGAGACCAATGACCCAAATACTTGTAATTTTATACTGGGAGGACTCTGTCGCGGAACCTTTGTCGCGGAACCACGTACCGCGACAAAATCCTTGTTCCGCTACCAGGAATTATGTCCTTACCAATTTTTCAACCCTTTGTCGCTATGCCTCCTTGTCGCGGAACCATGTTCCCCGACAAAAATTTTTTTGCTTAGCGACAAAACAAACCCTAATTTTCAAAATTTCATTCCTCTTATTTCCCACCTCTTTGTCGCGATACCTTTGTCGCGGAGCCACGCTCCGCGACACAAACTCTGCATCGCGACAAAGTGGTACCTTTTTGCCAAATTTTTATTCTTCATCTCACTCCATTAATTAATTGAACCTTTATATTAATATTTTGAGGTTGAAATCCAATGATCTCAACCCATGATTAATTTGATATAAAGAACTTTGTTCAATTTCCCATTAAAAGATTCTTCTACAAATAATTAAACTCTAATGATCTAAGTATATAATCCGAACTGTAATTAATTAATTAATTATGGAATGAGTGATTATTTAGACATGAAGAGTAATTATGGAATCATTTCCATACCCTTGCATGAGAAACCAATGTCTCTCATGCAAGATGACCCAAAAATATTTTTCTTTTATTTATTTTGTCTTTTCCGTAATGTGTGAAACAGCTAATAAGGAATATATCAGATTAATGTTGGCGGGTATTCCCACACGGATAACTAGCTCGTGGTCTGTATATTAATTATTAAATGTTATTTTGCATGGTCTGGATAGTGGCCGGTGGAAGCCTTGGCGGTTCGTCCATCCGGGATTATAATAGCTGCTCAGCTGACTCCTATCCGGATACAGTTTCTCTTTCTTTATCTTAATTTCAAACCCGAATCTCAAACTGTGCCAACACTAGACGACATAGGTCAATGTTGTCTAGTAATTAAAACAGTGAAAGAACATGTAGGTTTTTCTCTGATTCACAGACAGTAAGGGTCTGAATGATAGCGACCACTGTCATTTAAGATTATTCTGCTGTCTAAAATCTTTCCATCTGGAATAATTGGAAACTGGATAGCAGATGTTTGCAGTCCAGATCACCCCAGTTATTTCTGGCACTCTCTTCAGCCGAAATTCTTCTCATCTCCGGCTATTTCATCTCTGTGTGTCAATTTCTGTCTAAACCCACCTTATATTTTGGGTTATTTGATTTTACACTTCTCTATAAATTTATGCATGATATTATTATGTAGATATTGTGGTCAATATTATTTTGGGATCCTTCCCTTGGACATAGAAGTCTTGATTTAAATCAGATGTTTCATAATAAATTTCCAACAAAAATTCCTTTATAAATTCGGATCTAAGTAAGGGATAAATTCGACAGTTATGACTAATTCATATCCGACTGGGGGTTGATTTTGGGAAATTAGAAGCAGAGTCAGCGATTAAGTCTCACCTAGACTGAAAGGGTCTGTGTTCTTATTGAGAGTCTAGTACCTGATAGGGAATGATTTTCAGATTTATTATTTTCCAAAATTGCTGTTTGTTGGAAATCTTGTATTAAATATTACACTGGGTCAGATTCCACTTGGATTCCGATAAGGTGTGACAGATAATACTAGAGGAACAACATTCGGGCCTTGGTTATTTTCTAAGGTAGGGTTGAGTATTCTTTCAACTGCTATCTTCTTCTGCCAAAGCCTATTTTTGAGTCCTGAGTGAGTGCATCCGGAACGAACTAATTTTATTAGTTCGTTTCATTAGTTTGTATCTCATAACCACCCGACGAGAAGTGAACACTGCGAGCGGTTCACCGAGAATAGGGAATTCTTGATCCACACCCGGTCATTCTGACTGGGGGCTTTCTTTTACTACCAGGGTCAGACTTTCAAAAACCTCCGAGTGATAGGATTTTAAATGCTTTCTTTACTGCTTTCTTTTAACCGCTTTCGTTAGAGGTCACTCGGTTGTATTGAGAGTTGTGTAACTGCTACCAGGACTGAGAGTTAAGGGATAGTTCAGGGCTTGATTAGAATCTTTGGGTGTGACATGGGGGAATGATAGCAGTACTTGACACTTCAATAAATGATTTGTCAGGGGTTGCTCGTCCACCACAGATAAATGACACGCTCTGACGGGAGCAGTTGTGAGTCTGTGGTATCTTAGAATTTGTTGCCTTAAGAGCATGTAAACTCTTACTGTAAGTACCTGTCTGTTAAAGGGAACATGGTATAGAGAGCATGAGAATTAGCTAATTGATGGATTATCCCAAGCTAAGATCTGTGTAACAAAATGGAAGTTTAATTGTGTTTCATCTGAATCTTGTCCAATTTTTATTATTTTCTCCCTGTCCCTTCTGTCTCATTTTAAATCTTCTTTCCTAGATAATTTTTAACCGCTTTCTTAGATTAATTTTATTGCTTTCTTAGACTAAATTTAATTCGCTTTCTAGAATAATTTTATCTGCTTTACTTTAATTGCTTTCATAACTTCGTTTAAATTCTGTCAAGTAGTTGTTAGTCATATCACAAACTTGAATCGAGTAACCGAGTGGAAAATCTTAGTAAACGGCGTGGGCCCTGCTTCCATCGCACATCCTTCAGTGAACGATCCGGTACTTACTATAAATTACTGCAATTTTTGACTCCGTGCGCTTTCGGGGGCACAGTTTCTTAACACGAGTAAATAAAAACATGATTTTTCAGAAAATACTCATGTAGTGGGAATCTGCCGAAAGTTTCATGGTAGGTAATCTCATGACATGAAATCATGAGAAGCATCATGGCACATATGCCGGGGACCCTCAGTGTGACAGGCTGAAGGTCAATCTATCCCGGTTGTATCATGAGACTTGTCAAAAGTTTCATGACATGAGAGGACTGCAACGCCATTTGAAATTAAAGCACCCCACCTGAGTAATAAAAAGTGGCATTCTTAATATATCCCTAAACCCATTCCATAAATCATAACTCCATCATTTAATGAATTCAATCCTGATATATTTTTATAAAATACTCGTGTTAATGAAATTTGTCAAAAGTTTCAGTGACATGCTGTGTAAATTGCTTCAGCCCAAAATGACTTCCCAAGAGTACTAGCATGTAGCATTTAACGTGCCATCTCTTGAAGTGTTCTATTCTTCCTTTCAGCAATCCCATTCTGTTGAGGTGTCTTTGAGGCAGAGTACTCATGAAAAATTCCATAGTTGTTGCAGAAAAGTTCAAACTCCTGATTCTCAAACTCGCGTCCATGATCAGAACGGATCCTTTGGATTTTGGTTTGCTTTTCATTCATCAACTTCAGGCTTAGCTTTTCAAAGTGTTGGAAGGCTTCATCTTTGCTCCTGAGAAAACATACCCAAGTGAATCTCGAAACATCATCAACACAAACTAAAACATACCTTTTGCCATTTAGGCTTTCAGTTTCTGTTGGACCCATAAGATCCATATTAATCAGTTCTAAGCAATGATCTGTAGAGACTCCATCAGTCTTCTTATATTGAGCTCGGGTTTGCTTTCCTTTCGAACAGTCCACACAAGCAAGGTCTTTGTTATTCTGTAGTTTTGGCAAACCTCTAACAGCGGCTGAACAACTTAGTTTATACATGGTTTGATAGTTGAGATGTCCAAGCCTTTTGTGCCATAGGTTTGTGAGATCATCCATGCTTACTAGTGCCTGTGCCAGATTAGCTTCCAAAGTATAGCAATTATTTTTAGATCTTTTGCCTGTCATGATGTTATCTCTCCTGCAATCAAACACTTGACAAAAATGCTTATTAAACATAACAAGGGAATCTTCATCACATAATTGACTAATTGAAATGAGATTAGTAGTAAGCCCTTCAACATGATAGACTCTAGAGAGTTTAGAAAGTTCACCATCCTTTACATTACCATAACCAGTGATTTTGCTTCTAGCACCATCACCAAAAACTACATCTCCACAATCTTTATCTGTAAAGTTGTTTAGAATATCCTTACTACCTGTCATATGCCTTGAACAACCTGAATCAAAATACCATTTTCTGGACCGTGGTTGTTGCTGTGATGATAGAACAACAAGACATTTACTCTCCTTTCTCTTAGGCACCCACTCCATTTGAATTCTGATATTTTTCTTTAAATCTTCATGGGTCCAGACTACTGGGCGACCATTCATGAGATCACGAACAATCCTCATGCAGTTTTCTGCTGTGTGACCAGGTAAGCTGCAATAGAGACAGTCTCTTCGTCGTTTGGGTGATGTGGGAACATCCTGATGTGTCAGTGAACTTGCTTCAGCATTCAGATTTCCACCACTAACAAATAGTCTTTTTCCAGTAGATGCTTGATTCTTGTACCCAATACCAGTCATGTCTCTTTAGCTTTTTCCAATAGATAGAACTTCATCAAGTTTACCTTTCCCTTTGGTCATCTTCTCTAGGTCAGCAACTCTAATTTTCAGTTTAATAGATTCCTCTCAGAATGACTCCTTCTCTTTAGTCACAGTAGTAATCTGAAGCTTCACTTCATCATACTTTCCTTTAAGAACTTTTAGATCATCAATAGCCTTAATCTTCTCAACTTCTGCTTTATCCAGAGTCAGACGGATGTCAGTGAGTTGTTTCGACAACTGCTCATTCTCCTGTACAGCTTCTTCATATTCCTCTTTGAGTTCTTCATAGATATCAACTAGTTCTTTATAGAGACTACCTGATTCAGCTGTAACAATAGAAGAAATGTCAGTAATTAATTGTATTGACTCACAGTTACCTGTGGAAGGGGTAGGACTAGCTTCTCTTGTCACAAATGCAACGACATCCTCATCATCACTTGATTGTTCATCCTCAGCTTCAACTTCAGACTCATCACTCAAAGTAGCTTGAAGTGCTTTTCTACTCTTCTTCTTTGCTGTAGGACATTCAGCTCGCACATGGCCTTTTCCTTCACATTCAAAACATATAATCTCAGAAGATTTTTCAGACTTATCAACATCTTTGTCCTTCTTGAACTTTTTGAACTTCCTATCAGATTTCTTTTCAAATCTGTTGTTCTGCTTCTCCGTCATCACTGGGTTGTCAGAACTACGATTTTTCTTCTGAAACTTCTTGAAATGCTTATTCTGAAGCATCTTTCCAATCCTTTTGGATAGTAAAGAAACTTCTTCTTCAAAGTCATCAGCAGGTTCATCTTCGGCCTTGAATGCAATGTTCTTGTGCGATTTCTCTGAGGCTAGATGATTGATTTCATAAGTTTGAAGAATACCAACCAATTCCCTCAAGGACATTGTCTTGATCTTCTCAACTTCTTCAAGGGCTGCCACTTTTGCAGAATATTTCTTAAAAACAGTCCTAAGAAATTTCCTCACAAGCTTTGATCATTCGAATGACATTCCAAGAGTTGTGGCCTGATTCACAATATCTTGAAATCTTCCAAAATATGATGTGATATCCTCATCATTCGTCATTCTCAAACTGTCAAAGATCGATTCAATGCGTTGTAGACGGGTTGTCTTGACATCTTCAGAACCTTCATGTTGAGTCTCCAAGAAATTCCAAGCTTCATAGGCGGATGTACAGTTAGCGATCATCCTGAATTGCGCTTCATCCATAGCACCACTAATCGCGTTGAGAGCTGTGTAATTCGCTGATCTTGCAGTCCTCTCGGCCTGTGTGAGTTCGGCGTTTGTCGCGGGTCGAATTTTGTTGTGGCCGTTTCTCCTTCTCCAGTTCGAACAGTTCTTGTTGGCTGAGTCCATGGCTCCAAGACTGAATCCCAAACACCATCTCCTTGTGCCAACAGATAATTGCGCATTCTAGCTTTCCAATAGGCATAGTCATTTCCATCGAACAATGGCGGACGAGTATTAGACGCTCCTTCTCGACTCATGGTTCTTGAATCTTGAATGAATGGATTTTCTCAGTTACGTTAGAGAACTTGCTCTGATACCAATTTGTAGGTCCCTTAATGCTTCAAGATTCTGTTATGGATGTTATTATGATGTTCTAACTACGGTATACGAAAGCGATAAAGAACACGATCAATTTGTTAACCCAGTTCGGTCCTTCCGACCTACGTCTGGGGGATACCAATCCAGGCGACCTTCACTAGACAGAAAAACCAAAACACAAACACGCTAACCAAAGCCTAACACCAGAATCCAAACTCTACCACTAGATGATACAGTCCAGCCGAGCTAGCGTTGTTGAAACTCCCCCTCAACAACCCAGTAGGGATCTCACCCTAAATGGAATCTTCAAAGGCCGAAACGCTGTTTGTCGTTCTCCATGGCTTTCTTCTTTGATCGCATGAATTCCTCCAGAACTTTCTTGAATATTGAAGATCACAATACCTTCAGATATTCCTATGTAAACTCAATCTAATCTTGTTCTTCTAAAATATCTCACTCTATGAAATCTTGAAGAACTTTTACAAGATTCTCCCAAAACTCTCTCTCTGTAATCTAAGAATGAATACAAGTAAAATCGCTCAATGAAAATCTACATCTAGATTACAGACTCTGCACTTATATAAAGAATACAAAACACATAACTACCAGCAGAGTTAACTGTTGTCGTCAGCCTGATGTGCCAACACCTGAGAAACATCTCAATGAAAAGTACAAGGTTAAGTTGTCATAACAATGTATTAACACTATATTAGAACTAATGGATTTAAATTTAAAAAATGGTTATAGTATTGCATTCATTTATCAAACCACCCCTACCTTAGCTTATCCAAAAAAAAAAAACCACCCCTACCTTCTTTTTTTTTTCGTGTAAAGGGTAATAGAAGAAGAAAAATCATGGTAGCAACAAAATTTCCGAACAAGCCTTAATTTCCCAAGTGGGCAATAAAGTTGGCATACAAGAGTAGAAGGCTGCACGCCACAATAAGTCTTGTGGGGGGCAATTTATGAATATTTCCCAATTTCATTATTCTTCGTTTTGTCTTAGTATTATTAAATAATAGGAGTAGTGTTACGTGTAGATGCATGCATAATCAAGTACATGCACCTTTTGTATATCTTGGGGACTAAGTAAATATTGGAGTGGGGATGAGGACTTAGCCCAAGTGGTTGAGTTCCTAGGTTTCCAACGGAAGGTTGGATGTTCGATCCCCACCGGCCCCCTATCCCTCCCTTTTATTCCCCTTTGTAATTTGTGTGGCATGGGCTCCCACCACCATTTTCCAGGCCTTCAATGGCTCATCCAAAAAAAGTAAATATTGGAGTAGTCAAATTGAACTAGTGTACTTAAATTCTATCCCCATCACTGGCGGTTTTGTGTATTAGTTTGTACTATAAATATATGGTCCCTCTCAATGTATTATGTACATTAGACTATCATCTCAATATCAACTCCCTCTCTCTCGGTTGTGATCTCTATTTTCATGTTCTCTTAGTGATCATCAAGTATTATTATTATCTCTCCAATCCTTTCATAAATCCATTTTACTTCTCCAGTACTATCCACATATATTACACATATAATTATAAATATCACAACACGTTATCAGCACGATCACTTGGAGTTTGCCATCCCTACCGAAGTTCTGTCCGAGTGCTGTTGGAATTTTGCCAGTCCTACCGAAGTTCTGTTCGAGGCTTTCCGAAAATCCTGTCGAGTATACTGCTACTATTTTCAATACAAATATGACTAATCTGACAAAACAGGAATTCATGCCACTGGAGAGGTCCGGGAATAATTATTTATCCTAGAGAATGGATGTTGAAATCCATCTGGAGTCTATGGGTCTTGAAAGGACCATAATGAAAGAAAATACGGCCATATGCCAAGACCGTGCCAAAGCTATGATTTTTCTCCGACATCATCTTGATGAAGGTTTGAAATTAGAGTATTTGACGGTAAAAGATCCACAGGATCTATGGGAGAATTTAAAGAAAAGATATGATCATTTAATGTTGATCAATCTCCCGAGTGCCCGACATGAATGGCACCAGTTAAGGCTGCAGGACTATAAGTCCATAAATGATTTTAATTCAGCCATGTTCAAAATTACAGCACAGTTGAGATTATGTGGCGAAAAAATAACAGAAAATGATATGTTAGAGAAGACATTCTCTACTTTCCATGCCACAAATTTACTGTTACAGCAACAGTACAGAGAAAAGGGATTCACAGAATACTCTGAACTGATTACTTGTTTACTGCTTGCTGAGAAAAATAATGACTTATTGATGAAAAATCATGAGTCCAGACCGACAAGAAGTGCTGCATATCCTGAGATGAATTTCACAGAATCATCGCATCGTGGTCGTGGACGTGGCCGTGTGGGGCCTCGTGGGCGTGGCCGACGACATAGTCGTGGTCGTGGTCGTGGAAATGGGCGTGAAAGAAGTAATGTCTATATAAGACCAGAACCATATCCACGTAACCAGAATTCTGAAAGAAAGCCATAAAATAGCAATCAAAGCAGTGCCTCAAAAGATTATAATGATAAAGGCAAAGCAAAAGTTGAAGAAAAATGCCAGCGTGGTGATATGGAGGGTCACTGGTCCCAAATATGCCGCACAACAGGTCATTGGGTAAAGTTGTACCAGGACTCGTTGAAAGGAAAGAACAAGCAGGTTGAAACAAACTTTGCTAAACAAAATCTTGAGGACATTGCCACTACGAGTGATGCTATTGTGAATATAACTGAGGCCACTAACGATGATCTGCTCATAGAGCCAGAATTTGATGTTGCAGACTTCTTCAATGACACTACATAGCAGTTTTAGTTTTATCGTACCTTTTGAATTTTGTTATATCGTTGTATTGTATATTATTGTACCTTTTGAATTTTGCTAAGTATTGTATAAATTATCGTTTTGTTACTGATATATATTATTTTCTTTTTCAAAAAATGCTAGAATGGGATTACAAATTGGTGATAATGAAATATGTCTGATAGACAGTGCTTCTACGCACACGATATTGAATGATCAGCAATATTTTTCATACTTGAAAATGGGAGATAGAAATATCAACACTATAAGTGGAAGTGCAAATATAATAGAGGGCTCTGGCATAGCCAACCTTCAGCTGCCCAAGGGGACAAAATTGATTGTGAAAGATGCACTCTTATCCCCCAAGCCTTGAAGAAATTTGTTGAGTTTTAAAGATATTCGAGAAAATGGATATCATATCGAGACTTTGACAGCAAAAGGTAATGAATACCTGCTGATTATAAATACCGTTTCTGGTATAAAACAAGTGTTGGAAAAATTGCCATGTTTATCTCTGGAATATATTATACAAGGATAAACACTGTTGAAAATTATCACCTGGCAGACCATAGGTCTATTGTTCCCAATGAATATATGATTTGGCATGATCGCCTAGGTCATCCTGGATGTACAATGATGAGGCGGATCCTTACAAATTCCCATGGCCATTCATTAAAGGGACAAAAAATGCAGCATCACAATGATTATATATGTGTTGCTTGCTACCAAGGGAACTGATTGTAAAACATTCACCAGAAAAGGTGGGAACTGAGTCCCCTAGTTTTCTTGAAAGAATTCAGGGTGATATATGTGGACCCATAGATCCACCTTGTGGGCCATTCAGATACTTTATGGTGTTGCTTGATGCTTCAACCAGATGGTCTCACGTGACATTATTGTCTTCACACAACCATGTGTTTGCGATATTGCTAGCTCAAATCATAAGATTACAAGCACAGTTCCCTGATTATACAATTAAAAGTATCCGTTTGGATAATGCTGGTGAATATTCATCCCGGACATTTGATGAATATTGTATGTCGATAGGCATAGCCATCGAACATCCTGTAGCCCATGTGCATACACAAAATGGACTAGTTGAATCATTTATTAAACGATTGCAGTTGATCGCTAGACCATTATTAATCAAATCCGGGTTACCAGTTTCAGCTTGGGGACATGCTATAATGCATGCAGCAATGTTGGTGCGATTAAGACCGACAAGTTATCATAAATACTCCCCATTACAATTAACATTTGGGCATGAACCCAATGTATCCCATTTGAGAATATTTGGTTGCGCGGTATATGTCCCAATAGCACCACCCTAACGCACCAAAATGGGACCCCAACGAAGATTGGGAATATATGTCGGATATGAATCACCATCGATAATACGTTATCTTGAACCATTAACAGGGGATTCATTTACAGCAAGATATGCTGATTGTCATTTTGATGAATCACATTTCCCGACATTAGAGGGAGAAAAGGATCAACCGAAAAAGAATATAAATTGGAAAATCCCGTTGGATTTCCTTGATCCTCGTTCAAAAGACTGTGAAATCGAAGTACAAAGAATTCTACAGTTGCAACAAATTGCAAACGAACTGCCGGATGCATTATGTGACTCTAAAAGGGTTACCAAATCTCATATACCGGCAACAAATGTTCCAGTCAAAATTGATGTTCCAAAGGAACACATTATCAGTGCTAAAGATGAGTCTGATGCACGCCTAAAGCGTGGTAGACCTCTCGGTTCCAAAGATAAAAATCCTCAAAAGAAAAGAGGATTGAATAATGATGTTGATGTAATACATAGTATCAAAAGTGACAAAACTGAGCCCTGCGGGGACTTGACTCTTGAAGAGCAAAATCATCAAAATGATGAAATATCTATAAATTTTGTCACAAATAGAAATGTTTGGAATCGAGAAGAAACATCTATTGATATTGCATTTTCATATAATGTAGCACCTGAAATTATGAATGATGATGAGGATTTTGAACCAAATTCGGTTGACGAATGTCGGAAAAGGCATGATTGGCTCAAATGGAAAGATGCAATCCAATCAGAATTGGATTCCCTGGCTAAAAGAAATGTGTTTGGACCAATTGTCAAAACACCTGAAAATATAAAGCCAGTTGGATATAGATGGGCTTTTGTACGAAAAAGAAATAATGAAAATGAAGTTGTAAGATACAAAGCGAGATTAGTCGCCCAAGGCTTCTCACAGAGACCGGGTTTTGACTATGATGAAACTTATTCCCCAGTAATGGATGGAATTACATTCAGATACCTGATATGTTTAGCAGTATATGAAAAACTTGAAATACGACTCACAGACGTTGTTACTGCTTATTTATATGGAACATTAGATACCGATATCTATATGAAAGTTCCAGAGGGGTTCAAAATGCCATAGACATATATAGTAAACCCAAAACAGATGTATTCCATCAAATTACAAAGATCCCTATATGGGCTTAAACAATCTGGGAGAATGTGGTATAACCGATTAAGTGAATGCTTAATTCAATCTAGTTGGATCCCCTGAAGAGATTCAAATTGCTGTTGAATATCTCAAAAGAGAATTCAAAATCAAAGATTTCGGGAAAACAAGAAAGTGTCTTGGTTTACAAATTGAATATTTGGATAATGGAATTTTTGTCCATCAAAAGGCCTATACCCAAAAGGTCTTAAAACGATTTTATATGGACAAAGCACATCCATTAAGTAATCCAATGGTTGTAAGGTCACTTGATCCTAAAAGAGATCCATTTAGACCAAAAGAGGAGAATGAAGAAATACTTGGGCCACAGGTTCCATACTTAAGTGCCATTGGAGCACTAATGTATCTCGCAAACTGCACTAGACCAGATATACCATTTGCAGTAAATTTATTAGCGAGATTTAGTTCATATCCTAATGAACGACATTGGAAAGGAATAAAACATTTATTCCGCTATCTTCAAGGGACGATTGACATGGGTCTATTTTATTCATACGATTCTCGACATGAATTAATCGGCTATGCCGATGCTGGGTACTTATCAGACCCTCATAAAGCTAAGTCACAGACTGGCTATTTAATTACATGTGGTGGTACTGCAATATCGTGGAGATCCACGAAACAAACATTGACAGGCACCTCATCAAATCATGCTGAAATCATAGCAATGCATGAAGCTAGTCGAGAGTGTGTTTAGATTAGATCCATGACTAACTATATAGAAACGAATTGTGGTTTATCGTCCGAAAATAAAAACCCTCCAATTATCTTATATGGGGATAATGCGGCTTGTATAGCGCAATTGAAGGGAGGTTATATAAAAGGAGATAGAACAAAACATATTTCACCAAAATTATTTTTTACTCATGATTTGCAGAAAAAGGGTGAAATAGATGTGCAACAAATCCGATTAGCTGATAATCTTGCAGATTTGTTTACCAAAGAACTACCAACAACAACATTCGAGAAGTTGGTGAAAAGTATCGGGATGCGCCAACTAAAGAATCTCAACTGATGTTTCGATCAGAGGGAGAAGTAAACATATAAGAATCATGTACTCTTTTTCCTAACTTGAATTTTTTCCCATAGGGTTTTTTTCCAAGTAAGGTTTTAACGAGGCATATTCTTTGTATGGAAGATATCCAAGAGGGAGTGTTACGTGTAGATGCATGCATAATCAAGTACATGCACCTTTTGTATATCTTGGGGACTAAGTAAATATTGGACTAGTCAAATTAAACTAGTGTACTTAAATTCTATCCCCATCACTGGCGGTTTTGTGCATTAGTTTGTACTATAAATATATTGTCCCTCTCAATGTATTATGTACATTAGACTATCATCTCAATATCAACTCCCTCTCTCTCGGTTGTGATCTCTATTTTCATGTTCTCTTAGTGATCATCAAGTATTATTATTATCTCTCCAATCCTTTCATAAATCCATTTTACTTCTCCAGTACTATCCACATATATTACACATATAATTATAAATATCACAACAAGTAGTAGTAAATTTAATCTTCACTATTTATTTATTTATTTTTGTGGAGAAGTCATTTTATTGCATGAGATCAACAGGGTACAACATAAAAAGTTTTACATTCCTTCCCGTTTCGACACCAACAGATTAGCATGAGAAAATGCATTCTTAAACAGAATGCAAAAGGATATACTATATCAGATGAAAGCCTTCTTCTAAGTCCATGCTTCCGTTCGGCCTCCACTCATAGCACCTTGTTTTAGCATTGCTTCAAATTTTTGTATAGTTATTTTAAAAAAAAAAAACATATAATCAAGTGAGATCTTAGTATTAAGTCTAATTTTATAATTTTAAAATGTCAACTTTTTTTTATAATTTTCAATCCTGTCAACCTCAATTAATGCTTTCGGAAAATCAGATCAGAATCAGAAGAAATGGAAGAAAGAAATATTTTTATTTTATTTTATTTTTATTTGAAAAAAAGAAACAGGAGACAAAAATTATGGAGCAGCCAGCACAGTAGACTAGTATAGTGATATATGGATAAGTGTTGGAGAAGAGACGGGCAAAAACTGTCCTTTTCTAATTTCTAATAGTTTGAGGACACGACAGTGTGAAACAAGTTTGAGTCTAATTTAGTCTCAGTCGGATGTCATGTCTCATCATCATTCACACACATCCATTTTATTTCTGTTTTCCCATTTATTTTTGCAGCAATAATACCAAAAAATAAAAAAAAAATCCATTTCTCAAAGAGCATAGCCCGAACAATGGAAAAATAGCCAAATACGTCCCTTTTGTTTCACTTTTTACCGGATCCATCCTTTCCAAATTTTTGGCCCAAAATAGTCCATTACAATCACTAATCTAGGCCAAATCAGTCCACCAAGCCCTAATGTTGTGTAATTAGAAGACGTGGCATTTGGTTTAAGTAGGTAAGTGTTTGGACTGGACACGGTGACACGTCAATTGCCACATAGAAGAGTCATTTAAAAGGCTGCTGCTTGGTTATTTACTCATTTTCATTCGATATTTCTCCCCCAATATTGCCGTCGAGCCCTAGGTTAGTGAAATCCACCACGGCAACAGCGGAGAAGACGGGGATGCATTCCGATGAAGATTCCACAAATACCGGACAAGAATGGGGACTCAAACACACGGTAGTCACTTGACCTACGATTCCCGCGAACGCCATTATGCAGATGTGGAGAAAGTTATGTGGTGGAGTCTTTGAGGAATGGGAACGAAGGTAAGTTATTCTATTGAATTGAATTGGTATGTGTCATTGAATTGGTCTGCTATAATGCTATATGAGTTACATTCATCCTGATAAATTTGGCAGAATTGGTATTTTTAGTTGGACCTCATGTG
This sequence comes from Hygrophila difformis, assembly GCA_030278955.1. Taxonomy (NCBI): domain Eukaryota; kingdom Viridiplantae; phylum Streptophyta; class Magnoliopsida; order Lamiales; family Acanthaceae; genus Hygrophila; species Hygrophila difformis. Next base: position 56,054,235 of record JAOANR010000006.1, on the reverse strand, counting down.
ATTAAACTTGTGTGTTTTTCAGGTGGTCACAAATGAGGATATCATTTTGGACGCGAATGAGGTTTCCAATCAGCCACTAGTTGCACATGTAGGGGTCTAGCGACGGATAAATTTCATATTTTTTTACTAAGTGTACAAACACATACTTATGATATCCCATGCTTCAATATGATCTATGGCCACTGGATTTTTTTTTAGGTGTGTTGTTTTTTCTTTAAAAAAAATTAATACTCAACTTTATCCAAACATTGCAAGTTCTTTCTTATCTTTATATGATGTTGTTTTGTTTAATCTGAAAGTGGCTACTTTTCTAATTTTAATGCCTCTTTGCAAAATGGGTGTCTTTTTTTGTACGGTAGGTGGCTCCGATAAAGGCTCAATGGGAACCTAGTATAGATTTCCTAAGGCATCCAAGTGATGATGGTTTGGGGTTTGGTGCTCGTCGAGGTGTGGGAGCGATGGCGGAGATAGAGTATGGTTATGTGGACCAAATCATGGTGGGCAGAAGAAATGGTAGCGGTGGCATAGACTGGAAAATGGCCTGGTGGTTGGTTGTGATTGTACTGTTAGTTTTTGTCATTTTGAAGTAAAAAAAAAAATGTAGAAGGTTGGGTTGTATCAGTGAAATGTTAGATTTTGTACCTAGAATATGAAGTGATGCGTGAATGTCAAGGTGAATTGTATGGCTAACAATGTAAGCTCCATTGATTTTGGCTTTTGATGTGCAATGGAAAAGCTTGGTTTGTTTTGTATTATAAGTTTCCTTATTTCTTGCAAATGAGCAGCATTCCAACACCCTTTCTTGAAGCATTTTGGCATTAGTTCTTTGAGAATGAATTAAATCCAAATGTGAGTTCGTGCAGCAGCCTTTTGGCATAACTGAGATATGAAAATAAAGTTTGCAAATAAGAATGGTGAGCAATTACTTTAAGAAGATAGAATCATAACTGTAACAGAAATGCATAGATTGACATTCATACCAAATAGTCACTGCATTTACAAAATGAACTTGGCAGCTATTAGCCTATTACATAATGGAAATGTGCAAGTGGCATAAGTTAGAGTTGGCTTTTACAAAAGTTTTGCATAGGTTTATGTACTCAAAAAGAGGGGAAAAATGGCCATAAACCTATGGAATGCAATTGTGAAATAATATAATTCACATCTAGCCAAATAGACCACATTGGTTCCAAATTGTCGTTCTAGGCATCCAAGATAGGGCAATATACAAAAGATAATTAGTTTATAGTGGAATCAAGTTCAAGTCGACATCCTGCCTACACGCCCTTTCCCTTGTCCTTCTCATGTGAAATCAAATTCTTGTTAGTGATGAAGTGCTTCCACCTTTGCTGATTGTTGGTGGCAGATTTAAAGAGTTAGTTGCATCCACGTTGGAAGATGGGATCGGTTCCAGGCTGCTCATGAATGGATTGCTTACAATCATGTCTTCAAGCAAGGTTGGGCCAACACCAAATAAAGCCTCATGCTGCTGCTCATGAATGGGTGCCTGCCTGCCTGGTCCCTATCTTCTGCATCCGCACTTGCCTGCTACACATTGAAGAAATTTATATAATAAGGGACAACTATGACATGTAAAGAAATTTGGATGGTTTTTCATAGACATGCGAGTCATACGTTTATAATCGGTGGCTGTGAATCAACATTGATGTCCAACTCAATTTCATCATGTGATACCACCTGCAAGAAAAACCAACATCCATCATTATTCGCCTTGCAATAAAGAACAATCATATGGCATCATGTTATGAGCATGTCAACAGATAAAGATTAGCAGAGGCATTAAAATTAGAAAAGTAGCCTCCTTGAGATTAAACAAAACAACATCATAAAAAGATAAGAAAGAACTTGCAATGCTTGGATATAGTTGAGATTAAATTAATAAAATAAAAACAACACACTTAAAAAGAATCCAGTGGCCATAGATCATATTGAAGCATGGGATATCATAAGTATGTGTTTGTACACATTAGTAAAAAACATATGAAATTTATCAGTCGCTAGACCCCTACATGTGCAACTGGTGGCTGATTGGGAACCTCATTCATGTCCAAAATGATATCATCATTTATGACCACCTGAAAAACACAAATTTAATCACATGAGGTCCAACTAACAAATACCAATTCTGCCAAATTTATCAGGATGAATGTAACTCGTATGGCATTATAGCAGACCAATTCAATGACAGGGATCTATCCTCATAGACACGGATTCAATGACACAGACCAATTCAATTCATATGGCATTATAACACACAGACACGGATTTATATGGCATTATAACAAACCAATTCAATGACACAGACCAATTCAATTCAATAGAATAACTTACCTTCGTTCCCATTCCTCAAAGACTCCACCACACAACTTTCTTCACATCTGCATAATGGCGTTCTCGGGAATCGTAGGTCAAGTGACTCCCGTGTGTTTGAGTTCCCCATTCTTGCTCCAGTATTTGTGGAATCTTCACGGGAATCCATCCCCATCTTCTCCGCTGTTGCCGTGGTGGATTTCACTGACCTAGGGCTCGACGACAATATTGGTGGAGAAATATCGAATGAAGATGAGTAAATAACTAAGCAGCAGCCTTTTAAATGAGTATCCTATGTGGCAATTGACGGGCCACCTGTCCAGTCCAAACACTTACCCACTTAAACCAAAGGCCACGTCTTCTAATTACAAAACATTAGGGCTTGGTGGACTGATTTGGCCCGGATTAGTGATCGTAAAGGACTATTTTGGGTCAAAAATTTGAAAAGGATGAATCCAGTTAAAAAAGAAACAAAAGGGACCTATTTGGCTATTTTTCCCCCGAACAATGAGAAAAGAAGGAAACAATGCCAACACTTTGGGTTTCATGGATTTGTGTGTTGGCTAACTAAATTAAAATTTTGATACAAGAGCAAGAGCTTGTTTCCTTTAATTAGTGTATCTGAATTGAATAGTTATACATTTATTATTCCCTAGATAGATTATTACTATATTTTATTATTTTATTTATCCCCAATATATATTAATTATTAATATCAAAATTAAGTTCACCAAAAAAAATATCAAAATGATAAATGTGATGATTGTATAATATAACATGTATGTGTATGTGTAGTTTAATGACTAAATAAAACATATACTTCATCCGTTCCCAAATCTTTTTTACATACCCCACTGCGCACGCAGTCCAATACACATTTTGAATCAATAATAACTCAAGTTTGGTATATGTAAAAATTCTAAAAGTTCAATATTTAAAAACTACACGACGAGACGAATCTAACAAGATCCCTCTTGACTATATTTTAACTTGTATAACTATGATAAAACTTTAAATCAAAGTGCATTGCTGAATAGTACCCCAAAACCAAATGTCTTAAACATTTGGGAACGGAGGAAGTAGATTTCATGGTATTAATTTTTATGTAGGACAAAAACAGTACTCCATTCATTTCCAAAAAATATTACTCCCTCCGTCCCATATTTATCTTCTTACTTTCCGTTTTTGTACGTCCCACATTTATCTTTCTACCCCAAAAAGAGAATTTTTTTTTACTAAAATGTCCCTACATGTCCATATATTTACAGAAAAATCAATCCTTAATTTTACTAACAATTGCACTACAAGACAAAAAGAGACAAATTTACCCCTCAAAAAGTACACATGAAAATAATAAAATACAACTTTCTTAAACTCCGTATCTACAGTGTCGAAGAAGATAAATATGGGACGGAGGGAGTACTAAGATTCCTAACTTTCACGCAATCTAATGCAAAATTTTTACTATTAATATCTCAAATTGTATAAAATTATAAATTATAAAAAACTAAAATTCTAAAACTATGTGATTAGACGAATATAACATCTCACTTAAAAAGTCGAATCAAAGTTACTCGATAAATAGTGTTTACTATGCAAATATTAATATTTTAAATTACGGAGCAAAGTATATTAATTTTTTTTAATGGATGGAGTACTTATTTCTTTTCATTTAAATTATGTAGTTTGTCCAAAGTGTTTTTTTGACTATAAAAAAAATAAATTTGAATACTCCTAAACTAAAACTAGAATTTTATTTGATTTTATGCTTGTAAAAATATGATATCACGGTTTTACTTTGATAACATTTGTAGTTGCTTTATCCTCCATCCATCCTATAAAAATAGTCTCATTTCACTGGACACATGTTATTTTAGGTAAGCTATTTCACTAAAATTTAAAGAATATATAAAATTTGTATGTGGACACTAGAAATGAATATAAGGGAAAATATAATTTAAGCATGTTTAAAATAAAAAGTTCAGAAAATGGATAATTTTTTTTTTGATACACCAAAAAAACAAAAACAAAATAAAAATAAAGATGTTATTATGGGAATGGGACAAAGAGAGGAATGTTGTGGAGTCAATTTGATGTGATAAGTGATTACATGCATGTCATTGAAATTGAAAATTGATGTCATTAATCAATATGAGAACATGGATGTTCTTGCCAATTAGGCTTAATATGTGGACTCAATTAGGGTTACAAAGTTGAACCTATCTTGTTTTAGAGTTTGAACATGGGGATGTTCTTGCCACTTGCCAATTTGTTTTGCCGCTCTTAACAACACATGCATCACTTTCCACTTTTTTTGTTCCTATTCGTTTTTCTACTGTCTTAAAATCAATAACTTCATATACCATTTAATTCTTTTAATATTTAGATTTTATTTTATACTTCTATTCAATTTGGTTGAATTAATCAACTAAATACAGTTGGTCTGAGTGGTATGAGATTCTGACAGCTTAAGCAAAACTTTGGGTTCGAATCTTTGTGTATGCAGAATTCTACTTTGGGAGATACAACTCTTCAATACTCACCAAATTCTTGAGAGATTAGTCCTGTATTCAATGAGGACTGATGATATCCTGTATTCATCTAAAAATGAAAAATTTGGTTGAATTAATCAAAACCAATAGCCAATCTGAGGGCATAAAAATATTTTAAATGTTAAATTTTTGAGACACTTATGTTCACAACCTTTTCTTAGTTAACAAGTTCCAATAGCAAATCTAGTTAATTATCTCAATAGGGACTGAATTATGGGTCTAACAACCGAAAAATTCGGTCATTCTTATAGTGATTTATGAATTTGATTTTAAAGGGTTTGTTCTTTTGTTCACTTTCAAAAGTTTTGACGAGCTTTATCTTCTAAAAAAACTATTCCAAAATAAAAGTCTAGTTATGCACACAAGCTTTCTAGAGGCTAAAGCTTTTAACTAACATAAGCTCTACAAATTGAAACTTTTGTTAGTATCTTTTAGGAATTTGGAAGTTGTTCTATAATTTAATAAAATATTTAAGTCTACTACTTCTAACAAAGACTTTACATGAAATTAAATTGATGATCTCAAGTTGCAATTCCATTCCATCCAATTCCAACATATCTTGCGTGAAGGGAATTCTGTCGCTGATTGCCTAGCGAAAATGGGAGCGAATGCGGAGTCCTTCTACACATCGTGGGCGTTTCCTCCGGACTCATGTCGTAACCTGTTAGCTGCTGATCGTATAGGCATGTGGTTTCCACGTGTTATCTGATTATTTTTATTTCTGTATTTTTCTTTTTTTGCCTCCCTGGCCGTTTTCCTAGCCTTCTAAGGCTGTAATGCAAAAAAAAAAAAAAAAAAAAACAAAGACTTTACATGAAATTAAAAACTCCAACTTCTATATACAAAAAAAAAACTACAGCGGCTAAAGTTCCAACGCGCAATTCCATTTAGTTTTGCCAAACAAACACTTGGGGCATTAGAAAAAAATTCAATTTTTAATTTTAACTAAATGATTATAAATTATAAATGGTGTGAATTTAAAATCCATTACATCCAAATAAGCGTTCAATAATAATTAAAATAACTGAAATAATTAATATTACGACTACCTAAAACTAACCTAACATTATTAAGGGATTCCATATATTGTTTTCTTTTGAATGAATGTAGCAAGCAAGAACAAAAGCTTTAGAAGAAGTGGAAATGAAACAAGAGGCTACTTAATTATCACATAGTCTAATTTAATTATAGTGGACCTTCATTTAATTAGAGTCCTAATCATTCAAAATGAAGGGAAAAAAAATCCATTTTGTTAAAATAATTTATCAAAAAAAAAAAAAAATCTTTGGAGGTGTCTACCCCAACATGCTATAGAATATATATTTTCTTATTAGTGATCAACATCATCAATAAGCACAAAATTCGGACAAGAAATGAAATCCACATCTTCTCGTTGGTTGTTTGTAGGAACACATTTTCTTTCCTATTGACTTCATAACATTATTTAATTTCAATTTAATTTGACTTTTATGAGTAAGGCCATCATAAAGTTGGCCTACATTTAATTGGGATATCCTTTCCTAACTTTTGCTTTGCTCATTTGCTCTCATTTGCCCAAATAAATAAATAAATAAAACCACATTTATCACAATAATTTGCAACTCCTAACCATATCCATAGCAAGAATTTTTCCCGAAAATAAATTAAGGATCAATGATATGGTGTCAACTACCAACAATCAACCATTTTTTTCACTTTGACATAGTATAGAAATTGCAGATTTAGTCAAAAGGGCTTGACTCTTTCATTTAGTCATGTGAATAAATTAATTAGCCAAAGAGGTGATATATATATGTATATATATACTTCTATATTTTCAACTTTCTTTCCCCCTTAATTATTAATAGAAATTGATAAATAAAATATAATATACCATTTTCTTTGAGAAATGAAAGGACATGGAGGTCATACATATTTATGTATTTATTTATTTATTTATTTTTTTCTTGAACAACCTATACATGCTAGGCAATGGGTGGTGGGAGCCCATGACACATAAATTACAAATGGGAATAAAAGGGAGAGATAGGGGGTCGATGGGGAATCGAAACTCCAACATTCGTTGGTGGTCATACATATTTAAACATGGAATTAAGTAATAATTAGGAGCCATTTTCGTGAAATATTTTAAAAATGAATTTATTGAGTTTAGACTAGTAAAAAACCTAAAAATAAAAGGAATTTCACATGCAAGCCATTTGTGCAATAAATAGAGACAAAGAAGTTGCAAATGTGGAAAAATGGGCACTTGCATTGAATGTTTGATAGAGACTTCTTTTATTATTAAACCAAAAAAACAGAGGGCCATATGAATAATTAAATATAAATTTGGAGAACTATTTACACAAAAATAAACTTGTTTAAATTCCACCACAAATATATACACTATAAACATAAATTCCACCAAAATCTTTTTTTTACACTTCCACCATTCCCCCACCCCCCACAAAACAATCTTTTTACTTTCTACCAAGTGATAAATTTAACCAATTCGATTGCGTTTTGAGTTTTGGGAATCCATAATTACCTTATCCTCTTCCATTCTAGTAGTAATAACATTGTAAAATCAACTTCAATTCCCAAGGTTATAATTTTAGCTAACAAATAGGAGTAGGCACTTGTAGTCCTCCCAAAATTTGGAGTTGAAATCAAGATTTCAATCAGCTAATGACACCCATTTTGTTGAGAACCCATGTTGAATTTTGAGTGAAATTTCACTAATTTTGAGTTGGACGACTGTAAGAAATTTGCATGCGCGTTGAAGGAATTAGACAACCACATGCCCATTTAATATATATATATATATATATATATATATAATTTAATTTCAAGGTTAATGGGGGAGTTGGGACCTTCCTCTTCTTTTATCAATTATCATATCATATGCTTTGTTTTCCACTTCTCTAATTTTCAATCATATTCCATTTATAATAAATTATAGTATATATACATATGAAAAGTGAAAATTCACAAAGATTTGCACCGGCATGATTGGTATTAGGATTTATTCACTGGAAAATTCCAACAAAAAAATAATAAAATAAAATAATATTACACCAAAATTAAAATTTTGGTGTAAAATTTGTTCCCGCACGGGGTCGAATATTAGTAATAATAATTAAAAAAGGATTATCAACTATTGTATATACCTAAATCCTAAACCAAAAAATATAATTTCTTTTGCTTGACAGCCAATAAAGACTAGAAAAATAGAAAACACAAAGGAAAAAAGAAAAGAAAACAATCAGGAGCCTCGGGAGATCAATGACGAATTCAGGGGAACCACGCGCCAGCTGCGCTGCCGAAAGGGCTTTGACAGATAAGCCCACGTCATTAAAATAAAATGCTCAGCATTTGCGCCCATGGTTCGCCATTGCGGAACCGGTCGCGTCGCGGTCGCGGTAGTTCCATATCGGTCGCGGTGTATCGTCGCGGCGTATCGGACAAATATCGGCTCATTGTATTTTATAGCAAAAAATATTTAAATGAAATCTGGGCGAAATCTCGACGATATCTCAGCGATATCTCGAATATCTCGGTGTACCGGGCGATTTCTCGGCGATATCTCGGCAATATCGCGAAGATGAGTTAAAATTGAACTGGGTATCATTCTCAGAACGGCACCTACCGTTCCGGTTACGACTCGCTGAGATCTCGGCCATATCGGCCAAGACGGCGAACCATGTTTGCGCCATCTTGGCAAGGTAAACCATAAAGGCTAATTAATTTTATATGTACAATATATATTAATATATAATGATGATTAAGTGGCGTGTTATCTTGTATTGCTCAAGCCACTAATACACTAATGATGATTAATGTAATTTGATTCATGTGTTGTTTATGGTTATTATTTTTTTCGACTGACTTGCTCAAATGTTTATCCATTAAATCTACTATTTCATTTTTAATTGCGTACCGTGATCAAGTGAATTATCTCAAAAAAAATTTGACAAATGAACATGAATTTATGTAAATCTTAAACACACAACTTTTTTTTTTTCCAACCAAATTTTAGAAATCAATCTACAGAAAAGTATATATCAAACTTTTTTAAAGTCCTAAAAGCTGTACTAAACAAAAATATAATAAAACCAATAAAATAATTTACCCCAAGAACTACAATTATAAGTCAAATGTTCTTTCCTAGAACCTAAATTTAGCATTTGCAAATTGGTAGTGGACATGCAATCATGAAATTGAGTGACAATACCACATGTTATGCTTGCAATTTCTACACATGGATGCCAATTTAGGTGATGAAATAAAATAATCATTAAAGTAGCATTTCCATCTAAAATTAAAGCTTATGTGGACCAAAATCTTATGACTTTCTTCAAAAAAGTACAAATAAAAAATAAAAAATAATATTTTAACCAAGCTTTTGCAGCAACGGCATGTGAAAACCTAATTGGGCTGGCCCAAAACATATAAGCTAAAAATGGTATTAGTTCTGGGCCTCTATTGGGCCGAACTGAACTCTATACAGGCCCTTTAGCTCTATCCTCCTCAACACACCCCAAAATGTAAGAAATTTTTAAATAGGATTTTTAAGGTAATATACAAATACATAAATACATAAAGGCGGATGGATTCCTGTGAGGATCAGCATAATGTACATTGCTATAGTTTACAAAGAATGCATACAACAATGTCCCATATATTGATATCCTGCATAGGTAAACAAACACACCTGGCAAGAAGTCTTCTATATTAACTGCTGGTCTATTGAATGAGAGACGGATCGGTTGAGAGCTTAAAAAAGGACGTCTCTTGTGCGCGCCCCAGATTATGGTTACTGAACGAGCAGTAGTGTTCTTCTGAAACTTAACACACTTTGCAAAAATGAGCAGACTTCAAGTCATGGGGTGTAGAATTAAGGGGTTCAAGTGTGTGACTATTTGTACAACATATTGTGGGCGGGCAAATCGTGTATATTGTGAACATCTTCTAGAGAGAGTTCCCTCTCCAGTTGCATTCTTGTTAGTTGCAGAACCTCCTGCACGTTTTATAGAATTTCGCTGTTAGAATGCGAAACAAATGTATATGTACAATGCAAGAACAGAGATGTGCAGTGGTAAGGTAATTCTAATTCAAAACAATATAATGCATCGATTTTGCAAGAGTTGCTTAATTCATTACACTGGCATACTTAACTGCTGAATTATTCAGCTGTTTAATTTATTAAGCACCTATTTTTTCATGCTAAATATGTGTGCTAAACTTATTAAACATTTGTTGAAGGTGTTTTAACAATTATTTAACTCATTAAACACCTCTCCAATGAGATAAACAAATTTATTGTACGACTTTTGAATGAGTTATTTTGTCCATTCATATCAAACCAGTCTGTTTCATGACTTGAATAATATAGAGTCTTCGACAACTAAATACTGCATTAAACACCTCTCCAATAATGTTAAACAACTGTTTAATATGAACCGAGATTTATTTAACATGAGTAGAGGAGTTGTTTAATCAACAATGCTGAATATATCTGTTCCTCTATACCATCTAGTAGACACTGCAACTTGAGTGTATTGCTCTTGCATATTGACCATGTCTTCTTTAAATTTTAAACTTTTATTGATATCAAACCCTACAACATAAATCAACTACTTCTCGGACACATGCCACCATGTTATTATTACCTACAGAGTGTATTCGGCTAATTTATGGCTCATCAGATTCTATATGCAGTTAGTGGCAACACTAATTTGCACATAACATTCATGACATTAGCCCTGTATTTTATCTACTTCAATGGTAGAAAAAAAAGTGAGAGAGGGAGAGATATCAAGAGAGGAAGAGTACATTAAATTCCATGTACGAAGCATGCCTTGCAAGCCACTGGGCGTCCAACATTGTAAATGCTATACAATAGAGAATATCGAATGCATCTTCATCTTCTGCAGTCAAGGAAGCAAAACGCTCTCATTCAAGAACCCCATAGAGTGAAAACAAATTACAGAATTGTTATTTCAGCATCTCTTTTACCTCCAAGTAATTTAACAAAATTAATTCCTGCAATACTTTTTGGTTTTTCTGTAGACAATCGAAAAGATAGACAGGTTTATTATTGATCATAAGATGTGATTTTGACTTCATGAAGGATACACAACACAACCAAAAGATGTTGCACCAAATAGAAAAATACTAGAATCTGTATCTCATTCAATAAAATTCATATGTGAAATGTAAATTCCTCAGTAAATTGGATAAGATTGTGTTGTTTAGTGCACCTGAATATAATTCAAGCATCTGAATTAACATAAAAGTTAAGTTAACACCAGCTGCAGCAAAGGGGTACTCCCACAGAGAACGCTCACCACTTTCCTTCAGAAGTAATCTACGAAAAGTAGTCTTTGAATGTTTCCCATTAGTAAAAACCATCCTCATTATAACTTATATGGCAGCACAGTCATCACAAATAGTTTTGCTTGGAAAGTTGTCAGTAACCATACCGGATAATTTCTGGCAAAAAACAGCAAGTTCTCTAGTGACAGGAAACCACAGCCCCTGAGGCCAACAATGAAGTGTAATGAGATGATAATTTGACTATTTCACTACAGAGCGACCATAACATGGTTGGTTAGATGGAATGGGGGGTTTCATTGTCAGTATATGTTACAGGATGTATATATGATCTTTTAATTTAATGTTGCCTTGCCCCAAATTTGAAGTAGATAACTCTGTTGGAAGGCCATGGTCTTTCCAGGGGATAGGGGAATGAGATATGAAAGTTTACCTGAAGTCAGTTGATGGATTAGATCCTTGCCAGCCCATATCTTTCCACTGTTCAGAGATCAACCCCTTATACTTAGTACCAGGAAAGGATTCATCCCACAATCCTTGAAGAGCTTCCTGGCGATCAAGATGACTTCGATTTTGTCAGGAATAGCATATATATGAGTTAATGTACAATAGTAATAAACCAGATGTCAATGTTAACACACTTATAGAATCTTTAAACTCAACTTATAGCATGATATTGTCAAGACTTTTAACTTGTGTTTTTTCTATTGCATAACCCCTTGGTATAAAAAGAAGAATAAACAGAGAGAATATACTTGATGATCTATTTGTTTCTCATCAAAAGGCACTCCTAATCGTTGTTTTAGCCTTTCCAGCCTTTCTTCCTGGAAGAAAAGAAAATGTGAGTGATAAACAATATGTGCCATATACCAGATATGTGATTAAGGGCAGAGATCCCAATCACCTGGACAGGAGTAGGAGTATAGTTAAGATTGTTGATGGTTTCAAACTTTCTAGAATTCGCACGGCTAAAAATTCCTCCTACCCATGCTCGTGGACCGACCATAGCATTAGCTACATTCAACATTATCCCATCAGGAAGAGAAAATAAAATTAAAGCATTTTTTGGGGGGATAGAGTAGACTGTATAGTTACTTAATAAAAAGTACTTACAAAATTCTTTAGTATATGTGCTGTGGAACAATAATTAAACACAAAATGGTTCAATGGCAACAAGTAAAACTAATGGATCCACTATTTGTAGGCAAAAGATAAATCTAAATAAATTGGAGATTCAGGGCATTTATTTCACATCCATTGGTGATCATTCCACATCAATATCGTCAAGGGTTGATAGCTGTCTCAAACCAATGCCGGTCACCTGAACAGGTAAGTGAAAGGGAACCATCTGAAGTTTGATGCTTGTATAAAACTTTTTATGGAGGAGAAAAGGATGGGTAGAAACTGACACTATTAACGTCATTTTTTGCCGGTTTCCTTGAGGTTTTGCTGGAGAGCTTGAGATAAGGGATAGGGAATTTGAAGAAGATAGACTCAGTGATGCAACATGAAATAAATATTTGACTCACTAAAGCAATGAGCTAACTTTGATATTAGGCGAGCAGAATTGTGCGACCATGCTGATACTGCCCCTCGCTTCTTTCCTTCCCAGTATAGTTCATCTTCATCAACCTACAGAGCAAACAAATGACAAAGATCTTAACCAGTCTACCAAGTTTACTTTGATGCAGTGTCCTGGAATACCCATTCTGTCAGTACGTATCGCGTTTCAACCATTTGCAGAAAGCATCTTCCAGTATTATCAAACAAAACTTAAGTAGATCAATCCAGATAAACAATAAGATTCAAAGTAATAAGAAAATATAATTCTAAGACCAACATTTTGAAATCACCAACGAAGATCTATAATCTGAGTAGAGGAATGGAACATGAGAGGCATGTTGAGAACATAGCAAGGAAGACGTCGATCAGACATATCATTAGAAGCTCCAAGCCTACATTGTTCATTTGTAACAAAATACATCTAGATTCTTTAGAGACAAAAAGGAATGGAAAAGAAAAGGTGTAGAGTACGTGGGTTTATATGATAGTTTCCACACACAACCTAAAACACCTCAGATCATTGTACATAATCCCACTTATGAAGGACAAAAAGACACTTCTGATTAACAAAAGGCATCGTATACTTGAAGATAGGAACCTCCAGGCATTGTTGAGCAAGAAGCTTCTTTCCAAGTGGCTAATGAGTTATTCAAAAGTACAGAAAAGGGAAAAAAAAAATTGTGAAGATCAATGAGCAAGAGAAATGTCAGCTTACTCTTTGATGAGAGGCACAAGAAGGCATACATTTCCTGTTCCTTAATTTCATCAGGGAAAAAATTGTGGGATCTCATCAGATTCCCACACCCTTTCAAACAAAGAAGAAAGGGAAAGCAAATTGACAATGCCAAATCACCCCAATAATTACACAAACCCATGCTTAGCTCCTCTAATTCAACCTGTTAATCATTCCCAATCCTCTCTCTCTAGGATTTTCCCTATCCTACATACATGATACAGCAATTTGTATTTCCCAACTCCTTTATAACATAAATAGTTCACGAAAAAAAGAAGATAAAAATCTAATTTTTTGTCTGTCACAGGCAAAAGGGGAAGATTAAAAGCGCAATCAAAGGGTGTCTTTTGGTGGGTTCACTTTATTATGCATCATTTGGGAGTCATTGTGCCAGAGAATAATAATGCGAAAAAAATGTGATTGATAAAAGAAATCAAAAAGGGCACGCACATTATGGTTCCATAGAAATGAATATAGAAAACAAGAAATTAACACAAACAAAAAAGAGTTGATGAAACTCAAGTACCTAGAATTATGCCATCGAGGAGTTGATAAAAAAAAATTGAGTTGCGGATGGCGATGGTTGTCTCGTTGAAAGTTGATTCCCAGGGAAGGGGTACTCCGGGCCGCCTAATAGAAAGAAATGGGAAGAATGGCGGAAAATGGAGGAAGAAGAAGAAGAAGAAGAATGGGTTGAGGTTAGAGCATTTGAAAACCAGCCATGATGCACCAACACCACCCAATTCTTCGTCGTTCTACGTATGCAAATATTGACAAAATTTTAATTGCAAGAAGAAAAATAACAAGGGTAAGAAAAAATAAAAAGTGATTTTCTCTATAAAATTATTCTAAATGCTCCCTCCGTCCCATTTCAAATGTCTCATTTTCTATTTTTTCAAATGTCTCATTTTCTATTTTGGTTCGTTCCACTTCAATTGTCACATTTCCTTATTTAGAAAACTTTTACTCCTTCAAAAAAACATCACATCAACAATTTACTCCACTTTAACACAATAACTCATTCTACCTAAAATACTGTGTCCAAAATTGGGACGGAGGGAGTATTACATTGAGAAGGGGCTGATGACTTAGCCCAAATCCATTGACTTCCAACGGAAAGTTGAAAAGTTTGAGGTCCGATTTCCACCTGTCCCATATCCCTCCCTTTTATTCCCAGAACCCCTTTCCCATGCTCATAAAAAAAATATACTCCTATTACATTTTTCGGTGAAATATACTCCTATTACATTTTTTTTAAATGTGACACTCATGTGTCGGCAAATGTGTGTGGTAGCTGAAACCACACAAATTATAAAGGGATACTCCTACTACATTGAGAAATAAGAAAAAAAAATTGTATAATGGTTTATGCAACATAAATCAAAATATTACATCACGCCACGTTACTAGAGAATAGGATTTTGTTTCTTAAAAAACCTATTAATTTCCCTTAAAATGTTAGTAATTAATATTGTTGGAAATATCTCCAACCTATATGGTAATAAAATTATTCTGCAATTAAAACAACTATAGGATGAAAATTTGCCAAAGCGATAAACTTTATGTCTTTCAACATTAGGATTGAGGTTGGATTTCCACCTGCTCTCTATCTTTCATTTTTATCCTTTTTAATTTGTACGTGTGACATGAACTAAAAAAAATTAAAACAACTATAATACAATACCCTCCGTACAAAAATATTAAAATTAAGAACATTATGCATGTGAAGAATCATCACCTAAATCTAATCCTTTTTCTACAAGTTTTTCTTTAGGACAAACGCAATCTAAATTTTTTCGAGACCAAGCCTTAATTGGCACGATATCTTTTCCAATTATTATGTAACTAAAACACTTGTGTAACTAGAAAATAGGGGACGGGGAAGTGCCCAAACGGTCAAGTCCATGTCTTCCAACCTTAGCGTTGGATATTCGATTCCCCACCCGGCCTTCTATCTCTCCCTTTTACACTTTGTAATTTATGTGGCATGAACTTTCACCAACCTTTATCTGGTTTAGGCTCCTCAAAAAAAAAAAAAAACACTAAATAGAAAATAAAAACTAATTCGAAGTCCGGAGTTTGGAATTTAATTAATGGTTTAATGATAGAATCCGGTTATGGTACAACCCATTTAATAGTATACATGTGCAGACATCAGAAAAAGTCTCTCGAATCACACAAAACATCTCTCACATCACATATTATTCAATTACACAAAATATCGGTCACATCACAAAAAACACACAATTTTCATCAATTACATAATACAATTCTCAAATCACACTCATAGTGACGTATACATGTGCAGCCACCTGCAGCTGCTACTGTAAAAATCAATGGTAGATAATAAGATTGGTGGTTTATGTATGTATTCATTTACTTTTAAAAAATTTAGTTGCTGAACGTTAGAATTCTATCAAGCACTAATAAAATTGGGGATTAAATTGCGATAGAAACTCACTACTTATCGAATTTGATAGTTAAAAGTATATACAGTACTTTTGTTATAGTATTAGCGCTACGATAAACTCGAAGCATGAGCTATCCGCGCAAACTTGTCTCGAGTTCCTCATCACTCAAAAGATAGATGGGACTTTACTCCATGGGCGGATCTACATATATATAAAGTAGGATAGTATATGACACCACTTAAATGGATTGGATGAAAATGCTATTTTAAGATAGATTTTTTTACATTTAGCTAAATTAGGTTTGGTGACATAATTTTTATGGTAATACTACACTCATTCATTTCAATCAAGTTTTTTGGACACCACTTAAAAAAAAATTCTGGATCTGCTACTGCTTTACTCGTACCTCAATAATCTCTTATCACTATAAGATAGAAAAATTTAGTTTTGGAGCTGATTTTTGCAACAGAAGAAAAATCCATTGCAACTTGTGATGGAAATTTCGACAAGAAAGCAAATGTGTTTGATACGAGCCTCAAGTTTCTTGTTCAATTCGACTCCTTCCGATATTAATTCTTCAGAGTTTGCTCTTCCAAATCCCGAGCGTATCATCCAAACTTTCCAACAAGATTCTAGGTAAATGATCCATATATAATGTTTTTGAGAAAGAAGTCTCAATAAATGCATCTAAAATTGCACATGAAATACATACAAACACGCACATTATCAGTACAAGATGTTAGTTGATTTAGAACCCAAAGAAGCAAAAAGACCCTAGACTATTTTAATCCAAACACAACTTACGTACGGCGCCTAACAAAGCCATTGCAAGGATTTGTCGACCGAGCATGCCTTGTAAGTTATACGACATCTATACACCACATTTGACTTGTCTGTCTGTATGATTACATAACAACTTGATTCTGATCTTCTCTATCATCTCCCATGAAAGATCAAACCCTCTATGAGCAAATTCTTCGGTCATCACCATATATATAAATCAAAGCTCGAACTTGAACCTCGTGTCCTTGGAAAGGATCCCAATGGAGCCATCCGGCGACAAGTTGTCCAGTGTCAGATGACAGAAGACGTAAATTTCGAATTCCCTGAGAGTCACTTGCTCTCCCACCACAATATTAACAGGCACACGGACGTTCACCTGGATGGGGATATTGCGAATCTCTATGCTTTTTGTTAATTGTTTCTGCAGCTCTTGCCCGAACACCGTCTGCCCCTTCAACAACAGTTTCATGTTCATTGTGTTCTCATGGTCCTGGTGGAATGGCGGGAACTTCCCGCCACATATCTGCTGGTCCATGTATCGAACCTGCTCAGCATAAAAAACATAATAGTTGTATAAGAAAAAATATAGTCATGTGAAATATTATTAGATCCGTTTAATTGTATTATAGTATAAATCATTAACAATCTGCATTGAATTACGTAAAAAAGTGATTCATAACATCCACAAAAAAGATAATATCAAACCTTATGTGATTTACCATCATAGTTTATGTTAGGGTATTTTATCAAATATATATTGTTCAGACAATACGCAATCATACATTTTAATTATATCAATCGAGAATAAATTTATGAATCAAAAACATTCTTTGAGTACCTCGACGAAGTTGTCTGCCCCATAGTTGAATCCAAGCTTCTTATTAGGGTTATCAACCTTGACATCGACTTCAAACTCGGTGTTTAGGATGGAGTTAGGTTCTAGGGCAAATTTCTTGACCTGGATTCCCTCGATCTTGTACTCGGGGACCTTAGGGTCGTATATGTTGAACAATGACATGATGATGATGGTAATGGTGATGATGAGTATAATTGTGAAGCAACAACAGCAACACATGCATCTCATGCACGACGAACCAGATGACCTTTTGCGATAATCAGAAGGGTATCGAGGAACGTTGTGGGGGGCTCCGTAGGGGGGTGCCCCCACCGCGTAGCCAGGAGCAGGACCGGAGGCGTATGGGTTTTCCAGCTTGGAGTAGTACGGGTATGACATAATTGTGGGATGATGATGGATCAATGTAGGGAGGAAGAAAAGAGGATCCTTTTTTTTTGTTTTTTTTTGGTTTTCTTTTTTTAGGGTTTTCTTTACTTTTTTTAATTTTTTGTGTCTCTTCCTTTTTCCTTCCTCTTTTGGTGGGAAATTCAGACAAGAAATGAGGTTGAAATGGCCAGGGTACTAAAGTGATTAATTACAGATTGTAGTTTGGTTGGGGATATTACTCGAATGGATGGGAATTTGTTATGTGTTTGTGGCTTGTATGTGGGTGGTGAGATCTGTTGGTTGTGAATTTTTTTGGTGATCATATATGCAATTTTTTGCGTTATTTTTTCTTTTTGCTTTTTTGGTCAAAAGGGGTCGAAAATTGGTAAAATATGCCAACTTTAGTTTGAGACGATTGGTTTTTTTAATCTACCCTGCAAATATTGATTTTTTTTTGATTTACCAAAATAATTGTATTGTTTTTATTTAGAGTTAAGTTATCTGAGTTAAGGAATTTAATACTCCCTCTGTCCCAGCTAAGATGTCTTATTTGACTTCTGCACACAATCCAATACACATCTTTAATCGTTAATATCTCAAAATATATACAAGCGAAAATTACGTAAAATATATATTCTAAAACTATACAATTAGACGAATCTAACAAGACCGAACTCGACTATTTTCTTCAAATATATAATTGCAATAATATTGAGTCAAAGTTAAACAATGAACAGTTTCAAAAAGTCCAACATGACGTCTTGTATGGGACGGAGAGAGTATATTTGATTGTTATAAGATTATTATTTTATTGTTTGAATAAAAACAACTTCATGCAATAGAAGACTTTGCTTCGGGCTCGCTAGCTTCCTGGGAATTGCATTGGAGAAGTCGTGTGTGCACCCGCCGAGGTCTATATTATTATGAAGTTGGTTTCTTGGAATCCATTTCGTCACTTGGGGTGCTTCTTCATGTGGAGGAATGCTCTGTTGGCAACTCGGGGCTTGTGGTTTTCCCCATAGTCGGGACGAGGGCAATGGTTTTCCCCTGCGCTCGAGCCATCCTCGACCACCACCGCATTTCTTCTTTGCCGGTGATTATGAGCAGGTCTTGATTCGGCATTAGAGTTTGTGGAAATCCGTATCAGGGATGTCATTCCCGATGGGAATGACCAGTGGGTGGAAAGGTTTTTTGAGTTTGTGGGGTTTGCTTCCAATCTCGTTGCTGAGGAACTGCATGGGATTTCGAATGGCATGAAACATCTTGATCTCCTAATTGGTGTGGTTTTGGCGGTTTGTTTCTTTGATTCTCTGGAAGCTTTGCGGTTAATAAGACACGGCATCAGTAGTGACCACTTGCTCTTTCCTCTGATTACAAACATTGCTAAACTACCGGCTCTCCATCATCATTATCGTTGGTTTCATCTGTTGAGGGAGGGGAACTCGGTGTCCGATGCCTTAGCTAGGTGCGGGACTTGGTTCAAGGAGTTCTTTAGGATATGGACTTTCCCCTGGATGACACTCACTCGGTTCTTGCTGCTGATATCGTAGGGGTACGGTGTGTTCCCCAAATATTATTCCCTCCACCCCGTCAAATATGTCATATTTTAACTATTTACACTGTTCATGGTGTATGCTTGACCTAACTTTTTGTAGCCGTCTTCCTCCGTCTCATTGTTCTTGTCACAGACTCACCCAACACGTATGCCGATACACATTTTTAACGGTTAATAACTTAATTGTGTACAATGAAAAATTATAAAAAGTTGATATTATAAAACTACAAGATTAGACGAATCTAACAAGATCTCACTTGACTATGTTTTTAAGTACATAACTATGATAAAAATTTGAATCAAAGTTAAACAGTGAATAGTGTCAAAAAATCATCCGTAACACAAACACCGAGACGGAGGTAGTATATAAGAAGAAAGGTAGCCAAATGAGATCTTGTTGGATTACTCTTTTCGCCTAGTTTTATAATATATATTTTATATAAATTTTACTTCTATATATTTTAGGATATAATATGTTAAATAAAAGAATTGGACTGCGTGTCCAAAAATTTTCAGACAAAAAAATGGGATAGAGGGAGTAGCCTTTTTTTAAAAAAATGAAAATAAAAATATGTTTCGCTTTCGACTTTCCCTGCCCCATTTCTATAGTTCTTTTTAGAGATTTCTTCTTGATCGATGCTTGTGCGTGACTTTTTTTTTGGAGGAGTCATTGAAGGTCTGAAAAGGGGGTGTTGCATGCTACACAAATTACAAAGGGAAATAAAAGGGAAGGATAGGGGGCCGGTGGGGATCGAACCTCCAACCTTCCATTGGAAGTCTAGGTACTTAACCACTTGTGCTAAATCTTCATCCCTTCATCTTAATAATTCCCCAATAAAAATTTGTTGGAAAGGGGTGATGGGCTTGTGCGTTACTTTGTTATCAAAAAGAAAAATTCACCAATAAAAATTTAATTTAAATAAACTCATTTGGACCAATAAATAGTTTCTCAAATGTTAGTAATTTTCCTAATTAAGCTAGTATTAAGGTAATTATTACATAATCCGTTCATCCTGATAATTTTTCTTTTTCTTTTTGAGAATCTGAAGCCAGAGAAAAAAATGGGTGGTGAGAGCTCATACCATATAAATTACAAATGAATAAAGGGGATGGATGAGAGACTGGCTTGGGTCGGGAGTCGAATCCCCAACTATAAGGTTGGAAAGGGAAGACTTTATGGGAGTATGGGAATGGATCAAATCACAATTGCTATTTTATGTAGGTTTTTTTTTTATTATTTTATTATTTTTTTTTATTTTTTCCTTTCCCTAACATCATAGGAAAGGGAATGAACAAGCACTTCATGTAGTAGGGGTTGATGACTTGGCGTAGTAGTCATTTTCCACGACTTCCAACATTATGGTTGGAGGTTCGATTCCTACCTGGCCCTCGATCCCCCCCCCCTATCCATTTTGTAATGTGTGTTGTTTGGGCTCCCACACACATTTCTGTCAGTTTTATGTAAGTGTTCTGTACAACTAGCTGTAGCTGTAAAAAAAAATATATGAAATGACATAAAAGGACAAACATTTATGTAGACTATTGGATAATGAGTTGGTTATTGGGTTAAAATTGTAATTGCTCATCAATAAGCTACTAGCTTATTTTTTAAAGCTACTACAGGTTGCTTCTAAAAAGAAGCTTCCAAAAGCTCTCATAATCTCGTATAAGCTCCCAAAAGCTAATGTGCAGAACGGGGCTTCTGTTTTAAAATAAAAGCTAAAGCTACCAAAAACTTTCAAAAGCTACCAAAAGCTGCGTGCAGAACAGACACTAAGTCCACTTAAAATTGCAACGTGAAAAACAAGGAAACAAGTGCAGTTAGTTGGAAACTCGCAATTAACGTGTACATTATATATAGTTATATGGGGACAGTATTTCATGTAGTTATATGGGGATTAAGAATCAGAAATGTTCTATGTATCGATAATTATTAATTTTATTCTTTAATTTTGTTAACTATCAAAATAGTCATGTAGTTATTCTATCGTGACCAATTTTATCTAGGGATATTTCTGGACATTTCAACAAATAATTTTTAGAACTAATTAAACTGTACAAAGTCAAAGTTTCCTAGGGTAAAAACTAACAATTTAAAAGTTCAATGACCTAAAATAAATTTGTTGAAATGCTCACATGATGAAATTGGTCACAATATAATAGTTACATGACTGTTTTGGTAATTAACAAAATTAAAGGATGAAATTGGTAATTATTGATACATAAAAGGACTTTTCTGGTTCTTATTTCAATTTTAAACACTACAAGAAAAATGAGGATTACCGACCCCAATTACCGACCCACAAAGTGCGGGTCGGATTTACCGACCCCAGCACCGACCCCAACTGGGGTCGGTAATTTTTATGACCGTTATGGGGTCCCCCTGTGGTTGGCAACCAAATCACCGACTACAGGTTTTGTGGTCGGTGATACCGACCCCAATTGGGGTCGGTAATCTAGGGATTAAAATCCCCAAATCGGGGAGACCAGAATCAGTCGAAAACACAACTCCCTCCTCCCTTCACTCGACGGCAACCCCAGACGCCCAGCCGACCACCGCCAGCGCGCCACCGGCCGTCGACGCCTGTCCCCGACCACCGCTCCGCCGACGCCACCCGCCGCCTCAGTTTCTCCGCCGGGGAGAGCATCCACCGAGGCCTTTCGAGGCTTCGGTTTCCAAGTGATTTTCCACCCGAAACATCCTCTTCATTCCATTCGTGTAGTAATCGAAGGTACTCGATTGGCTATTTCTTCATTTTTAATCCATTTGTTTGTTGTTATTTTTGGATTGTTTGAAGATGTGCTTTGTTTTTTGGCTTGGTAGATCCTTCTATATTATTCGCATATGTTGTTTAACTTGAGATTGGTATACTTGAATTGTCGTAATCTATAATGTCATATTTGTGCGATTGGTTATCCAAATTTGCAAAAAAAATAATTTTCGGGTTGTAATGTATAGAGCAGCGGCTGTTTCGGGCCATTCTGCACTCATTTTTTGGAATTTCGAAATTATAGGCACATAGTTAGAAAGCTCTCGTCGAGTAGATGAATTTTGATATATGATATGCTCAAATTGGAGTTCGTATGAGAAAGTTATATGATTTTTAAGAACCTTATGTCTTGTTGAAGTTGAAATTGGTACGGTGTACATGCCTGCACAGTTATATGTCTTGAGAATGTTGTATGATTCTAAAGTGCATGTGTTTTTTGAACTTTGTATTAATTTAGAACTTGGTATATCAATTTTTCTTGAATTTTTGATGTTGTTTTTCTCATGTCGTATTGAAGTAGATGTGATTGGAGTGGGAAGTGCATGTGTTGGTATAATTGGACTCTATGATGTGGAATGAGATTTAGTTCTTGAGTGTTGGAGTTGAAGTAGAATTGTTGGAGGTGTAGTAGAATGAATTTTTTTGGTTAGATGTGGTATTGGATTCCTTGAATGAATTATAAAAAAAATATTATTCTGAAGACACATTTAGGAGCGACAATGAATCAAAATTGCGTATCTAAATTCTAATAAAATATAGTTAGTAATATAATTTCAACGAAACAATTCTAATTTCATTTATTAATAATGTAATAATGAACATATAAAATAAGTCATATCTAATTATTTAGTTGAAGAAATACAATATCTTAAAGTTAACGAACAACCTAACATTATTGATTTAAATTAGTTTCATTATGTGTCGTATTGCCACATTCGTAGGTGATGGATCGGAGTTGGATGTACCGCTCCCGTCGTGAAATTGGAGTAGTGACATCCGAATTTACTAATGGAGTAGAATTATTTTTACGTATGTCTCATGGAAACCCAGATGTCGATAGGGCCCAGGAAAAATTAAGGTGTCCATGTGGTAAGTGTAGGAACAAGTGCTATCTACCTGATGATGACATCAAGTACCATCTACAAAAATATGGGTTTGTCCCTAACTATGAAAGGTGGACGTGTCATGGTGAAGTGCTCCAATTTGAACGATACGACGATGTTGGTGCGGGAGCCCCATCAGTAGATGCACCTGAGGATACTTACTTACAAATGGTTTACGAGGGAATGGGATTTGGTATGCCCGACACTACAGCACATGATGAAGACGGTGAACCGAGGCCACCAGAGGAACCAAATCCAGAAGAGAGACTGTTTTACCGTATGTTGGAGGCGGCAGACAAAGATTTGTGGCCTAGGTGCAAGAAAATGACTTTGTTATCTACAATAGCAAGGTTATTAAACATTAAGGCCGAACACAACTTATCGGAGCGGTGCTTTGATACGTTGTGCCAACTAATCATTGATTTGCTTCCCGAGGATAATGCTATGGTTAAGAACTTCTACGAGGCAAAGAAACTACTTGAGGGATTGGGCCTACCTGTTGAGAAGATAGATTGTTGTGAGAATAGGTGTATGTTGTTTTGGCGTGAAGATGCTACATTAGAGAATTGCAAGTTCTGTGACAAACCTCGTTATCGGGAAACGAATTCCAATTCACGGATCGCACGAAAATACATGTTCTACTTCCCACTTAGAAACCGATTAAAAAGGTTGTATTCATCGGAGGCGACAGCGGAACATATGACTTGGCACGTCGGACAACATCATGATTCGGTAGGAGAGATGTGTCATCCTTGTGACTCGAAAGCATGGAAAGACTTTGATACATTTCATCCAGAATTTGGGTCGGAGGGGCGAAATGTGCGCTTGGGACTTTTTACGGACGGTTTCCAACCTTTTGGACAGTCGGGATCGCAATACTCATGTTGGCCAGTAATTTTAACCCCATATAACCTCCCTCCTCACATGTGCATGAAAGATGAATACATGTTTCTCACGTGCATTATTCCTGGGAAATCAAGCCCAAAACAGGGGATCGATGTCTTTTTACAACCTTTAATAGCCGAGCTTTTGGAGTTGTGGGATGTTGGGATCACAACATACGACCGAAATACAAAACAAAACTTTCAGATGAAGGCAGCGTTGATGTGGACAATTGGAGACTTCCCGGCTTATTCTATGATGTCTGGTTAGAGCACGTATGGGAAATATGCCTGCCCAGTTTGTATGGAGGAAACAGAATCGATACGCCTTAGAGAGGGTGGCAAACAGTCGTGGTTTGATGCTCACAGGAAGTTCCTGCCTTCAGATCATCCTTTTAGGATTGATAAGTCCAAATTTACGAAGGATCGGGAGGAACACAGATTGGCACCAAGGTACAAGAGCGGCGACGAAGTGTTGGAAGACATAGAATTGCATGGTCTACGTCGAGTAACTGAATTAAGAGGAGTTGAGGAGAATGCAGTAATTAGTAAGACTTGTGGCTGGAAAAAGCAGAGTATATTCTGGGATCTACCTTATTGGAAAACAAATTTGGTTCGTCACAATCTTGATGTAATGCACATTGAGAAGAATGTGTTTGAAAATGTTTTCAACACGGTCATGGATGTTCAGGGGAAGACAAAGGATAATGCGAAGGCACGTGAGGACCTCGTGGGGCTGTGTAATCGGCCTGAACTGCATAGGGACAGTCGTTCCGGCCGATATCCTAAAGCCGTTTATACAATGGATAAGGAGAGGCATGATGTATTCTTGAGGTGGGTTGCAGGGTTAAGGTTTCCCGATGGATGCGTATCGAACTTGGGACACGCACTCACCCCAAGTACAAACTTGTGGAAATAGATCATTCTAGCTCTTTGAACGTATACGAACCTTTCATCTTTGCTAATCAGGCAGAACAGGCGTGTTACGTACCGTTCCCAAACACCAGACCAGTTGCTAGCCGGAATGAGTGGTTAGCGGTGTGTAAAGTCAAACCGAGAGGTGTAATAACAGTTAGTCCATCAGTAGAAGTGGATGCGTTCCAAGTCGATGCCCCAGAACAACTTGGCCTCGAATCTACAACCATTACTGCCTCGCGACAGCGCCTAACAGACGACGACGTTCAATATGTTGAACTTCAGCAGGATGAGAGTAGTGATTCAGAATCATCGATAAGCACTGATTCCAACTCAAATGATTCTGATCCGGATGATCCATCACAGGAGACTTCGGATGAGGATTTTCAAGTTTGAAATGTGATCTACCTAATTGCTAATCTTATTAAGATTCAAAATATATATCTTAATTGAACTTAATTGTAAATGTAACAACTAATGATAAATAAATTTTGCAGATGTCAGGACGAGGACGTGGGGTGTCATCTAGGACGCCCAGTGGGTCAGGATCGGGATCCAGATCCGGTGGTTCGGGGACCCCGCACAGGGTCACAGGTAGGGTTGCAACAGAATCGACCGATCCGTGATTCGATTCGTGATTCGATCCGAAATTTTGCTATTCGTATTCGGAATTTTATGATTCGATTCGAATAAAATATATTCGATTCGATTCGATAAGTAAACGAATACGAATACAAAATCTCAATATTCGATTCGATATTCGTTCGTATTCGATTAAATATTTATTGTATTTCATAAAATCATATATATTATTATATTTATATGTAATATAGTATATTTTTTCCTTCTCACTTCCTATATTATTTGTTTTTTTGTCCAGCCCAATTATTCATACAGCCCAATTTTCTTTTTGGCCCAGCTTCCTAAACCCTAGTTTTCTTACGACGGCACAAAAAGAGAAAGCACTACAGCAGTAAGCAGATTGAGGAGTTTTAGGGTTGGGTTGGCGCCGCTGCTATATCTTTTCTTCCCTTCTTCCATTTTTTTTTTCTTCCCTTTTTCTTCGTACAGTGAGCAGCGGCCATGGCTGCAAGATTGGTGAGCAGAGGAGACGCAAAAGGGCGAGAGGGAGAGAATAGCGGAGCTGTGGTAGCGAGTGCAGCAGCCGCCGGTGGTGTTGAGCAAGTAGATGGAGACGCCGTTCGATGGTGGCCCTGCCGATGGTGTTGGTGAACAGCGGTGGTGGTGACCGAATCTGGGGAGAAATGCTTGAGCAGCGGCTATGGCGAGAGAGATGAGACAGCCAGGGGTAAGATATTGTAGCAGCCGGAGGAAACTTGTATTTAGTTGATATTTGACAATGGAGGAGACTCCTGCGCTGCGAGGAGGCGCTGAAGCAAAGGAGGAGCTGAGCAGCCGTTGAAGCAAAGGAGGCGCTGAAGCAAAGGAGGAGCCGACAATGTAGGCTAATGTTTGTTAAATTTCAGAACTAATCTTCGATACTGCTTCGATTAGGTTCGATTTTTTGAGTTGATTAGAATCTGGTCGAAGTTTAGATTTTTTTTTTTTGTTATTGTGTATTTTCAGTTTATGCTTATGTTCTTCCCAATTTTTATCGTTGCTGTATTTTTTTCTTTTTGTTCTTGTCCCATTCGGACATTGTTGATGTTGTGTTGGTGTGGAAAATGCACAAGAAAGGCACATCCCATGAGGGAAAATCTTGCAAGTACTTCTGTAAGTGTAATTTTATTTGAGCAAAGAAAAACAGAGCATTAACCTATGGTTGAATGCAGATTTCAAAATTTACAGGTTTATTCATAAGTCACAACAATTCGAATCGAATCGAAAAATTACGAATCGAATAGTTACGAATCGAATCGAATATCTTCGAATCGGATCAAATAATATTGTGTAGAAAAATCGAATCGAATATTCGAATAGTTTCGAATAATTCGAATAGTAACTTCGAATCGAATACGAATCTTATTTATTATTCGAAAAATAATCGAATACGAATACGAATAGTTGAACAATTTTCGAATATCGAATCGAATAGGGTGGTATTCGCTTCGATTCGATTCGATTGCAACCCTAGTCACAGGGCCTCAGCTGCAGTCAGCTATCCGAGCGGCGATGGAGGACTTTCAGCTTTCGAACGCAGGTATTTGTGATATAAATTTAAACAAATCATGGCATGGTCTAAATTATTTTTTCGATGTTAACTCCATATATTAGCCTTCACTAATCATATTTTATCTGTTGTAACACAGTTGTAGAGGCTGGCTCACAGGAGCAGCCCAGTGAGATACCGGAGACATCTTCTCCCGTCCCAGAGACTCCTATGCCTCGTACTCCAGGTACTACGTTTCCCGTTGAGAATTTCGTTATATTCTATAGACTTTATTAATGTGATATTATTTAACAGGTTCTGTGGGATCTGCATCTGGGGCAGCTTCCGGTTCACAGCAGGCACCTCCCGCTTCCCAGGTTGGAGGAGATAGGATCTTAGTTGAGCCCAGATCGGATGGGGTGTAAGTGTTTTACGTTTTAAATCTTTTGGGTTACTTGTTTACTTTGATCGACGTGTGACATAGCAAATGTGTCATATAGATTGGAGTTCAGTAACGCACGGGTCCGGAAGATCACTGATATTTATCCCATGCGTGCTGACATGAATGGGATTAGTTGGGGAAAGGTCTCTCGGGAGACCAAAGACTTCTACTGGGGCGAGTTTCAGGTACCGACTACATTAATTAAGATATATATCTGTTCCGTCATTGTTGTATGTATCTTGATCCAAATTAAAATGCAGAAAGTGGCACGGTGGGCCCCTCAGCACGCTCTGGCTGTGAGGAAGGAGTGGGAGAAGAAGAATATTGCCCGGTACTTTCTAGCGTTGAATTTACATTTCTGTTCAACAGATAATATAACTTCACTGCACCGTTTGAATATTGCTAGGTATAAGGATTACACCCTAGACATACGAAAGAAGAAGAAGGCGTACCCGGCGGATGAGTTGGTTGCAGAGAACTGGAGACGCTTTTGGGATTCGGCGGCCTTTAAGGAGAAGTCAAAACGGGGAAAGTTGAACCGACGCCGGGGACAGGAGGATGCACCGGCCCTCCCCACACATACAGCGGGCACAAAGTCTCATCTGGCCACTGCCGATAAGCTGGTATGTTTCTCGTTAACATTCTTCACCTATTTGTACAAAATGAAGACTTATATTGTGCAAAATTTGTGCAGTCTGCTGATCGTAACAGGCCTATCCATCTTCACGAGCTTCATGAGCACACACATACGAGGGGACACGAAAAGGATAATTGGGTCACGCCGACGTCAGAGCGACTTCATGTATATCTACTAATGATCGATTAAAATATAGTCTCAATTCACCACGTTGACACTAAATTGCACCTTATCTT
The DNA here is from genome assembly GCA_030278955.1 of Hygrophila difformis. Lineage (NCBI taxonomy): Eukaryota > Viridiplantae > Streptophyta > Magnoliopsida > Lamiales > Acanthaceae > Hygrophila > Hygrophila difformis. The sequence continues at coordinate 56,025,675 of JAOANR010000006.1, read as the reverse complement.
CTTTCACTTGTATTGCAGGACCAATTCAATGCTGTCTCTACACAGTTGTCACAGAACTCAGCCATTGGGCCTAACTTCGACCCGGATGACGTGTTCGTCGATGTTCCGGGTGGCCCCGACAGACGGGGGAATATTTTTGGCATAGGCTCGATGGCTAGAGCGATTAGGCGGCCAGCCCCTGTTGATTCCACACCTCCTCCCCCATCTGGGTATGTCACACATGAGCAGTTCGATGCTGCACTTGAGAGGATTGAGCGGCTGTCACAGGAGCATTTGAGCATGGCCGAGCAGCTGGAGCGGGTACTTGGAGTGCGGAGGCCTCGTTCCCCAGACGACGGAGATGGGGATGATGGCTTGGGTGGAGGTGGGCTAGGTGTTCACTGATGACATTTTATGTTTGGTTAGTATGATACTTTTGTCTACATTTCAATTGTTAGAAGTGGATAGACCATTTGGACTTGTGTTTATTGATGTTGGGATGAATGGATTTTGGTAGACTTGCAGTTGGACTTTGGTGGAGAACTTGATAATACTTGTGTTGATATTTTGAATGTTGGACGATGTTTGATTTGAGGACTTGGTTAATAGAATTTGATAAGTTTGTGTAAGAATTGAAGAGTTGAGGAGTATATAAGTTGTAGTTGTTGATGTTTGTAATGTAGTGGATGTGGTATTGGATGTCTTATTGTTTTGTTGGTATTGCCTGATTTGTGGCAGCAGGGATGGCTGTCAAAACAGCCATTTCTGGTCACAAATTCAGTTGGGTACCGACTCCATTACCGACCCCAAATGGGGTCGGTAATCCCTGGACCAAGAGGTCCCATTTCCTAAAATACCGACCCTCCTACCGACCCCATATGGGGTCGGTAAATTTACTGACCACAAGATGGTCGGTAAATGGGTCGGTAACCTACCGACCCGAAGAAAATTTGGTCGGTCTTGAATCACCTACCAAGAAATTACCGACCCCACTTTGGGGTCGGTAATGGGGTCGGTAAGTGGCTGGGCGACCCGCCTCCGCCTGTTACCGTCCCCAATTTGGGGTCGGTAATCGCCTTTTTTCTTGTAGTGTTAAACATATATTTATATAGTAATGTAAACACAGTGAGTGAGACTTGATGAGGAAACACAAATATTCAGTCGGTCAATCATTAATACAATGCAGTACATTGGCCTAATTAGTGCTCCTAAGCATCTATGTGGTTCCTTTGGGTTTGGGTAGTTGGAAACTCTCAACTCAATAACAACGGTGCCTTAGCCTAGCCCGCAGATGAGGCAGGTTTTGAGTCACATCTACACATGTAAGACTCGTCAGCCTATTATTAATAAAGATGGTCGGATTTATGCAATTTCTACCCGGTGATATATAGATCATGTTTCTCTCTATTATATATAGACAATAATGGACTTTCCGCAGTCACCATATTGTAATAAACACTTTCCCTCTTGACTCTTGTACTACCATCCGGCTCATAAACAGAAAGCCACTGGTTATTATATTGTTGTTATTATATTATTATTATTACAACATATGAAAGGAAAAGAACTTCAATAAAAGTCAAAAGCGAAGAAAAACAATTTATATAGACATATACTTCATAGGTCTAGATAGCTAAAGTAAATAATAGGTCCACAGAAATTGCTGCCACATGCACAAGCCCTTCCCCTATTTTAGTCGGTAAATAACGGGAAAAAAAAATTATTTAGTCCGATAAGTTTTTTTAATTTTCAAAATCATCCCACAAATATCGAATTAGACGAATCTGTCCCATATCTACCCTAATCATCACCGAACCCATCCATGAACTGGTTTTTTTGCTAATTATCGCCGAACCCGTCCCATAACTTCCCCAATGGAGGGATGCGATCGGCATGATTAGCGAAAAATCGGGTTCATGGATGAGTTCGGCTATGATTAGGGTAGATATGTGACGGATTTGTCTAATTCGATATTTGTGGGATTGTTTTGAAAATTTTTTAAGTTATGGGATGACATGAGTTTTTTTTTTCCGTAAATAACCATAGATATTTTCAATCGATAAATACTCACTGAAATTTTATAACACTAATTTTCTCGAAAATGAAATTTTATTTATCAAACGCAATTGGTCTGAGTGGTATGTGGCTTTGACAACTTAAGCAAAGATCTTGAATTTGAGATTGTCTATACAAAATTATACAAAATTATACTTTGGAAGAGGTAATTGTTCCATATCTTGACCAGATGAGGCTTAAAGATACGCGGTATTCAAAAAAATTATTTAATTTAAACATTATATTCTATCTCTAAAATTAAAAACATCTACATTTGATTAGGTATATATAGCCGTGTTATGTAAAATTAGAGGAAATGAATTTTTTAGGCCATTACAAGGTATCATTTCCACATTTGGGCCATTATGAAATCAATTTCCAATTTTAGGCCATTAGAAACCATCTTTGACCAAATTAAGGCCATTTAGACTATTTTGACTTTTTCAAACTTCAATTAACCCTACCAACTTTTACTTTATTTCATTTTGACCCCAGATTTTAGTTTCTTCATTATCATTAGTCCAATATCAGCCCATCATGCTTCCGATAATTAAATTAAGCACTAAACTGCATACCTTGGCTTTGACCGCCTTGCTGCCGGGTTTCCTAAGCTCCGGGATTTTACGGACTTCCTCCAACCACGCAGCCGCGACCGATGGTTCACCGATTCTTGGCTCCTTCAACAACAAACAGCACAGTCCTATTTCGTTTCCTACCTTAGGACGTATCAAGATATGAATAAAGGGTTTTAATTATATTATCGGGATATTTGGGATATTTGGAAGCCTGGATTTTACTGAAGAAATATTAAAAATATTATTTAAACATAATTTCCCCTAACGGAGAAGACAGACACTTAGTTCCTCATGGAGGATACAAGACTCTTGGGGGAATACCCCATACTTTTACAGACTCGAAAGGAAATATGCAGAAAGAGAAATATTACAAATACTTTGAAGAGTTGGGAGGAATTTTCGATGCCTTCCATCTGCTTCAAACTCCTTTATTTATAGGCGCCCGCGGACTTCAGCCCCGGATTCCAATCTTCCTCTAAATCCTTGTGACGTCACTGCGTTCGTCACTTGGCCTTAATTTCCACCGGCTACATTATTGTCCTTTTTTGAATTATTGCGTTAGGTGGCTTTTGTCAACTTTCCACCTTCTCTTGTCGGCCACTTTCTGCCAGCTACTCTGCCCTTCTTTGTCGGCTTTTAATTATGAGTGTTGCCGACGCCTCTCTTTCTTTTACATCCAGCTAATCTTACTTTGGCTTGTGAAAGTTTTTTGGACGTTTCTTCCCTTTGTCCTGTTCGAGTCCGGATTTTTTCTGGGTTACCCGGATCTTTGTACCGAATAGGGGTTTCTCCTGTTCTGCACAATATGGGCATATGTGGTTATCCCATTGGCCAACATGCATCATGTTGCATGCCTTTTTTCTGGTAGACTCGGTTGCTGGCAACTTGTTTTCCCAGATGAGTAACCTCTTCTTTTCGAATGAGGTTTTCCGCAAACTCTGTGCTTTTCCCTGTTAAAGAATTAACCAGGAACGATCCATTTAAATTGTTTGAGAATATTTTAAACGGATATTTAACCTTTTCCATCTCGGTGAGACAGACCCAGAATCCCCATGCTCGTCGGGTGGAGATTTCATATTCGCTAATTGAAGATACCAATGGTGCCTTCTCATCCATAGACTTAACTCTGTTGAAGGCAATCATATCAGGTCTCTGTAATTTAATAAATTGAAAGACCGGATAAGAACCTTTTCCGACTATTTCTGGTGCCGCTGAAATGAACTTAAGCTCCAGAATATCTCCTCTTTGCAGGTGCGGGTTGTTCTGCCATGATTCGTGCACCGCATTACTTATCCATCCCGGAAGTTTTTCGATTTCCGGAAACCCTGGTGATGTAGTATGAACAGATGCTAATGCTCCAAAGTCATACCACTTTCGAACCTCTTCTGGTTTCGATCCTTCGAGCATCCATACCCTGTTGTATCTCCCGGATGTCTCGATTACTGTTTTGCTAGGGTAATTCCCTTTTTGGAAACCAGTTGTTCCCATTTTCCTTGGTAGTCCAGCCAGGCAGTAGATAGGACCTTCTCGTCTGAATTAACCTTAGAGGTGCCTGTCATTGGCCTAAGGTTAATTTCTTCCTCTTTCACCCCAGAGGCAGTGGGTTGACTTGAGCTTTCGGAAATGTGACTTTCCTCTTGCTCAACATTTTTGTCGGTATCCGACAATGGTTCCTTTGAAGCAATGCTTGAATCTGCTTCTTCATATGTGACCACTTTAGCTTTTTGGGCACATTTCTCTTTGTTTACCAGGGAAGCTGACGCTTTCCTGATTGGCTCTAATACTGTTTCCCATAGTGCTGTCATTGCTATATGGGAGGTTCGTATATTGTTGCGGACCATGTCCACATCGCTCTGTTGTATTTGGCCAGCTGCTCGTGCATTGATCTCGAGCTGTCCAAAATGCTTCGATAGCTCCTCTAGGTTTTCTCTGAGGTGCCTGAATCTCGTAATGATGGAATCAGCTTCAAATGCTTCCATCTCTCGTTAAGAAATCTGCAAGAACATTTTCATGAGATTTTATAACATCAATATCATAAGTATAATATTGACATTCAGCTTGCCATCTGATAATACGAGCTTTTTCAATTTTTGATTCAAGTTTATTTTTTAAAAAAGCCCTAACATTAGTATTATCAACTTTTAATACAAATTTCTTTGCAAGTAAGAATAAAGGCCATTTTTTAAATGTTTTCCATACTGCAAAGAATTCCTTTTCGTTAATATGCCAAAGTTTGGCTTGTTGTTCAGTGAACAACCCTCCTGTGTATCTACAAGGTTCTTGACCCGTAGTTGTTTTTCTCATGAGCACTCCTGCCCATCGAAAATCATTGGCGTCTGTGTAGACTACCAGCTCATCCTCATCCTGAGGTATCGCGAGTTTTGGCAAGCTATTGCAGACTTGCTTTAGTTCACGAATTCTCTTGGTATGGATTTCTTCCCATTTCCATCTAGAGCTTTCAGTCTCTTTCAGGAGTGGTCTAAAATCCTTTCTATATTTTGCAAGGTCTTTAATAAACATACCCGCAAAATTTACAACTCCTAAGAAACTCTGAAGTTGTTTCTTGTCTTTTAATATATCAGGAAAATTGCGGATTTTCTCCACAATGTGTTCCTGTAACTCTATTCCTGCTTCATCAATTTGAACTCCTAAGAATTCAATTTTGTTAGCAGCGATAGTGGCCTTTTTCTCAGAGAGAACTAGACCTTCCCTGTGACATGCATCAGAAAATATTTCAAGATGTTTAATATGTTCTTTAATATTTCGAGATGCAATCAGAATGTCATCTATGTAGACGAACATAAACTCTAGATAATCCTTAAATAGATTATCCATATTTCTTTGGAATATCTGAGGGGCATTAGAAAGCCCCATTGGCATAACATTCCAAATATATTGCCCTTGTGGGGTGGAGAATGCTGTGAATTTCTTCGACTCATTCTCCATCTTAATCTGATAGAAACCAGATTTGCAATCAAATTTAGAAAACACTTTAGCACCTTTGATGCAATCAATTAAGTGTTCTCTACTCGGAATGTAATAACCATCAAACTGTATTATTTTGTTAATACCTTGATAGTTTATTACCAACCTGGGTTTACCTCTCTTTATTTCACCGTGGTTTCTTACCAAGAATCCGGGGCTACTATAGGCTGAGACTCCAGGCTCGATGAGTTCAAGATCAATATGCTCCTTGATAATTTGCTGCATATCTTTCTTATCCTGCATATTCATTAAGATGGGTTTGTATCGAACATACTCATATTTATATTGTTCTTTTACCTGTAGAGTAGCTTCGATCTTGTTTTTATCCCACCATGCCAGAGGATCCTCGTTAAAGTTTCTCTGGATAAGTCTTTTGACATTTTCGAGGGACAATTTAGTTTCCCCATCAATGTCTAGTGAAGTTATATTTAATGACTTCATTTCCTGCATTGCTTCTTTGAGGTTTATAATTTCCTCAATAGAAGCTTCATCAAATCCTTGCTGTCTAAAAGACAACAAAGCCTTACCAAACTTTCTTTTATCCTGCATTTTTTGATGGGTTAGTTTGGCATCATTATCACCACGTTTGCTGAGAAATAATATAGGCATTAACCTGTTGAATGCATTTTCCCTTCGCAACACCTGTATCTCATTTCCACAACTTGTGGTAAATATTAACAAATTTCTTTTGTTATCTTGAACATATTTTGTAAAAGATTGTATAAAATTGTTCCCTAACAAAATATCCGCTCCTGTGTCATGAAAGTAAATAGGAGGCGTTTTTACCTTATACCAAGGTGTACCAAAATGCTCCTCCAATCATGATATTGGCTTGTCGAATACCCTTATTTAGTACTAAGATTTTTTGGGAAAAATCTCTTCCTGCAATAATGGGTAATGATTCCATAGCTTCGCTAGGGAAAACTCCTGGTTTTGCCGTGCAAATACCTGATCCTGAATCAATATAAGCTGCGAAATATTCTGACTTATATTCTTCATATATTATCCTTACTGAGATATAAATGGAGAATGGACTTGTCATTTAATTCTGATGGTGTGACCCTTCAGATTAAATTCTATACCATTATCCTTTCTTACCCATGGTTTATGATTTTCGAGAAAACTTAATCCCAAAATCATAACCCCATTGTCTTTTCCGGCGGTGCCTAAGACTCTGATCTCGTGTCCTGCAATTTCAATTGTTCCTTCATAGGTTCCAATTGATGGCTGCTGCAAGTAGTATAAGTCATCACATGGAAAACGGTTAATCTTTTCAGTGATGTCGAATATTACTCGTATTTCTTTCCATCCTTCAGGGCATTTTATCTTTATATTATCTACCCCAATGGATTGAGGAGTTAGATCTTTGATGAACTCCTTTTCTTTATATGCCATAATTCTGTCTTCCGAAAAAGACATACGGCTTGCGTACTCAATTCTAGCACTCGTTGATCTGTCTAGAATTGGATGATCTCTTATTTGGATGTCTACTCCTCCTAACCTTGGAATCTGGGTAGGATTTGGAGTCATGACTTTAGCAAATTCCTTGAAAATTCTAGGAATTTCTATATATTCTTTCCTGAGAAATAAGTCAGAATGATGACTATTGGAAAGTGCATAAGAGATTCTATAAGTTATAGAATATGGCCTGTTCCCTTCTTTCATCGTATCTTTTCTTTTAAAATCCTGATGAAGGGTTAGAACTCTACTAAAATCTTGGTCAGCTAAGTTATAGGAAATTCTGGGATGTATGTCAAACATTAACTTCCCAGCATATAAATTTCCTACCATAGTTCCAAGAAGACCATCTCTAAGGTTATTGATTCTTCTATCAGTGACTGATAGATGCAATTCAGAATCAATGCCTTCTTTGAAGGTTGCCTTAATTACTACTTCAATGGCTCCTATGTGGATCCATTTCATAGTAATCGCGATTTCCTCCTTCATTCTGCTTAATTCCTCAAGAATTTCTTCTTTAGGAATTAATTGCATATCCATAACATTACAAGTAAGTTCCATAGGAATTGCAAACTCACCTGCACTTACCTTGTAGATGATGTTATGTCTTCTCTGGTTGAGTCCCATCTGGTTAAGAACTCGTCCAATCCCGCCAATTCTGAATCCGTCATATGGGCTGAGGTTGGAATCTTGTCGCATTATTCTTTCCATGGTTCGATTCGAGATCGTCATCCTTGAAAAGAATCCAGACAGGTTTTCAGTGGTCTGAATCCTGTCTTCTTCAGTCAGACTCGGTTGAAGATCCATCTGAATATGAGTCCGAGTCACTTCTTAATTCTTCCTCGTAGATGCTTTCATCCGAGGGGATGTCCTCAAACTGATAGACTGGTACCAGCTTTCCATGGTAGACTGCTTCCACGATATCCTCCGTGGCTTCGTACATTCGTACCTCACGATTCTGAGGGCAATCGGGTGAGATATGACCTCTGGCTCCACACTTCCAACAGTTGCAGTCCTTGAAACTTTCGTTGGCTCGGGTATGGACTCGTCTGAATGTTCTCTTGGACGTCGTTCTCCCCGTGCTCCTTGCTGCTGAGCTAGTTGAGCCTTGGGATGAACTCTTCATCGTTCCCGTCCTTTGTCCAGTTTTGTATGATCTGGCCTTGCTCTTGGACCACCATGCTCTTCTTCTTCGGAATGGAGATCTTCTGAAACTCCTACTGTATGAGCCCCGACTCTTCTTCTTTTTCCTCTTTTCTCCTGATTCTCCTATAATTGTTGGAAAATCGTTATTTTCACAGCAAAGAGGAGTTCTTTTTATTTTACCTCTTAGTCTCTTGATGTTCTTTTGGGCTGCTGCCTGTTGACACCATTCTCTCAGCTTATCCTTTAAGAAGGACATTCTTCGAGCTATTGAGTCCACTGTACCAGGGGGTACTGTGTACGATTGGATCAACATTTCTCTCCATGGGCTGCAGATCTTTGCAAAGAACATGGGACATGCTACTTCAGCTGTCATTTCACTCCGAAAATAGTATTTACGAAACCAGTAGATATATTCGTCTACTGCGCAAATACTTCTTAACTCCATACCCAATAGTGCTTGGGTATAGACTTTGATTTTTTCTGTTCTCTGTTCTTCAAAATAACCATCTCCTACAAAATGGGTTTTGAATAAGAGGCCAAACCTTTCGCAAATTGTGCTTTTGGATTCTCCTTCGAGTATTTGCTCCTTTAAAGCAGCCGTGGAGTTTTTCCCGCCCAGCTTTGCCGATCCTTCGAGACTCAGCTCTATTAATCTGACAAAGTTTTCTTTATCGAGTTCCAGGGTGGTTGCTGCAATCTTCATTGAAGCTACCCATTCATCGATCAGGTCTTCGATGTTTCGGAAGTCGATAACGTCGAGGTTTAGTGTTATGCCATATGGATTGAATGGTTGTAACATCGTCTTGGCCCACGGTGTGGATTCTGGTGCTCTACTTGGGTTCCGTCCTGGGTTTCGTCTTGCATTAAGATGCACCTCAGGATACCTGTTCATGTAGAAGTCTGTACTTTCTCTCATTGGAACATCAGGCGGTCCATCGTGGGTCACGTTGGATCCTGATCCTTCCGCATAACCCAATTGGAGGACTTCATTGGGTTTTACATTAACCAGATCCATAATCCCAAGTTGGGAAAATGATTCTGCTAATTCTTGTAGATCTGATAGATCTGCCCTGGAAACACTCATTCGACTGTTTTCAGGAGATCGATCATAAGCTCTTCTTGTGATTTCTGCTTTGGAACCATAGTTGCTTTACCCTTTTGATGTAAAGCTTGTACTGGTCCGAATGCATCTCTAATATTGGCTTGGTTATTCTTGGAAGATCCAGGAATATCCTTCTGCCTTTCCGAAATATCAAATTTCAGATTCAAAATTTCTTTCTTTAGATCTTGAAATACTTTCAAGATCTCATCTGTTGTCTGATTCAAGTTATCTATTTTCCCAGGTATAATTAATACCCGGTTACCAAAATCTTGAATCGTCTTTTGGATTTCTCTTAAGTCTTTTGATAACTTAGAGCTATCCGGATCAATTTCTTTCCAGTCCGTTCCTCTCATTTTTAGGAAAGAAACTGATTTTGATATTATCTTGTCCATGGGACAAGTTCAAGAAATTCCTTTGGAATTTTCTATTTTTTATTTCCAAAATTTGGAAATAACTTGTGGGTTTCAAATTAATTGAATCCATTAAATAATTAAATCTTCTCCATTAAGAAATAAAATATTATAAATAATATAATTAATATGTCCTTCAATAAAACCTAGGCTTTGATACCAATTTTCAAGCGCATTGGGTGTCATTTATATAGTGAAAACTTAAGTATATTGACAAAGGACTAAAGTAAATAAAGTCAAACTTTCTTGGGGTTTTAATGAAAGAAAGGAAAAGTTGTTGGGAATTAATTAATTTTCAAATTGGTCCTTATTGCTTAATTTCATTCAACATGTGTTTGTAATGGCCTAATTCTGGAAATTCAACTTATAATGGCCTAAAAGTGGAATAGACTCCTTGTAATGGCCATTTTTATTACTTTGCCCTGTAAAATTATGTGCACATTTATGTGGACTTGGCCGGTAAATGTATATAGGTATATAGGTATACTAAATATTTTTCTCGTTTTTAAAATTGCGCATTTATATTGATCATAGGTCCGGTAAATGTATATAGGTATACTAAGTATTTTTCTCATTTTTAAATTGCGCATTTACTCCTTAGGAGATACAACCCTATAATGTCCACAGCATTCTTGAGGGATTGATTTTGGGTCCAATAAAACCCAGAGATATTAATTATTCACCAAAAATTGCGAATTTATATTGATCATAGGTTGCATCTATTATACTCTGGAATGTTTGGGAGTTAGCGGATCCGCTAGCGGATTCGGAGAATAATTTGTGAGACAATCTGCTCTTCCAATTTGCCATTGCTAGCCCGCTCGCTTCCAAACATAATTTTAGCGACCCAATATATAACAATTTTAGATTGTACTATTAAGTTATTTAGGATATGGTTTTAATATATTTAATCATTTTTATTATGAATACATATATTAGCACAAAAAAAATGGACTTATCTATCGAAGTTGGTACTTGGTAGTAAATCTTGGGTAACTCCCAAACACCCGATATACATTGTTGCTTTGTTTACTATGAAAGAGAACGAACAACAAAAGCGAAGGAAAAATAACAATTAAATTAGAAATATATGTATAGCGCTAGGTTTATTATATCTGCATCATAATTAAGTTAACGTGCACATTTATGTGGACAATATTTTGTATAAAGAAAATAGTACAATGATGCCAACCTGATACACAGGTGGTATCATTTGATTAATAATATATATATATATTTTTTTTGGATGAGTCATTGAAGGCCTGGAAAGGATGGTTGGAGTTCATACCATACAATTATAAAGAGACAAATGGAAGGGATAGTGGACTAGGTGGGGATTCAAAGGTTGGGAGTTGGGGAGTTACCACTTGGGTAAATTCTCAACCCCATATATGATTAATAAATTTGAAGATAGATGTTTAGTAAATCACTTATTTGATTATAATTATGTGTATATATTTAATATTTGTCGATTGACAACCCTAATGGTTAGCCGATCACTATTTTTTGTAAAAATTAAATATATAAACATATATCTCTAATCAAAGTGATTGAATGCCTTGTGGTTCCTTCCTTCAATGAATTATTATTAGTTGAGGAGCTAGGCAACCAATTGTCATTCATTTTCTCACCAGGCAAATAATCAGGTGATGATAAATGCATATATGGTCACCTTGTTTATATTACTCCCTCCGTGTAACACCCCGAAATTCATCCTCATAAGGTTTCAGAATGTTACCGCCACACTTGTCAGTCAGGCTCGCCCTTTGGCTAACTTAATTGACAAGTGCTACGGCTAAATATCTTCACATATAAATTTTTGTAATATGGACTTTAAAAATAATTGCCAATTTTATAAAATATAGTCATAAGAAAATTTAAAGTACTTAATACCAGAGTCATTGTTCTTTCTCACGCGGAAGCATAAACTAAAGGCAATATATAAGACATTAATAATTAAAAGTACGTGGTTCCTTAAAGCAACAATCTTTTTGATGAAAGGTAATCCCATCCCCAAATGCTCATGTCATGAGATGCAGTTCACATGTCAGCTCCAATATCTGTAAAAAGATAACACAACAACATTTTATCAGTACAATGGTACTGAGTAAGTCAACCCGCTCCACTTTAAGAAGTGGATTTTAAAATAATGGTTGACACTCATTTAAAAAAAAATAATTTTCACTTTTTCTTTTAAAAAGGATCACACACATTATCTTTAACAAAATAAATAACTTTCATTCTTACCATTGTAGCAACTATGCACAAGAGGACACCATTTTCCATATATCATATCATATCATATCATATCGATCATAAGTCATGATCAGCATGCAGTGGACTCATATACAGACACACTCCGGAGCCTCGGGTAACCCATCATGGATACACCCAAGAGTATAAACTCATACATGCAACAACGCCGTTTTGGCACAATTTATCAACAATGCCGTCTTGGCATATTTAGAGGGGGAGGCCCCGCAAGACACATCCCTAGTGCATTAGACCTCTATCAAGTATGGCATCTTACTCAAGTCAATAGTGCACAATGGATTTAAAAGAGTTTCACAATTTTCCACATAATATCCTCTTTAAAAGAGTTTTCAACAATTTTACGGGAGTAACCTCATAACAAGGGCATTCAATAATGCCAAATATCATTTCAACATTTAACTCCCATATCAATATCTCATAGATATGAAAATATCATTTCATGGATCTCAAAATCCAACAATTTCTCATTTGGACCAAAAATCAAGTCCAATGTCGCAGTTTACGCCAAGTCAGTTTAAAAATTCATATGAAAGGCGATTGCTATGAAATTTAAATTGTAGATACTCAACACATAGTTGAACAAGTTTTATGTTTTACACTTTTCAAAATAAGGTATGGAAACATTTCAAAAATTGAGTTCTTTTCAGAACATGTATTCTGCCAGAAATTCAATAATGATTCTATAATTTTCAACAGGTTTTAAAAATAGTAATTCGCGACTGAAAATTCTAAAATTTTACCACAAGGTAGATAACACATAGATAAGTATTTTTTATGAAGAAACCATTTGTCTTTGAGACACTTAAGACCTTCAAAAATGTGGATTTCAGAAAACACTATTATTTCTTAGATTTCAACAAAAAGAGATTTCGACCTTTCGATAAAGCGGATCCCATAACTTTTTCATACAATTTCTAAAAATTATAAAAGTTTCCAGAAATATACTCAACTCAATAAGGAACAAGTTTTATGAAGGAACCTTTAAGGGATATTGAACCAAAATAGTTTAAAAAGATGGATCTTTACGTAAACGAAAAACTGACAGATTTTGGTATAATGGGAAAATTCTAATTTTGTACTCTTAAAACATGGATTGGGATCTCCAAAACTTGAAGTAGAGAGTGTTAACTTACTGAATTGATGTATAAGAGCAAGGAGATTCAAAGATAATGGCCGTTATAACACAAGATTCGCACCACAAATTACAGGTTTCGCTGAAATTCGACAAATAGAGGGAAATCAATTTATAGTATAAAAATAAAATATTTAGATCTCTAAGATACAAGTTTCAAGGATGATATCTTACTAACCAAGTGTTGAGAAGAGTTAGAACTCTTAGAATGATGAAGGTTGCCAAGCCTACAAGACTCCACAATCCTTAAGATATGCTCACTATGTGGGAGAACTTTGAAGAATAAAATGGGTAGTGAATTTGGTTAATGAGATGGATGAGATTGGTGTGTTTGAAGGCTAGAAACTCCCTCTATTTATAGGCTAAGATTTGAACAATTGAACATGACACATTGTGAGAGTGATTACAACCTCACCAATCATCCAATTAAGTGTGTCTTGAGCAATAATGGTTAGAGTATTTGTATCCACTCATTTGGTCCTTATAGCCTAACAAAGAGGCTATTAATTTGGGAGGCTATTAATTTTTTCCATCATGTTGTCTATTAACATAATGGTTTGCCTATTATGGAGGCTATTAATCTTGGTGGGTTCAAGAGATAATTGATCACCTTTCTTTGCTAGCCATTCATCCAAGACACTTGTTAATCATGTAGATTTTTCATCTATTTGTTTAGGAAGAAAATTTCTTGCAATTGCTTTTAGCCTTATATTTGTGTAAGTAGTGTATCATGAAAATGATTGAAGTATTAACTTGTCTACAAAAATCATTATTCTTGCCATTATTTAGTGGTATGCATTTATACTCAATGAGTTGGATATGATAATATAATATTTATTTATTTATTTATTTCAAGTATTGTATTTATATTAATGTGCTTTCAAAAAGATAATAATAATATACTTGCATGGTTTTATTTTATTCATAACAATACTCAAACCACAAAGTCCATGTCATCATCAAATAAAAATTATAATCTATGAATATAGTTTCTTCTATATAAAAGTTAATTCTCATAGATTCATATAAAAACTCATACTTTTATTTTTATAAAAATTTATTCCATAATGAATATCAAAGTACTTAAAATATTCACATACTATCCTCATAATAATTTTCAAGACCAATGTGTATATATATAAAAACTTATATATATAATTTAAACAATAGATTTAAAAAATATTCCGTAAACTATATAATTCTATTACCCATAATATTGAAATTCATATTTCTTTTGAAAAAGATAAATTTACATATATAAATTTTCAAGTGTTGTTTTGTAGAAAAATCAATATACTAATTCTTTAAGCAAGTGATTAAATATTTAATAAAAGTCTCTTTAGTGAATTACAATTATTTCGGGTAATTTCTATGGTATTGCACTCCGTCTCATTATTTATACATTATTTATGTCTCACTTTTCTTTTTGGTCTGTCCCGACACATTTGTTTCATTTCCATTTTAGGGAATCATTAAGTATTAATCACCCGCCTACACCCATCAATCATATTAATAAATAAATATACTAAAATTTTAAATCCACTACCATTAATAAATTTCAACTCACAACCATCACATTACACATAAATAAATCAATTAAAAATTCAAATACATTACAATCACATCACTTCAATTACTAATTTACCCTTACTTTAAACAGTACTAATCTACCTTTACATTAAACTAGATTTTTTTGCCCGCCGCGAATGGGTGTTGAACTTATATGAATTTATAAAATGATAATATATAACTTTGAATTACATGAGCTTAACAACGAACATTGCCAAAAATGATTCTTCATCAATATGTTGTAACAGAGTTTGCTACATCAGCATATTTTTTGTTCTTCAGCTCCCGGCAGTTGGTTACGTTGTTTTTCAACCATGTTGACAACATCATTACAACCTCGATTATCTTCACAATTCTATCCAAACTTGGACCTAACAATATCTTTGCATTATTAAAGTTCTAAAAAAATATCATTTTACTCGTTAATATATTGTCTATTTTGACTATTATCCCTAAAATTTTTAAAGAATATTATTTATATATTTTTTGGGCATATACCGGGTATCTCCATACCACAATGGGCCTAAGACTAATCCCTTGAGGATCTGGTGGGTATTTAAATGTTGCCTCTCCCAGAGCATAATTCTGTATATATACAGAAAGCAGACTAATTCTAAGATTGTTTTGGAGATTTAGAGAATGGGGGCTTGGCCTGGTGGTCAAGCGATTCCCCACCCGACCCTTATCCGGCTATCCCACCATTTTCATATTTGTAATTTATATGCTATGGGGTCCCACCATCTATTTCCTAGCATGTTTAGGCTGTTAAGCAAAAAAAAAAATTTAAAAATTTACCATACATTATTTAAACTTTTTGTCATCTTATCATTCATTAAATCTTATAAATGGATTTTAAATTGTTGTTTGATTAGTTCTATGGTCTAATCTTTATTTTATAATTAATAAATTTTAATTATAATTACGTTTTGATTATATGTTAAGTTTCAAAAATATTATGGAGATTATGAAATTTTTTTGGTAGTGATGATAGGAATTAGTGTTTATTATAATATTTTTAAGTTATTATTAGTATGTATTTTAAAATTTAACGCTAAATAGAAATATAACTCTCATAACTATAAAAATTTTAGTTCATACACCAATCAAGCAATCAGATGGTTGTCGTCGGGCTGCAATCGGTTCTTGGATAAAACGTAGGTCATAAAATTTGATTCAATCTTGCATATTTATCTTTACCATAATTCGGTGATCTGCAATTGGCGATACTTTTGTATAATTTGTCATAATATCTTTAGTTGTCAAACTTTATGCACTTCAGCAGTTTCTTGGCGTATGATTTGATGGGGAAATTTTTGATAGAATAAATTTTTCCATTCTTCAAAAGAATTCACAAAGGCGTCCATATGATTTCACCATATAAAGGGATGCATCTGATCATATTGTTATATGAATCATTATGTCAATATTGTAATATCAAAACTACTTATGTGGATGTGATTATGTAGGAAATTATTATATTGTCACATTGACATCCAATAATAATAACATGCTATGATTTTCAATTCTTTATTTCATAATATACTATAACTGTCCGTAAATGAATCACTCTTACAATGATTCTCTAATCATATTTGTTTTATTGAGTGAATCCAAACTATCATAATTCATTATATTCGTCATTTATCTTAAATTTGAATAATAATTTAATATTGGAAAATGAATCCAAAAATGAGTTATTAATCATTGAATATAAAATTATTGGATAATAATTTTATTGATTATTCCCCTATTATTACAATCAGTTATTTCCGTAAAGCAGTAACCACTTTTTTTATGCTTATATTTTAAATCACATTAGCAATATGTTCAACTATCATAGAATGATCATTCATCGGACTTCCTTTTTTTCTTGGTAATATATAGTCCAATACTTTTTTGACACATGATTATAAGTATAATATATATTTTTAATGCTATGCATGCTTCAATGCAAAGAAACACTCTATTGGACAATCATATAATTAACCTTTTGGTTCTTCATATTTTTCTTGGCAATAGATCAACATATAACACGTAAAATCGACTAATACATTTGCTGACCTTTTGATAAACTTAAAAATATAAAATTTAGAATTATGTTCATAAGTATTTATTTTCAAAGCATCAAAAGAAATAATGGCAACATAAATTCACTGCACGTTTCAAAATGAAAAAGAAAAAAACAAACAAACAAAAGTAGCATGAGACTTAAAATTCATGGTTACGGAAACTATTGGATTTATAAAATTTAGTGGCAGAATTGACCATCTAAACCAATGGTACGGTGTAAATTTGAGAAAACACGTGTTTAGTACTACAACTGAAGTTAAAAAATCATGTAGACAATATAGAATTACATTTACCTTAGAAATGATTTTTTAAATATAATAGCATAAGAAAATTAATATTACCAACTACAACTAAAAAAGACAATGTAGTCAGGTCTTGGGTTCGAGCCGCCTTTGTGTATGCAGAATTCTGCTTTGGGAGAGGCAACCCTTTAATACCCACCCTTTAAAAAAGACAATATAGTTAAAAAATTAATATTTTTAACTATACTATTTGGCTTATTATATTGATTTATGTTAATATTTTAGGTTCAATTTTTAATATAATTAGAATCATTTATTTAATAATATTAGCATATATTTACTCCCTCGGTCCCAAAACTTTTTGGTACGGTATTTTAGATATAATGGGTTATTGTGTTAAAATGGAGTAATTAGTTGATGTGATGTTTTAGTTGATAATTATGGAGTAAAACTTTAAAACGGGAAATATGACAATTGTAGCGGGACGGATTAAAAAGAAAAGGGAGACAGAAGTAGTGGGACGGAGGGCGTATTTCATATCATAAATATTTAAAGAATTTGTAATATATAACTTTAGTTAAATTTTTATAAAATATAAAATATAAAAGTATAATTTAATTTATTTACAATTTATATCTTTTTAATAAACGTAGATCGATTTTATCAAAATATTTTTATATTAATATAGATTTATTTTCTAAATATATGTTGATTATCTTTATCTAGATACTGACATGACTTTTGTAACACCCCGAAATTCATCCTCATAAGGTTTCAGAATGTTACCGCCACACTTGTCAGTCAGGCTCGCCCTTTGGCTAACTTAATTGACAAGTGCTACGGCTAAATATCTTCACATATAAATTTTTGTAATATGGACTTTAAAAATTATTGCCAATTTTATAAAATATAGTCATAAGAAAATTTAAAGTACTTAATACCAAAGCCATTGTTCTTTCTCACGCGGAAGCATAAACTAAAGGCAATATATAAGACATTAATAATTAAAAGTACGTGGTTCCTTAAAGCAACAATCTTTTTGATGAAAGGTAATCCCATCCCCAAATGCTCATGTCATGAATGCAGTTCACATGTCAGCTCCAATATCTGTAAAAAGATAACACAACAACTTTTTATCAGTACAATGGTACTGAGTAAGTCAACCCGCTCCACTTTAAGAAGTGGATTTTAAAATAATGGTTGACACTCATTTAAAAAAAATAATTTTCACTTTTTCTTTTAAAAAGGATCACACACATTACCTTTAACAAAATAAATAACTTTCATTCTTACCATTGTAGCAACTATGCACAAGAGGACACCATTTTCCATATATCATATCATATCATATCATATCATATCATATCATATCGATCATAATTCATGATCAGCATGCAGCGGACTCATATACAGACACACTCCGGAGCCTTGGGTAACCCATCACGGATACACCCAAGAGTATAGACTCATACATGCAACAACGCCGTTTTGGCACAATTTATCAACAATGCCGTCTTGACATATTTAGAGGGGGAGGCCCCGCAAGACACATCCCTAGTGCATTAGCCCTCTATCAAGTATGGCATCTTACTCAAGTTAATAGTGCACAATGGATTTAAAAGAGTTTTTCACAATTTTTCCACATAATATCCTCTTTAAAAGAGTTTTCAACAATTTCACGGGAGTAACCTCATAACAAGGGCATTCAATAATGCCAAATATCATTTCAACATTTAACTCCCATATCAATATCTCATAGATATGAAAATATCATTTCATGGATCTCAAAATCCAACAATTTCTCATTTGGACCAAATATCAAGTCCAATGTCGCAGTTTACGCCAAGTCAGTTTAAAAATTCATATGAAAGGCGATTGCTTTGAAATTTAAACTGTAGATACTCAACACATAGTTGAACAAGTTTCCTGTTTTACACTTTTCAAAATAAGGTATGGAAATAGTTCAAAAATTGAGTTCTTTTCAGAACATGTATTCTGTCAGAAATTCAATGGTGACTCTATAATTTTCAACAGGTTTTAAAAATAGTAATTTGCGACCAAAAATTCTAAAATTTTACTACAAGGTAGATAACATATAGATAAATATTTTTCATGAATAAACCATTTAGGTTTGAAACACTTAAGACCTTCAAAAATGAGGATTTCAGAAACACTATCATTTCTTAGATTTCAACAAAAAGAGATTTCGACCTTTCGATAAAGCGGATCCCATAACTTTTTCATATGAGTTCTAAAAATTATAAAAGTTTCCAGAAATATACTCAACTCAATAAGGAACAAGTTTTATGAAGGAACCTTTGAGGTATAATGAACCAAAATATTTTAAAAAGATGGATCATTACGTAAACGAAAAACGGACAGATTTTGGTATAATGAGGGAATTCTAATTTTGTACTCTTAAAACATGGATGAGGATCTCCAAACTTAAAGAGAGAGTGTTAACTTACAGAATAGATGTATAAGACCAAGGAGATTTAAAGATAATGGCCGTTATAACACAAGATTCGCACCACAAATTACGGGTTTCGCTGAAATTCGACAAATAGAGGGAAATCAATTTATAGTATAAAAATAAAAGATTTAGATCTCTAAGATACAAGTTTCAATGATGATATCTTACTAACCAAGTGTTGAGAAGAATTAGAACTCTTAGAATGATGAAGGTTGCCAAGCCTACAAGACTCCACAATCCTTAAGATATGCTCACTATGTGGGAGAACTTTGAAGAATAAAATGGGTAGTGAATTTGGCTAATGAGATGGATGAGATTGGTGTGTTTGAAGGCTAGAAACTCCCTCTATTTATAGGCTAAGATTTGAACAATTGAACATGACACATTGTGAGAGTGATTACAACCTCACCAATCATCCAATTAAGTGTGTCTTGAGCAATAATGGTTAGAGTATTTGTATCCACTCATTTGGTCCTTATAGCCTAACAAAGAGGCTATTAATTTGGGAGGCTATTAATTTTGTCCATCATGTTGTCTATTAACATAATGGTTTGCCTATTATGGAGGCTATTAATCTTGGTGGGTTCAAGAGATAATTGATCACCTTTCTTTGCTAGCCATTCATCCAAGACACTTGTTAATCATGTTGATTTTTCATCTATTTGTTTAGGAAGAAAATTTCTTGCAATTGTTTTTTAACCTTATATTTGTGTAAGTAGTGTATCATGAAAATGATTGAAGTATTAGCTTGTCTAGAAAAATCATTATTCTTGCCATTATTTAGTGGCATGCATTTATACTCAATGAGTTGGATATGATAATATAATATTTATTTATTTATTTCAAGTATTGTATTTATATTAATGTGCTTTCAAAAAGATAATAATAATATACTTGCATGGTTTTATTTTATTCATAACAATACTCAAACCACAAAGTCTTCATGTCATCATCAAATAAAAATTATAATCTATGAATATATTTTCTTATATATAAAAGTTAATTCTCATAGATTCACATAAAAACTCATACTTTTATTTTTATAAAATTTATTCCATAATGAATACCAAAGTACTTAAAATATTCACATACTATCCTCATAAAAATTTTCAAGACCAATGTGTATATATATAAAAACTTATATATATAATTTAAACAATAGATTTAAAAACTATATAATTCTATTACCCTTGATATTGAAATTCATATTTCTTTTGGAAAAGACAAATTTACATATATAGTTTTTCAAGTGTTGTTTTGTAGAAAAAAACAATATACTAATTCTTTAAGCAAGTGATTAAATATTTAATAAAAGTCTCTTTAGTGAATTACAATTATTTCGGGTAATTTCTATGGTATTACAATCCACCCTCCTTAAGAATCAACTTCGTCCTCGAAGTTTTAATGAAAAATACTATGGCAATCTAATATGCGGAATATAAGATAAAAGTTAATGGAAAAGTAAAAAAATAGGAGATTTTGAACATACCATATCAAGATTGTGTCGGGTGGTTACATCCTCCTCCCCTTAAGCCTACAGTTATGTCCCCATAACTGTTATTTGGTCGTTTAAAAAGAGATTGGGGTAGCGTTGCTTCATATCATCCTCTAGTTCCCATGTTGCTTCTTCCGTACCATGATTGGACCAAAGTACTTTAACAATTCGGGTGGTCTTGTTCCTTGTCGTTCTTTCTTTGATATCGAGTATTTGGATTGGATACTCTTCATAAGTTAGATCTTCTTTGAGTTCAATTACTTCCTGTTGAAGTACATGGGTTGGGTCACGCACATATTTCTTTAACTGTGAAACATGGAACACATTGTGCACTCGAGATAGTTGTGGCGGTAGGGCTAGTCTGTATGCCAGGGTTCCGACTCGTTCCAGAATATCATACGGTCCAATATATCGAGGACTTAACTTTCCTCGCTTTCCAAAACGCATCACTCCTTTCATAGGTGATATTTTCAGCATAACCTTATCTCCAACTTGAAATTCTAGGTCTTGTCGCCTAACATCGGCATAACTTTTCTGTCGATCTTGTGCTGCCTTCATTTTCCCTTGGATCATCTTGATCTTTTGGGTCATGTCTTCAATGAGTTGCGGCCCAACCACAATAGAATTATCACATTTTTCCCAACATAATGGGCTTCGGCACTTGCGTCCATAGAGTGCCTCAAACGGTGCCATACCTATACTAGCATGATAGCTGTTATTGTAATAGAACTCTATCAAAGGTAGATGCCTTTCCCAACTTCCTTTAAATTCAAGAACGCATGCTCTCAGCATGTCCTCCAGTGTTTGGATTGTCCTTTCTGTTTGTCCATCCGTCATCGGGGTAAAAGCGGTGCTCATTTTAATTTGGGTACCAAGAGCTTCTTGCAGCTTGGTCCAAAAATGAGAGACAAATCTGCTGTCTCTATCAGAGATTATATCATGTGGTACTCCATGTCGTCGAACCACGTTATTGATATATGCTCTTGCTAATTGATCCATAGACCATGTATCCTTCATTGGTATGAAGATCGCAATCTTTGTCAATCTATCAACAATTACCCAAATTTTATTCATTCCTTTTGGTGATCGTGGTAGTCCTGAAACAAAATCCATTGATATACTATCCCATTTCCAACTCGGGATTTCCAATGGTTTCATGAGTCCTAAGGGCTTCTAACGTACTGCTTTAACCTTTTGACAGGTTAAACATCTAGCCACAAACTCAACAACCTCATTCTTCATCCTTGGCCACCAATAAACCTTCTTTAAATCCTTATAAAGCTTATCACCCCCTGGATGTACTGAATATGGGGTGTTGTGGCCTTTTTCCATTAATCTTCGTTTTAGCTCTACGCATTTATGCGGTACGCACCATCTTCCTTTGAAGCGAATGCTTCCATCCTCATGGATTGCAAAACCAATTGCTTTTCCTTCAGCAACCTTCTTCTTGATCCTTTCAAGCTTTATGTCGCCTGGTTGAGCACTGCGTATTTCATCAAATACCGTAGATTCAATGGTCATAGCATTAATGACATTTTCCACAGTTCCATAATGGACTAGCTCCGTATCTACCTTGACCAAGTCCATATACAGTTTCGAAGGTAAGATAAGAGTATTTGCCACGTGTCGAGTCTTGCGGCTCAACGCATCTGCGACCACATTAGCTTTCCCTTCATGGTAGACGATGTCCAAATCATAATCCTTGATCAACTCTAACCATCTGCGTTGCCTCATGTTTAACTCCTTCTGAGTAAATATGTACTTAAGGCTCTTGTGGTCGGTGAATATCCGACAAGTTCGTCCGTACAAGTAGTGTCGCCAAATCTTTAATGCGAACACTACCGCTGCTAATTCTAGGTCGTGCGTCGGATAATTCTCCTCATGAGGCTTCAATTGTCGTGATGCATATGCAATGACTTGTTGTTGTTGCATTAAAACACACCCTAGCCCCTCTTTTGAAGCGTCACTATACACTTCAAAATCTCCATTCTCTGTTGGCAATGTTAAAATTGGTGCTGTTGTGAGGGGTTTCTTTAACTCTTGAAATGATGATTCACACTTTTCTGTCCATTCATACTTCAAGCCTTTCTTCAAAAGTTGAGTCAGAGGTCGTGCAACTTTGGAAAAGTCCTTGACGAACCTCCTGTAATATCCAGCCAGTCCAAGAAAACTTCTCACTTCTGTTTGATTAGTAGGCGTAGGCCACTCGGTGATTGCTGATATTTTTGCTGGGTCAACAGAAACTCCATCAGCTGATACAACGTGGCCTAAAAATCCTACTTTTTCTAGCCAAAAGTCACACTTGGACAACTTGGCATAGAGTTGGTGTTTCCTTAATGTCTCTAGCACCTGATGCAAGTGTTGCTCATGTTCTTCATTGCTCTTTGAATAGATCAAGATGTCGTCGATGAAAATGACTACACATTGATCTAACAATTCTCGAAACACATCATTCATGAGATTCATGAATACTGCCTGGGCATTTGTTAGCCCAAAGGACATTACTGTAAATTCGTAATGTCCATAACGTGTCCTGAAAGCAGTTTTCGGAATATCCTTTTCAGCGATTCGCAGTTAATGATAACCGGATCGCAAATCTATCTTGGAGAATACCGTTGCACCTTTAAGTTGATCGAAAAGGTCATCAATCCTAGGTAACGGGTATTTGTTTTTAACCGTTACCTGATTTAAACCTCTATAATCGATACAAAGATGTAACCCTCCATCTTTCTTCTTGACGAATAAGACTGGTGCTCCCCACGGCGACGTGCTAGGTCGTATATACCCCTTTTGTAGTAATTCCTCAAGTTGCTCCTTGAGTTCATTCATTTCTAGGGTTGCCATGCGATAAGGAGCTTTTGATACAGGTTCTGTTCCGGGAAGTAGATCGATTGTAAACTCGACTTCACGTTCTGGAGGCATTCCAGGAATTTCTTCTGGGAATACATCTGGATACTCCCTCACTACTGGAATGTCATCAATTTTATTCTCCTTTAACTTGAGGTTATGGATATAGCATGCATAAAGCATATATCCTTTCTGCATAAGACTATAAAATTTTAAGGCATTTACTACCTTAGTCTTACGTTTGGGGAGTTGGACATAGTAGTTGACCTTTTTGCCTCTCGTCTTAGACAGTGTAATTTTGTGTTTCTGACACTCAATTACAGCTTTATATTGGGTAAGCCAATCCATTCCCAATATAATATCAAAATCTTTAAGGTCAAATTCTACTAAGTTTGCATAGAACTCAAGGTTCTTAATGACTATAGGAATCCCATCGTATCGTTTGGTGCACGATACAATTTTTCCCGAAGGCAACTGAATTCCTAAGTTAATCATTTTAGGTTTTGGCATCTCTAATTCAGGCAAGACTCTAGAAGAGATAAACGAACAACTTGCTCCAGAATCGAATAAAACCTTAACAGGCACACTTAAAGCCGTAAATGTACCTGTTATCACATCCCCTTGAGTTGAAAGATCTGCCTGATTAATAACATTGAGCCGCCCTATAGGTGCTCCATGGTTCCCTTGTTGGTTTCTATTTTGCTGAGGCCTCTGTCCTTGATTATTTCTGTTTCGCACATCCTGATTATTTGGCTGAGTGGGGATATTGATAAGGTCATCTCTTTTTGTAATATTTTCAATGCGGGTCTTACACTCCTTCCTCATATGACCTTCTCGGCCACATCTATAACATGTACCCGGCTTGGGGCATCCCCTAGCCAAGTGGGGCTTATTGCATTTTGGGCATTGTGGTATGTACCCTTCATGGTTTCTAGTACCATTGTTGCCCCCTCCTTTGTTTCCCTGGACGGGTCGATTCTGCCCACCTCGAATATTGCCTTTATTGTTGCTGAGGTGGTTGTTGTTGCTGCTGCTTCCTTGGTTGTCCCGAATCCTCTTGTCCTGTCCTTGGAACCCGCGGCTAGACTCCCCGGCTTTTCTCTTCATCTGTTGTACACGAGAAACTGCGACAGCTCGATCGTAGATCGCTTGGAGGGTAGGATACTGAACTCCAGCCACCACTTCTCTAATGGAGAGGTTTAATCCCATTTCGAACTTCTGTGCCTTCTCGGTATCGGTGGAGACTAACTTAGGAGCAAATCTGACTAACTCCTTGAATCTGACATAGTATTCTTGTACAGATTGTGCTCCTTGTCGTAACGATAGAAACTCTTCATACATTGCTGCTTTGGTACTCATCGGGTAAAACCTTTCTCTTAGAGCTTCTGTAAAGTTTTCCCATGTATACTCCTCATCATCATCTAGCTCTCTCTTCTGTAACTGCCACCAGTCATCTGCATCACCTCCTAAAAAGTACGAGGCTACAGTAATCTTCTGCTCATCTGGGCAACGAGTCGCTTCGAGTAGCTTGTTGAAACTTTTTATCCAATCCTCCAATTTAGTAGGGTCCTCCTGCCCATCATAACGAGGTGGTCTGTATTGGTTCACCACTGCTAGGTGATTGAGCTGGGCTTGAGGTGGCGGCACAGCTGCTGTGGCTTGATTAATTTGACCCTGACCCAAGGCAATGAGCATTTGCTCAATGATCCTTAGGCGATCATTGTCAAGCGAGTTTGGCGTGTTTCGATTCTGAGGGGTTTGGTTGTTGGGTGCTCCCTGATTAGGAGGTACCATGTTGTGTCCAACGCCCTGATTGTTGGTGATGTCAGGGTGATATATGTTGTGTGCAGGTGGTACAGCTTGTTGATTGGATGCACCCGGTGCTGCTGGCACTTCGTGGTTAGTCATGTTTGGATTTTGGTGTGGCTCCATGTTGTTGAGGGCATTAACACTTCGGAGGGTTTTTCTAGTCCTTGCACGGGGTGCCATTCTGCTAAGGATGGTTAAGCAAGAGTGAGTTCAAGTCTAAGGGATGATTATGTCCTAAAACTCGTTAGGTCATAGTATAAGGATGAGTTAACGCAGAAATGTCTAAGTTAGGAGTATGACTTTATTTAGAGATTAACCAGAAGGAATGAAATAACAAGATTTATTTCATAAATCTAGAGAATATTACAAGATAGAGAATTTAAAAAAAGCACTTATAATAAGGTCAAATGACTTAGTATATCATAACAATATATATTTTTTTTTAAAAAAATTTTTATAAAAAATGATGCATGCTCATGAATGCATATGTCCCCACCCCAAAAATAATTTCAAAGTTTCAAAATTTAACATAGCCCATATGGGCCTTTGAAAAATATTTTGCATATTTCTTTCTCAAAATGGACTTTTTTTTTTTTTATCCATAAACCGGAGTTAAACTGTCGCATCCCTTAGTCAAGCTCGCCTTGTTGCTAACTTAACCAAGAAATGCTAAGATTAGAGGGTACCGCCTTCTAAGTAATTTGCCAACTAGTTAAAATATAGAGCTACAAAGTTGATTCCCAGGAAAGACTGGTAGAGCCACCGGCTGATGGGCAATCTTTAAAAACCAGACTCCTTAGACAGAATCAGCTCATGCAGTTCTATATTTAACAGTTTACAAATACTTAGAGTTTAAAAATACGCTCTGATACCACTCTGTAACACCCCGAAATTCATCCTCATAAGGTTTCAGAATGTTACCGCCACACTTGTCAGTCAGGCTCGCCCTTTGGCTAACTTAATTGACAAGTGCTACGGCTAAATATCTTCACATATAAATTTTTGTAATATGGACTTTAAAAATTATTGCCAATTTTATAAAATATAGTCATAAGAAAATTTAAAGTACTTAATACCAAAGCCATTGTTCTTTCTCACGCGGAAGCATAAACTAAAGGCAATATATAAGACATTAATAATTAAAAGTACGTGGTTCCTTAAAGCAACAATCTTTTTGATGAAAGGTAATCCCATCCCCAAATGCTCATGTCATGAGATGCAGTTCACATGTCAGCTCCAATATCTGTAAAAGATAACACAACAACTTTTTATCAGTACAATGGTACTGAGTAAGTCAACCCGCTCCACTTTAAGAAGTGGATTTTAAAATAATGGTTGACACTCATTTAAAAAAAATAATTTTCACTTTTTCTTTTAAAAAGGATCACACACATTACCTTTAACAAAATAAATAACTTTCATTCTTACCATTGTAGCAACTATGCACAAGAGGACACCATTTTCCATATATCATATCATATCATATCATATCATATCATATCGATCATAAGTCATGATCAGCATGCAGCGGACTCATATACAGACACACTCCGGAGCCTTGGGTAACCCATCACGGATACACACAAGAGTATAGACTCATACATGCAACAACGCCGTTTTGGCACAATTTATCAACAATGCCGTCTTGGCATATTTAGAGGGGGAGGCCCCGCAAGACACATCCCTAGTGCATTAGCCCTCTATCAAGTATGGCATCTTACTCAAGTTAATAGTGCACAATGGATTTAAAAGAGTTTTTCACAATTTTTCCACATAATATCCTCTTTAAAAGAGTTTTCAACAATTTCACGGGAGTAACCTCATAACAAGGCCATTCAATAATGCCAAATATCATTTCAACATTTAACTCCCATATCAATATCTCATAGATATGAAAATATCATTTCATGGATCTCAAAATCCAACAATTTCTCATTTGGACCAAATATCAAGTCCAATGTCGCAGTTTACGCCAAGTCAGTTTAAAAATTCATATGAAAGGCGATTGCTTTGAAATTTAAACTGTAGATACTCAACACATAGTTGAACAAGTTTCATGTTTTACACTTTTCAAAATAAGGTATGGAAATAGTTCAAAAATTGAGTTCTTTTCAGAACATGTATTCTGTCAGAAATTCAATGGTGACTCTATAATTTTCAACAGGTTTTAAAAATAGTAATTTGCGACCAAAAATTCTAAAATTTTACTACAAGGTAGATAACATATAGATAAATATTTTTCATGAATAAACCATTTAGGTTTGAAACACTTAAGACCTTCAAAAATGAGGATTTCAGAAACACTATCATTTCTTAGATTTCAACAAAAAGAGATTTCGACCTTTCGATAAAGCGGATCCCATAACTTTTTCATATGAGTTCTAAAAATTATAAAAGTTTCCAGAAATATACTCAACTCAATAAGGAACAAGTTTTATGAAGGAACCTTTGAGGTATAATGAACCAAAATATTTTAAAAAGATGGATCATTACGTAAACGAAAAACGGACAGATTTTGGTATAATGAGGGAATTCTAATTTTGTACTCTTAAAACATGGATGAGGATCTCCAAACTTAAAGAGAGAGTGTTAACTTACAGAATAGATGTATAAGACCAAGGAGATTTAAAGATAATGGCCGTTATAACACAAGATTCGCACCACAAATTACGAGTTTCGCTGAAATTCGACAAATAGAGGGAAATCAATTTATAGTATAAAAATAAAAGATTTAGATCTCTAAGATACAAGTTTCAAGGATGATATCTTACTAACCAAGTGTTGAGAAGAATTAGAACTCTTAGAATGATGAAGGTTGCCAAGCCTACAAGACTCCACAATCCTTAAGATATGCTCACTATGTGGGAGAACTTTGAAGAATAAAATGGGTAGTGAATTTGGCTAATGAGATGGATGAGATTGGTGTGTTTGAAGGCTAGAAACTCCCTCTATTTATAGGCTAAGATTTGAACAATTGAACATGACACATTGTGAGAGTGATTACAACCTCACCAATCATCCAATTAAGTGTGTCTTGAGCAATAATGGTTAGAGTATTTGTATCCACTCATTTGGTCCTTATAGCCTAACAAAGAGGCTATTAATTTGGGAGGCTATTAATTTTGTCCATCATGTTGTCTATTAACATAATGGTTTGCCTATTATGGAGGCTATTAATCTTGGTGGGTTCAAGAGATAATTGATCACCTTTCTTTGCTAGCCATTCATCCAAGACACTTGTTAATCATGTTGATTTTTCATCTATTTGTTTAGGAAGAAAATTTCTTGCAATTGTTTTTTAACCTTATATTTGTGTAAGTAGTGTATCATGAAAATGATTGAAGTATTAGCTTGTCTAGAAAAATCATTATTCTTGCCATTATTTAGTGGCATGCATTTATACTCAATGAGTTGGATATGATAATGTAATATTTATTTATTTATTTCAAGTATTGTATTTATATTAATGTGCTTTCAAAAAGATAATAATAATATACTTGCATGGTTTTATTTTATTCATAACAATACTCAAACCACAAAGTCTTCATGTCATCATCAAATAAAAATTATAATCTATGAATATATTTTCTTATATATAAAAGTTAATTCTCATAGATTCACATAAAAACTCATACTTTTATTTTTATAAAATTTATTCCATAATGAATACCAAAGTACTTAAAATATTCACATACTATCCTCATAAAAATTTTCAAGACCAATGTGTATATATATAAAAACTTATATATATAATTTAAACAATAGATTTAAAAACTATATAATTCTATTACCCTTGATATTGAAATTCATATTTCTTTTGGAAAAGACAAATTTACATATATAGTTTTTCAAGTGTTGTTTTGTAGAAAAAAACAATATACTAATTCTTTAAGCAAGTGATTAAATATTTAATAAAAGTCTCTTTAGTGAATTACAATTATTTCGGGTAATTTCTATGGTATTACAACTTTTATGAGGTGTCAACATTAGAACTGTAGATATATTAATATTAATTTACAGATGAATCTTATAAAAATATTTTTTATAAAAATTTAAAATAGATTAAATTAAATTCAAGAATTATTATATAGATATATATTATAATAAAAGTTATTAAGTAAGACTATATATTATATATAGTTAAAGAATTTATAATATATAATTTTAATAATATATTTAAAAAATATAAAATATAATAGTATAATTTAATTTGTTTTGAATTTATATCTTTTTAAATACATTGAAAGATTTTCTCAAGATTTTTTATATTAATATATAGATTTATTTTCTAAATATAGAGGAAATCTTAGAAAGATATTTTTAAGAAGATTTAAAATAGATTAAATTTAATTCAAGTTTATTATATAAATAGATAGATGCCACATGTCAGCATCTGGTATTTTTGAGAGGATGATGTGGCGTTTATGATGTGTTTTGATGAGAATCGTTGATATGTTTGATCATATTTTATAATGATTTACAGATATAACATTGATTTGATATTTTTTAATAAGAATGAAGTTAAAAAAAAGATACAATAAAGGTAATACAGTCTGCACATGTCAAAAAATATTCAGAATTTATTATATAGATAGATAGATAGATATTAACTATCCCCACATAAAATACCGTGCCCAAAAATTTTAAGACAATTCTAGTGGGACGGAGCGAGTATTATATTACTGGAAAATAATTAAGTACTATAGAATTATTTGATTACATCTATCATAAATACATTATTTGGTGTTATAATATGATATAAAATCAAGTTTAATCGGAATAATACAAGCGAATGGTTGGAGTCTTCTCACACGCATGTGCATAACTCCAATATGAATAATACATTTGGTATTATTTGATTAAATCTATCATAAGTGCTATTGATTTTATTTATTTATTTGTTTTTAAGTCATTGCCTCATTGGCCAAAAATAAGCTGGTGGGAGTCTATACGGAATAACTACCCAAATAGTCTTGTAAATTTTACTATTATTCAATTTTGTTCATAAAGTATTTTATTATCTCAAATGATCTTATAACTTTTATATTTTAGCCGAAATAGTCTCAAATGCATTTAATATTCAATTTTAGACCCCTAAACTTTTAAATTATTCACTTTTAATCAATTTTTTTATTTAGTCCTCATTACATATTTATATTTTTAAAAATGAGGACTAAATTGTAAAATTTAGAAACTTTTGGTGGGTAAAAGTGAATAATATAAAAGTTTAGGAACCTAAAAGTGGAAAGTAAATGCATTTAGGATTATTTCGGTCAAAATATGAAACTTACAGAACTATTTGTGTATTTATTCTGAGTCTATGACACACAAATTACAAATGAATATAAAGGAGAGTGATAGGGGGCTGGTGCGAAATCGAATCTCCAACTATGATTGAAGGCAAAGGACTTGACCCCTTTCTTATCCAAGAAGGGGAAAAAAAAAAAAAAAACGTTCGGTAATTGCAAGGCCACATTATGATCGGGTGTAGCAACAGTGCTCTATAAATAGCTTAACACAACATCTTCGTGTCACAACAGAACCCACAAGTAATCATTGTTTGTTCACAACTTCATCCAACAACATCAAACAACATGGATCTATCATTGTCAACAATGTTTCTTGGTGTCGTTTTTGTGTATCTCCTGATCCCTTTTATGATCACAATCTTGGTAAATTCCAGGCAAAAAACCCTAGGCCACAGTACGAAGCCTCCAGGCCCTCCTGGTCTCCCTTGCTTTGGAAACATGTTCCAATTCGATAAATCCAAACCACATATTTACCTTTGGGAACTCTCCAAGAAGTATGGCCCTTTGGCCTTCTTGAAGAAAGGCTTCACACCGATCCTTGTGGTTTCCTCGGCCGAAATGGCCAAGGAAATACTCAAAACTCAGGATCTAACATTCTGCTGCAGACCCTCAGTTGTTGGCCAACATAAGCTCTCATACGGCGCCAAAGACATCGCCTTTTCCCCTCCCAATCACCGCTGGAAAGAGCTGAGGAGAATCTGCGTCCACCACGTGTTTTCCCCAAAGGCACTGCAAGCCTTTAGTCCCATCCGCGAGGATGAGGTCTCGCGGATGATGACTAGGGTTTCCATGCTCTCATCCTTGTATCAGCCCGTAAACCTCAGCCACTTGGCCATGTCTCTTTCGGTGAACCTCATATGCAGAACTGCCTTTGGAAGGAGGTACGAGGATGATGAGTACGATAGAATTAAGTTCGATAGGCTTATTGCCAAAATCCAAGAACTCATGGTGAGCTTCTACGTCGAGGACCATTTTCCTCGTCCGTTTTCTTGGGTAGATAAGGTACGTGGAATATCGGACAGACTCCAATCGGCCTTTGAGGAGGCGGATGCATTTTACCAGCAAATTATCGAAGAGCATATCAATCAATCATCGTGTAAATCAAATCAAGAAGATGATAGAGCCGACGTTGTTGATCTCATGATTCGCCTCAAGAACGAACAAGATTCATCATCGGTTGATTTTACATGGGATCACATCAAAGCGCTGCTCATGGTAATTAATTTCATGGAATCACATCAAAGCACGTCAATCTGGTTACGGACTTACGGTACAACCCATTTAATAGTATGCATGTGCATACATAACAAGAAAGAAAAAAAAAACGTCTCTCGCATCACAAAACCACACAATTCATTCATCAAATAACACAATTCTCCCATCACACATATGATGGTTGTGTAGATTTTGATATCTCACACACACAAGACACTTTACACTCTTGATATCTAAAAACGATAACCAAAAGCGGAGAGTTGTATAGCTAAAGCTTTCTTTATATTTCTTGCTTTGCTTCGCTCTGAGAATTACAACAATCTGAGTACCTATTTATAGAAATGAAAACGCACACAATACAATTAACACATGCTAAAACTATTCTTATAGTGGCTTCAATACTTTCGGCGCCGTAGATGAGAAATCAACTCGGATGGCGCTGTACTATTACTTTGATGGCTTCAACAAATACGGCATTTGACGTTTATGCCGTTTTTCCAACAAAACTCCCCCGTAAACTTCAAATGCTTCTTCCATCTATCATCCCTATCATTTTCTTGAACTTGTCGAGCAGTACCTTTGGCAATGGCTTTGTAAATATATCTGCCACTTGTTCTTGGCTTGCCACATGCATTAGTTCCACATTTCCGCTTTTCACATGATCTCGGATGAAGTGGAAACGAACATCAATGTGTTTGCTCCTTTCATGATTCACTGGATTCTTCGCCAATTCAATTGCGGATTTGTTGTCTATGTGAATCACTATTCCGCTTGACTGCTTCATCTCCATCTTGCTCAATAGATTTCTTAGCCATACAGCATGACATACACACCAAGATGCTGCTACATATTCAGCTTCACATGTTGAGAGCGTCACGATCGGTTGCTTCTTTGAAAGCCAAGTGAAAGCAGTATTTCCCAGAAAGAACACGTACCCTGCAGTACTCTTTCGATCATCAATATCTCCACACCAATCACTGTCAGAGTATCCAATCAGCTTGTAATCTTCTGTCCTCGAGTAGAACAATCCATGTGACGCTGTTCCTTGAATGTACCTGAGGATTCTCTTTAACGTCTTCCAGTGTGAGTAAGTTGGGTTCTCCATGAATCGACTCACAACGCCAACACTTAGTGCAATATCTGGCCTTGTGCATGTGAGGTAGCGAAGGCTTCCAACCAAGCTTCTGTACCTTCCTGGATTAACTTGTTCTCCTTCATCAAACTTTGAAAGTTTTGCTCCAGGTTCCATAGGTGTTGATACGGGGTTGCACTTCTCCATCTTGAATTCTTTCAAGATCTTCTTCGCATATGTCTCCTGTGATACAAAGATGCCTCTTTCGGTTTGTCTAACTTCTAGACCAAGGAAGAACTTCATCAAGCCTAAATCAGTCATCTCAAACTCCTGTTTCATTCTTCTCTTGAAGTCTTCTATCATCTCATCACTGTTACCCATGAAAATGAGGTCATCAACATAAAGAGCAACAAACAAAATGTTACCTCCATTTTTCTTGATGTAGAGGGCATGCTCGTAGGGACATTGCTCAAACCCATTCTCCTTGAGATATGCATCAATGCGAGTATTCCACGCTCGTGGTGCTTGCTTTAGCCCGTAAAGCGCTTTCTTCAACTTCAACACCTTTGTTTCTCCTCCAAGTTTCAGATAACCTGGTGGTTGCTCAATGTAGACTTCTTCTTCAAGTACACCATTCAAGAACGCTGTCTTGACATCCATTTGGAATATTGGCCATTTGTACTGAGCAGCTTGAGAAATGAGTAGCCGGATTGTCTCCATTCTTGCGACAGGGGCAAAGACTTCATCATAATCGATTCCTTCCTTTTGCTTGTATCCCTTTGCAACAAGCCGAGCTTTGTATCGTTCAATCTCCCCTTGTGCATTCATCTTTTTCTTGTAAACCCATTTCACTCCAATAGCCTGACTTCCTTTGGGCAATGCAGTGAGCTCCCATGTGTTGTTGCGTTCGATTGCTTCAATTTCTTCATCCATGGCTGACTTCCATTTTTCATCTAGTACGGCATCTTCATACTTGATATTTTCAGAATCTGCCAACAAACATACAAGATGTACCTCTGTAGAGTCGTACAAATCTTGGAGACTTCTCATTCGGGGTTGTCGTGGCTCATCTTCTTCATCTTCTTCTTCAACAATTTCAGGATCTGTTGATAGAACTGTCGGAACAACGGCTGACGATTCTCCGACTTCGTTTGTAACTTCCTTTGAGTTATTCCAGTCCCATTCACTTGCTTCATTCACTCGCACATCTCGACTGACTATCACCTTCTTGCTTATCGGGTCATACAGCTTATACCCTTTTGTGAGTCCGTCATATCCGATAAAAACATATGCTTTGCTTTTATCATCCAGCTTCATCCTTCGCGGATCTGGTACATGTGCATAGGCTACACTACCGAATATCTTTAGATGAGAGACGGTAGGCTTCTTACCAGTCCATGCTTCCAGTGGTGTTCGATTTTTCAACTTCATGTGCGGGCACCGATTCTGTATGTAGACGGCACACATCACAGCTTCTGCCCAGAATTCTTTGGGCATCTTCTTGCTTTTCAGCATCGACCGAACCATATCTAGGATGGTCCTATTCTTCCTTTCAGCTACGCCATTCTGTTGGGGCGAGTATGGTGCTGTCAGAAATCTTCTTATGCCTTCTCGTTCACAGTACTCTCGGAAGGCTGTCGAGGTGTATTCGCCTCCTCTATCAGATCGAATTGCTTTGATGGATCTGCCAGTTTCTTTTTCAACACTCGCCTTGAATATTTTGAACACCTTGAATGCCTCAGATTTTTCCTTCAGCAAATAGACCCACGTCCTTCGAGAGAAATCATCGATGAAGGAGATGAAGTATCTCTTTCCGCTGAAAGATTCGGGAGTAATTGGTCCACATATATCGGTGTGGATTAGCTCAAGTGGATGCTTCGCTTCATATTCGGCCTTCTTTTGAAATGAGGTTCTTGTTTGCTTCCCGAATACACAATCTTCACAGAATTCTCCTCCAAAATCCATGCTAGGCAGTCCTTTCACCATCTTCATCTTCATTAGCTTTTTCAGGCCATCATAATGTAAGTGGCCAAAGCGATGATGCCATAGTGACGCTTTATCTACTTCTTTGACTTGTAAGCATTTCCCTTGCAAGCTTCGCAGGTTCAACTTGTACATTCGATTTCTCTCCATTTCGACTCGAGCTATCAGACGTCCTTGATTGTCTTTCAGATGCAGCAACTGATCTTTTAGAAAGGTTGAGTAACCTTTCTCTGCGAGCTGGCCAAGACTCAAGATGTTGTTTTTGAGATCTGGGACATAGTAGACATCTTGGATTGTCCCTATCAAGCCATCATTCTGTGTAAAACATATCGTACCACGGCCTTTGACTTGCACTTTTGATGCATTTCCGAATGATACATGACCATTGTCAACTTTCTGCATTTCTTTGAATAGATGCTCATCATAGCACATGTGGTTGCTTGCTCCAGAATCGAGGTACCAGCATGTGTCATCGTTGACATCGTTGTGCGCCATCATGAGAACACCTCCATTTGCTTTGTCTTCCACGACTAGGTTGGTTGTCTCTTCCACTCGTCTGTTGGCCCGACACTCTTTTGCAAAGTGTCCCATCTTGCCACAATTGTAACAACCCTCTTTGTTGCAGTCGTCGGAATGATGACCATATTTGTGGCACTTTTGGCATTTGACGTTGGAGTAATTTGATCGACCGCCTCTTCCTCGAGCGCGTCCTCTTCCACGCCAGTTTGCTTGACTTCCTTGAAATTTGTCTTTATGGTATCCTTCATAATTGTAGCCTTGGATACCACGACCGTGGCCATGATTTCCACGGCCATGTCCTCTTCCCCGAAAGTTTCGAGTGTAGAGAACCTTCTCATCTTTTATTGACGCCTTGGTTTGGAGTACCTGGTCGAGTGACTCCTCTTTCTTTTTCTTTTTCCTTTGTTCGTGTGCTTCGAGAGATCCGGCGAGCTCTTCAACGGTGAGCACTTTGAGGTCTTTTGATTCTTCAATCGCACACACAACATTTTCGAAATCATTGGTTAATGATCTCAATATTTTCTCCACAATTCTGGCATCGGACAATTCTTCTCCGTTCCGATTGAGTTGGTTTGCCACGGTCTGGACACGGGTGATGTAGTCAGACACATTTTCTGATTCTTTCATCTTCATGCTTTCAAGCTCTCCACGAAGGGTTTGGAGACGCACTTGCTTTACCCGGTCGGCTCCTTTGAATGATTTTTCAAGGATGTCCCACGCTTCTTTTGAGGTGGTGGCACCGGATATTTTTTCGAAGCCTGATTCGTCAACGGCTCGGAATAACATGTAAAGGGCTCCGCTATCTTTGGACCGTGCATCTTTCAATGCCTTTTGTTCTGCTGCAGTTAATTTCCCGGTATTTTCTGGTTCTACAAAACCATTTTGAACCACGTCCCATGCATCTTGAGCTCCAAGTAGGGCTTTCATTTGAATACTCCATTTCTCGTAATTCGCTTTTGTAAGCTGCGGCAGTGACATTTGTCCCGTGATATTCGCCATTTGACCTGTATATATATATATTTATATATATCTAATATTTACTTAAATATATATATATATTTTAATATATAATATATATATAAATATAATATATATATATATGTGTGGTCAGCTATATTAAATTCCCTTATGGAATTTAATATACTTGTCTCCTGGAATACTCCAATGCCCTGCAGCTCCCTTATATATATATTTTTAAATTCCCTTATGAATACTCCAATGTCTTGCAGCTCACTTTTTCAATCAAACACGTCCACTCCTTTTGTTTTTTCTTCTTTAATTTGATGTCCCCTCCTTTGAAATCACCTACCAGACAACCAAGCATTAATTTGATTGGAAGACTTTAATTTCACTTT
Organism: Hygrophila difformis; assembly: GCA_030278955.1. Taxonomy (NCBI): domain Eukaryota; kingdom Viridiplantae; phylum Streptophyta; class Magnoliopsida; order Lamiales; family Acanthaceae; genus Hygrophila; species Hygrophila difformis. The sequence goes on along the minus strand of JAOANR010000006.1, from coordinate 55,988,601 downwards.
CCAAGTCTTTATTTTCTTTCCTGGAATCAAAACTCCACAGCCACAACCTCCTAGAGAGAAACCAGTGGGCATCAACGGCAAGATCAGTTGTGTTGTAGGTGGCCGACGGAATTTTGAGCAGCGGTGGAGCAAAGGACTTGCTGGTCGGTTCGGAGATCGGCGGCAGATCGGTACAGCAGTAGGGAACAAGCAACAACGACGGCGGGGCAAGGTTGGAGGCAGTGCTCGGTGGACGGAGGAGCAGCAACAGAGGCGATGGCTCGTCGGAGGTGTGGGCTGGGCAACGGCAGCGGATTCGCCGGAAAGAGGTTTCAGGCGATGAACAACAGCTCCACTGTGGGTAATTTTAATTCTTTTAATTTGAGTGTTTATACTCAAAATTGTTTTGCTCTGAGTTCGGATCACTCAGGCTCTGATACCAATTTGTAGATTTTGATATCTCACACACACAAGACACTTTACACTCTTGATATCTAAAAACGATAACCAAAAGCGGAGAGTTGTATAGCTAAAGCTTTCTTTATATTTCTTGCTTTGCTTCGCTCTGAGAATTACAACAATCTGAGTACCTATTTATAGAAATGAAAACGCACACAATACAATTAACACATGCTAAAACTATTCTTATAGTGGCTTCAATACTTTCGGCGCCGTAGATGAGAAATCAACTCGGATGGCGCTGTACTATTACTTTGATGGCTTCAACAAATACGGCATTTGACGTTTATGCCGTTTTTCCAACAGGTTGTACCTAATCTGCTCCGAAAGCACGTATCAATTCCGGATTAATGAGGCTATTGTTTATGTTTTATTCTCAACAGAATCTGTTCGTGGCTGGAACCGATACGGTTGCAGCATCCGTGGTCTGGACGATGACAGCCCTAGCGTTGCACCCCAAAATCATGAACAAAGCACAAACAGAGATCAGAAGAGCAATCGGCGTGAAAGGATCAGTAAACGAAGGCGATCTGGAGAAGCTCCCCTACCTAAAAGCAGTGCTTCAAGAGGTTCTGAGGCTATACCCACCGGCACCATTGCTATACAGAACCCAAGGATCGCAGCACGATTGCACGGTCGGAGGATACAAAATCCGGCCGGGAACCACAGTCGTCGTCAATGGATGGGCCATAGGAAGAGACCCCATGGTCTGGAAGGACCCTGAGGAGTTCCAGCCAGAGAGATTCCTCCACCACCACGTATATAATCCGGCTGCGGAATTGCAAATGATCCCGTTCGGAGGCGGGAGGAGGGGCTGCCCCGGAAAGGAAATGGGGCTCATCTCGGCGGAGCTTGCACTGGCCAATCTTCTGTACGCTTTCGACTGGGAATTGCCGTTGGGACAAGATGAAGCTGACATGGATTCATTGCCGGGGCTCACCACCCACAAGAAAAATGCACTTGTTCTTATGGCCACAAAGCACACACTGAAATAATTCATTAATGATGCATCGCCATCAGCTATGGATGTATTTTCCTTAAAAAAATAATGATGTGAGGTCCTTACCTACTCTCACAACAAATTATTAGGGTTTATCTAGATGTCACACGCATACCCTCTATGATCTAGCTTCCGAGGGATTGCAACCTAGCTAGTTTCACCTTGAGTACAATAATTAAGTGATTATGAAGAAAACTAGTGTGCATCAAGTATAAAGTAATTATATTGGCATTTAAACTACCATTATAATAGCTATATATACTACATACTCCCTTGTTTTTTTTAAGGTTATCCTTTGCATAGTTGATATTATTCATCAAGTAACTTTGATTTAACTTTTTAGTACAGTTATATAATACTCCCTCAGTTTTCTTATTATTGCAACATTTAGAATTTTGACACTGTTCACACATGCACTTTGACTTAAAGTTTTATCATAGTTATACAAGTTAAAATATAGCCAGGTGAGATCTTGTTAGATTCGTCTCGTCGAGTAGTTTTTAAATATTAAACTTTTAGAATTTGTACTTGTACCGAACTTGAGTTATTAATGATTAAAAATGTGAATTGGACTGCGTGCACTGTGGGTCCGTTACAATTTTTAGAAAACGGAGGGAGTATAAAACATAGTCAAGTGAGATATTGTTGAATTCGTCTAATCGCGTAGTTTTATAATATCGAATTTTTATAATTTTTACTTGTGTATAATTTGAGTTATAAATAATTTAAAATATGTATTTAATTGCGTGCAGGGAAAAAATGGAGAGTATATAAAAAAGCAGAGGGAGTATATATATTAGTTAAAAGTCCAAATCAAATGAAATGCAAAATTACAATGTTTCCACTGCCCCTTTTCTAGTATGTATAAGCTGTTTAGAAAAAAAATATACTCCCTCCGTCCCGCGAAGTTTGACCCCTTTCTTTTGGGCACGATAATTTAGATGGTGGGGTTAATAGTTAAAGTGGTGTGAGTGTTTGTATTTAAGATTTTAATAAATTTTGATATTTTTTATTCTTTAACTTTGACTTAATATTATCGTAATGATGCAATTAGAGAAAAATATTCAAGTGTGGTCTGGTTAGAATCGTCTAATCGTCTAGTTTTAATTAGAATATATATTTTTATACAATTTTTATTTATACCAATTTTGAAATATTAAGAATTAAAAAAATACAAGTGACCTTGTGTAGAAAAGTAAAATTGTATTGGAATTTGTGTATGCATAGTAAAAGTGATTACTTTTAATGGGATTTGATAATAATTAAGATTCTAATCAAACTTATATTAATTTAATTTATCTAAAAGTGTAAAGTAGTCAAATTTCGTGGGACGACCAAAAAAAGAATATGAGTTAAATTTCGTGGGACGGAGGGAGTACAAAATTAAACTCACTACTTTAATTAAAGCTACCACTATAATAGCTATATTTGGGGAAACAGTGTGAGGAATTAAACTTGATGCGAGTATTATTTTTAGCAAAGGCAAATTAATTTTAAAGATTCTTACATCAAATAAGAGAAATCATGGTCATTATATTACCCCCTTGGGATCGGTTTAAGTACTGATTCAGTACAGTACTGAATCGGTGACCTAAGGAAAGGTATGTGATGGGTTATGGTACAACGATTACAGTGCTTTAAATAGATGGTTCTATTCAAATTTCGTAATTAGGTGTGATTGGCAGAATATTTTAATTCAGTCCGTGTTTTGGGGATATTCCTATATCTTGTCAAAAACATTCCAGAATTGTTACCCAAAAAAAAAACATTCCAGAATTTTCGGTCTCGCCATTTTCGTCATTATTGCTGCCATTTTCATTAACCAAAGCACACTGCAAGAAACCCACCCAATCACCCACACCGAGTCTTCCGATCATTGTCATTTTATCCAGTCTTGGTATTTGTTGTAGTTGTTGTGGAACAAGAGCCACCGCATTTTTTTTTTTCTTCGGACGCTGCCTTTTGGTGACACCCACCGCCGCCCCAAACGCCCTTTCACGATTGCTGTAGGAGTTCGTTGGTGAGGAAGGTTATGGTGCCGGCTTATTTGTTTCATTTTATGTTCTTTTAATCAATTTTCGGTTGTAGATTTGTGTGGTGGCAATTTTATTGCTAATTTCTAGTTTGATTTTTGGGGGGGTCACCACAAATGAGTTAGAGCTCCAAATTTTTGTTGGGGGATGGAGTGAAATTCAGGCGGGCAGTGAACGGGGTGGGTGTGAGAGGCATCGGGGACTTTGATTATTTTGGATGGGGATGTATGAAAGGGTGGGTTTTGAGGGATAGTTGCTTCGTTGCGGCTAGATGTGTGCGATGCTCATTGGTGTTTTGCTTGTTGAAATTTGAAATCATGTTTGGCAGGGATGATATTTTGTTTTTTTATGTAGCACGGCTTGAATAATGGGGTTGGTGCTGTTTTACTGAATTATCTGTGCTGTTATATTGTGTAATGTGTGCTGTGAATATATCCCATTTTTTGCATGTCGTCTGTCCGACAGTGAGCATGGCATGATGTTTTTTTTTTTTTTTTTAAATGTAGCACAGCTTGAATCACGGGTTGGTGTTGTTTTATTGCATTATCTGTGCTGTTATATTGTGTAATGTGTGCTGTGAATATATTACTTTTGGGATGATATACTTGCAAAATATTTGGAGAAAAATGAACTGGTGAAATTTGGTTTTTTGGGGTTAAAGCATGGTTCGTGATTGTTGCCAATTATGACATGTTATTGAAGATATAGTGCATCTGGTTTTTTGCATACTTCGAATTATTTTCCATAACACAAGTGTGCGTTGTTTGTGTTTCTTATGTGTGCTGATGGGCTTGTTAGTTTGTGCTGATAGGCTTAATGCTTTGTGCTGATACGTTTACTTTTGATTTTTTGTAATGGTGTGTGTTGTTTAAGCTTCCTTTCTGTGATGCTTTTTGTCTTCGATATGGGCTGATAAGCTTATTGCTATGTGTTGATATGCTTGAAGCTTTGTGCTGATATGGTTCACTTTTGATTTTTGCAATGGTGTCTGTATTGTTTAAGCTTCATTTGTGCTAATATGTTGTTTTCGACAACGGATTTGCAACATGTTTTAAGTCAGACATCGAGTCAAATGCTCCTGGAAATGATATCACAAATGTCTGCTCGCTGGGGAAGTAGGCGTTTTCAATTGCTGTTTATGTGCCTTTATTGGTATGGAGAATGAATATGCTCGAAGGGCGGCGGGCAAACGGTCTACTCACAGGGAGAAGTATCGTTTTTTTTCTTTCAAAAAATTCAAAGTCAGACATGGGGTGTGAATTTCTTGGACTAATTCCAGTAAATTTTGGGTCGCATGATGTATACAAGTTGTGTGTTGTTATTGAATACAAACGAAGAAAACACGTTTTCATGATTTTATATATCCTTTTATACATAGTTTGGATGTGTGCATATGTGTGCTACTATAAAGGCATTACCATTCATCACCAGTAAAAATCATCCCCACCATTACATTAGTATTAAACAATTTGTTATGTGCTACTTTTGTTCGATGGTAATCAAAAGAGCTGTGAAGGTTTTACATGTGAATATCGACGTCGGGCACACTGTGGTGTCGTCACCCACTTCGTCATTGCATGAAATAAGATAAAGGGATTATATGCAATCATCACACATAACATAAATTATATAAATAGGCATACCTTTGGAGTCATCGAGCCTAATTGGATGTTCGACATTATTATATGCTGTATTGTGTGTTTTATAGTTGCCGGCGATGAGTTATGCACACATATCTTGCTTATGTGGATGTAGGAATTTGAGGGTGGTGATTAGATCCCATCACGATTAAACCATCATTAAAGCCGAGGTGTGAGTTTTATGGCAAGGTTGAAAGCTCCCTAATACAATAGTTACTAACGGAAGCAAGTAAACTAAATTTCCCAACCAGCACACCATGTGTTTCCACCTAAAACATTCAGTTGCTGCTGAATAGAAGCACTTCAGCACCCTAACCCTTCCCCCTTCAAGGTTCAACCTATAACTATTTCCTTTTGGTTAACGTTGGCTTAATGATATTATCTTATATATAATTCTATTGATGCTCACTAATTGGTGGACAAATTTGTGTTCTAAAACTTCTGGGAGGTGATACTAAAATTTCGGGATCATATAGCATGTTGATGATGGAAGAAAGGTATAATGAAAATAATTACAGTTGGCTTTACAAAAGATATATGAAGCATGATACTTTTGAAGAAATGACATTGGCAATTAGCGTTGTTGCTGTGCGGATTGTGTTAAATCCGTTCCGTGCAGATTTGAATTTGGACCATTGATTTATTTTTATCATTCAACGGTTGTAATGATTTGGAGGGGTAGTTTCATATTTTCACGTTTTTAGTTATTTAATTTGTTGAATTCGCAACATATGATATACAATTCAGCGACATGACATATACAACTCAGCGACGGAGCCAATACAATTCAGCGACATAGGAAGTTAGAGTCATTTGAAGTTCATTTTGACCATTCTCACAATTCAGCTACGAGCATTATCACAATTCAGCAATAAGGCCAATAGAATTTAGCGACATGGAATATGCAATTAAGCGACATGGAATATGCAATTCAGCGACATTATACAATTCAGTTTATTATGATTTTCAACGCATCTCAGCAACGTAGCCCACACATTTCAGGGACATGCCATACGTAATTCAGCGACAAGTTATATACAATTCAGCGACTTCATATAATACCCCTCAGCGACATGCTATATTATATTTCAGCGATATATATGGTTATCTCAGCGACATCTTATGCTTATCTCAGCGACATATTTTCGTGATTTTGGTAAGTAAAGAAACGATTATATATTTTTTTTGACAATTATACCCTTATCAAATTATGACCGTCCGATTGAAATCAACGGTCCACATCTATAAGAATTGTTCAGTTTATTAACGGAAAAATTTGATTTCTAAACTCAAAGCTAACGACATCAGCAATCGAAACTCGTTAGCTGCCAAAAAGTTTAGCGATCAAATTCCACAGCTAAATAAGGATATTCTTGTAGTGCCTCTTTCGGTCTGAAAAAATAATACTCCCTTTGTCAACTCTACCTTGTCCACTTTTTCTGTACACGAAGTTAAATACACTTATTTAACGGTCAATATTAAATACACTTATTTAACGGTCAATATTACAAAATATATACTATAAGTAAAATTATATAAAATACACATTTTAGAACTAGGCAATTATACGAATGTAATAAGATCTAACACACAGAGAGATCCACGGGCTTCAAACTCTTCGCAGAGATGTTTCACTCAAATAACTCTCAAGGCTCAGTTTTAGTTTGTTGGTGGCATATATAGTGGAGGTTCTCACAAGAATCCCGGAAAGAATTGAGTATATTAGGGTAGGATCGGACTGGAGAATTGGAGATGAAAGAAAATACTATTGGATAGCCGGCTGTGGTTTCTAGAATTGGGGAGGAGGAGAATCTCGCTGAGTGAGGAATGATACAGATAAACTTACCAGGTAAGAGTGGGCTGGGAAGTGGGTGTTTGAGACCCGTGAATCTCTCTGTGTGATGGGTGCTAAATGGGAACCGTCCTGAGCCCTAGAAAAATTGATCGACATCACTGGATTTGTATATATGTTTCCAACAAACTCCGATAATAAAACAGTCAAAAAATTTCTAATCTTTTTCAAGTAAAATAGAAGAAGAAAAAGTCTGAGCATTTACTTTCACAAGCAAATTAAAGCAAACATTGTCTAAAACAATAACCGAGAGCCAAGTCCTCTGCAAATTTCAGAATATATGTTCTAAGAGGGTAAATTTAGTTTACAATAAAATAAATATATAAATCGTTTTTTTGTCTTTCTCGTCCTATTTTTATTTTCTGAACCTTTCCATCCTTGAATTGAATCATCAACTCCCAAATATGCTGCAACCACAAAATGAAATATCAAAGTTGGCTATTGGCATAGTTAACCAAATGGCATTGTAAATTGTTGTAATTACACAAACATATTCATACAATAAATACCAAATAGGCTACGAAAAACAATATTACACATTAAAAAAAATGGGAATTTAGTCATTTGAATTATTTAGATATGATACCTTAATCTTCTAATTTTTTCTTCCATTTTTTCGTATAATAATCACAAATCTTGCAGTAGATTAATAAAGAGCAATAAATGGAGTTTACATTTATAATAAATGCATTGTTTAAATTACCTTAAATATATAGATTATGGAAGCAGAACCTTTCTAATCTTGTCAATAGTGCAATTAAGCAGATTGTTGGAAACAGCAATTGATGACAGAGACAGCTTGGCATTAGGACTTGAATCAATTAGAACCTGCAATTGGCAAAGCAAAATTCAAAATTTGCAAACACGCAATCATTAAACCCTTTTTCTGTATTTAAAAAAAGAAATACAGAATAATAAAGAGAATAAAATAAAAATGAAAAAAAAATATTGAATGAACCTGAAGAGCCACGGTCAGAAGAGTTCCTCCTGAATCAGCCAAAGCAGCCATTCCTCTTCCTTGCCCAGTAGTCGGGCCGTCAGGCAGAATGGCGAATCCAGAAGGAAGCAAGGGCACATACGTTGGATCGTCACCGGCTGTAATTGCATTCACAGAAGCCATGTCCATTGGAGCAAAGATAACGTACGAGGCTGTAGGATCGCTTCGAGTTTCTTGCAACATGATGGTCTTAGTTTGACTTGAATTGGCAGGCTATGTTGGATGAATTACACATCGGTTTACTGTACAAAAACTGAAGCTCATCGAAATGTGTATATACAATGGTTTCATTGAAACTAACCTTTAATTGACAGATTGAAATGCGGTTGCACGAATCGTTGCCACTAGGAATGTGCACCATTTCTTGAACCTCGGTACCATTCGTAAGCATGTCCCACTAGAATCGATTAACATTATCCAAATCAAGAATAAGAACATACATGTATGCTAAAATTTCATTAGGGTTAGGGCTTGAGTCATGACAAACCCTAATTAAACCCTAACCGTAGAGATTGTGAATGTTATTAATTACCTCTTTACGGTTGCTATGATCGCGCAGGAAATCAAACACTCTCCTTGGTGGGACAGAAATCCAGAATGAGGTTGCAATGCTCAACTGAATACCAAAAGGCATTGTTGGATCATCCACGTTTTTTCGAGTCATTACCTTTACATTGTCAGCATCATTTCCGGACAAGGTTGTCCAGGCATTTGCGATGGAGGCACTCACTCCAGTGCAAAACCTTGTCACCATTCTTTCAGCTAGCTTCAACATGCTTTCCCTGCCTTCTTCATTAGCTGTTTTACAAAAATGTTTAAATTAAAAGAGTATTCGGGAGTATAGTTTCAGAAAAGGGAGATAATTTTGAAATTATATAGTTAATTTTGAAGAATAGAATAAAAAGGAAATATGAATTACAACCTGAAAGATAGGAAATATTTTTTAAGGTGCAAGGGTAATTAAGTGCGTCTCTCCCAAAGCATACACAAGGCTCGAACCTGAGACCTTGCTTAAGCGATTAGAGCCCCATCCACTCAAGCAAACTGCTGTTGGTGGAAATATTTTTTTTTAAGGAATTATTTGTATAGATAAAATAAAAAAGTGTTTGAATTTATCCCTAAAAATATATTTCTGTACTGTCTGATTGATCTTTAAATATTTTCGAGAAATAAGGATATATGTCTAATTATTCATTTATTTAAAATGGAGAAAGTATTATCAATCCTATTAAAATATATAGTGTTTCGTTTGTTTTTCTTTTCTTTCGCTCGCCTCTTTAAGCTATGTCACCAAAAAAAAAAATCCTATTAAAATATATAAAGACTAAAATTAGACAACTAATCAATGAGTATATGAATAATGTTATAATTCATCATGTTCCGATCCCTAGCATTTATTACTGAAAATCGAAAAATAAAATAATCTAATTTACCATCCGATCAGTCTATGCTTAATAATTGATTCTATTAAATAGAGCTAAGTATCTTGAAAAAATAGAAGTATAATTTTAAAACATAAATAACATTCTTTCTTTCTTTCTTTTTTTTTTTTTTGTGTGTAATTTGGGCTCGCCCCATCACCCCTTCCGACAAGTACAGCGCCAATTTTTATTTTTTATTCATTTAATAAAAATAAAGATCTCTTTAAACCTATAGCTATCCCCCAAGGAACCAAACTGCTTTTTATTTTATACGATGTCACAACCTCATGTTTTAGAATAAAGAAAGAAAACATGTACTTATAAATAAATGTAAAGATTATATATAGTACTATGATTCTTACCTAGGTAACTCACTTCACCTGAAGAATTTTTCATGGAAGCAATTCTTGCAACACGCTGGCATTGTCCTTCAAGAATGGTGATCCAACGTTTTGCCCCAAAACCAAGGCCAGCAGCAATCAGAGGCTTATATATGCTATGA